>CM073574.1:158187955-158649773 GCA_037074715.1 Magnolia kwangsiensis
CGGATTCAAGCATCATGGTACCATGTCTGATACAAAGTGTGCCGATCTGCACTGAATAGATTCATGGAGCTAGCTCATCCCAATCAAGTGTTGCATTACTTGAAGTATCCCCGATATTATCGAAATATTCCCAATATTATCCGTATCTCCAGCTCAATGATACCGATAACACTTAGTAGTATCAAAAATTCCAAGTATCGGTGATGTATTGCTAAGTATCGCTAATGTACCGATATAGCCATGTATCACCAATATTTTCAATTATGCAAATTCCAAGAGTCGCATGTATTGCCGATGTATCAATATCAGCATATTTCCAATGTATCACCAATATTTTTTACCATGTAAATTCTTGGCGTCACTTATATCACCAATGTATTGGTGATATTTCAATAATGTTGCCAATGTGATGATATTGCCAAAATTTTGTTTAGTAAAAACGAAATTCATTTCAAAGTTTTTTGTAGGCACATGTGGTTGTATGAAGTGTTCAATTTGTCAATGATAATATTGATAATATCGTGATATTATAGTTACTGCAACATGGACAATATCGAGACCACAATCTTTCGTTTCCTTTCCGGTAGTCGACAATTTCTCAGCGAAATATTGTGCATACAAGGTCGATATTTTAAAATATCAATGGATGTTTTGGATGGATGGATGGATGGATAGGACGGTTGGACTAATTTCTAACAACAACACATACTTTTAAGCCCCCATTAAATGGAAACTTATTATTTATACATTCTTTTTGCAATATTTTTCTATCCCTAAATATGAAAATATGCATATTTTAGCATCTCCAGAAGTTTCACTGAAAAATTCCACCATTTCACCAATGTTTCTCTGCATTTCGGGTTGTCAACGATATCGATATTGTTTCCGTATCCCCGGGCAGAGAAACTTGTAGCGATACCGATACTTCAAACATTGGTTGTCGCCGAACATTTATCAAGTCTAGAATCTAGATAAGACTGGATTGATTTTGGTTGTTAGACTTGTAGGCTGTCGTAGGATGAAGCATGAAGCAAAGCAGCAACAAATTCAGGTGCAGGAGCAAGGAAGTGTTGTTTCAAAATATTATCGAGTATAAATGGCCACAAAAGCGGGAGCTAGAGAGCTAGTCCATAGCATGATTCAAAGAGGAGCTGAAGTGCAAGTCTGAAGCATGATTTAAAGCAGAAGCAGCACCCAGTTAGAAGGATCCTGCAACTGCTTAGACCATGTGAATTTTACCCCAAATCGGGCAGGCTAATTGTATTGCAAACTCTCTCGCTAAGAAAGGGACCCTTAGGCCCTTTAGTTGTCATTGTATCCGTTGCCTTAATGGATCCTTGTAATTTTGAGCCCATTGAGCCTTACATTAAAAGTAATTTTTTCATCAATTTAAAAAATAAAAAAATCATATTCTCCATAGGTTGTGTGCGCTATCAAGTCTCAAAAAACAAATTACAAAAGATGACTTTCATTCTGACCAAGCCTTGGGCCACCCCTAAGAGGATTTGTTCAACAAACGAAAACAAGATGAAAGATCATGAATGGTTAAAGTGTCAAGAATAAAGGTTTGCTTGCTTCTAATGCATACTTCCATAACAATATCCTTTGCCAAAGGAGGTGTAATAGTTCCAAGGGTGCATTGTATTACTTAAGCTGAATCACTGATTGATGACATGATTGAGGTGAGGGAGGAGAATGTTAGTACAAAACATCACAAAAACCATAGAACTAAGATGGTGGTTGTAGAAACTAGCAGCAAAGAGGAGATACCATTTCAACATTATGCACCAGCCCTACACCAAACAGTGTTGATGTTCAACAGTGGACAAGATAAATGCACAGGAAACAGCAGCAAAAGCAACACCTTAATGTTGGAAAAAAAAAAAAAAAAAACAAAACAAAACAAAACAAAAAAAACTCAAAATGCTAAGGGCATGTTTGGATACATGGAATCCAACACAAAATAAAGGGGAAAAAAACAATAATTCCAATAATGATTTCCATAAGAACAATTGAAACATGGATTCCAATTTGAGTTCTTGTTTCGGTAGCAAGTGGAAATCTCAAGCAGTGTTGTCATGTGCGATCGCATATGCACATATCCATATGCAAATCGCATATGTGATCATGGAATATGTGACCATGGCACATATGCGATCGCATATGTGGCATATGCGAAAATATGCGATCGCATATTGGCCATGGAACATTAAATTTTATTTTTATTTTTTTGCAAAAAAAAAAAAACATTTTTCCTATAAAAAGGCATCCAAATCTCCTCCATTTGCAATATTCTCACTCCAAAATTCTATTACTCTATTTTTCTCTTACATTTCTTAATTATAAGTGGTCTCTCTCTCTCTCTCTCTCTCTCTCTCTCTCTCTCTCTCTCTCTCTCTCTCTCTCTCTCTCTCTCTCTCTTGTATTTCATACTTCCAAGTGATCTTAATCTCTCTCTCCTACATTGCCTCACTCTTGGAAGTTGGAAGATCAAGATTCAAGCACTTTCAAGTTTCAAGGAAGATAGCCTGTTGATTTTCTACAATCATAAATAAATAGCTTGTTGATATTGTTGTTACTTCTTGTTAACTATATTGTTAAATGTCGATGACTTGATATTCAATTCAACAATTAACCACTTGCTCTAAAAGCTCGAACTGTTAGAACATGACAAATTAGTCCATTTATCTCATAGTCCAGGCCTCACATCTCATGAGTTGGGACTTCGGCCGAACCCCCCTCATGGGCCCCAAATCACATGGGTACCGCCTCACATGGGCCACCCACACCCCAAGTGTGTCCCCACATCCCACAGGCTAGCCCACTTGAGCCTGGTGTGAAATGTGTATTAATCACCCCCGGTGAGGAATCTTGAACACAAGACCTCCCCTAGTGTGCCCCTGCATTCCACAGGCGACCCCACTCGAGCCCGGTGTGAAAATGTTCATGCATTAATCACCCCAGTGAGGAGTTTTAAACACGAGACCTCTCACTCTGATACCAATTTGATGCAAGACAATTAACCACTGACTCTAAAAGCTCAAACTGTTAGAGCGTGGCGAATTAACTTCTTTATCTTATAGCCCAAGCCCCACATCTTATGGGTTAGGACCTCAGCTGAACCCCCCTCGTGGGCCCCAAATCACATGGGTACCGACTCACACGGGCCGTCCACCTCGAGTGTGTCCCCACATCCCACAGGTTACCCCACTCGAGCCCGATGTGAAATGCGCATTAATCACCCTAGTGAGGAGTCTCGAACACGAGACCTCCCCCATGAACCCCGCCCACCCCAAGTGTGCCCCTGCATCCCACAGGTGACCCCACTCGAGCCCGGTGTGAAAATGCCCTTGCATTATTATCTCTCTCAAATGTATTTTAAATATGTAAAATTAGTTATCTATTAACTTAGAAAAGTTCTATTTAGTTTCTTATATATTTTTACATTTAAAAAAAAAAACCCTATTTATATATATATATATATATATATATATATATATATATATATATATATATAAAAATTAATTTTCAAAAAAAAAAAAATTAAAAATATATACATGTGGTCGCATATGTGATTGTGCGATCGCATATGTGCATAGGCATATGCAATCGCACATGATCGCATATGCGATTCGACAACATTGATCTCAAGTTCCTCTCACAATTCTCACCTTAATTTCTTGTGCCAAGAATCCAAAATATGGAAGTGTAACATTTCAATATATATATATATATATATATATATATATATATATATATATATATATATATATATATATATATATATATATATGCAGAAGTGTAATGATTACTTGGTGGAATCCACCCTTTTCTCTGCTATCCAAATAACATAAATCGTCACGCCAAAGGAAAACTTTCTTTTCTTTTTTTGTTGTTTGGCATGGAATCCATGGTTTCCAAACATGACCTTATATTTAGTCATAGATAGACACTATGTTCGGCCGACCCCAAATGGTGAGGACAAGGCTACAATGATGGTGGTGGGGGACACCTGGTTTAATAAGAAAGTAGACGCAAAATTGCAGCCACAGTCCTTTCAAATCCCAACTTGGTGGTAACATAATTGCAATTCCACATTGCTTCCTCGACGTGAATATCACAGAAGGTATTTGCAATTTGGTCATCTTCCATTTTATAATGCAATTCAACGGTGCGTCCAAATTCAGCCTTGAAAAACACATGGCTGTTTATTTCGATCCATAACACGGGATTTCTTTAAGTATAGACAGAACGAAGTTCGAAGAATATGAAGCGGTAGCTAAATACATAGAAAAGCCACAACCTAGTTACTGGAAGATAAAGAGGATGTCTAAGAAAATGATGCACCAGTCTTGCAAAGCCAAACCCAAAACCACAATTCAATTTCAGCTGCAAACTCAGCAGTTAATCATCTAAGGTAAGGAATTCACAAGGTCCTGACAAGATTCACACATAAGATGAACTACAATACATGTACAGTTTACATTACAATACAGAGGAGCAGGCATGGACAAGTAAGTATCAAGAGAAATCTGTGATTATAACATAAACATCGAAAAGGAAAAGAACAACTAATCAAAGCTTAACTTATAAGTGTGAGATCTGAACTCCCAACAGCAACAACTCTATGAAAAGATCAAAAGCTTACCCATTACAAGAATCTTGTCTGTTACGTACTTAGTTTTCTCCTTAGGTGATTCAATGGCCCAGGTGATCCTTCAAACAAATCCTGTAGAAAGTTCTCTATGTCCTCCGGCGTGTACTTGATGTATTTCCCCGCGTGCCTTCCACTCTCTAGCTGACCCCCGAACCTCCCCATGAACGAGCGGTATGCTGGGATGACCTTATCCGATATTGATAGACGAAGCTCTTCCCGGAGCTGAGGATCTGGAACCTTCCACATCGTCTGGTTCCTATAAACTTCTTCAAACCCCAAGTTGAAATTCTTGAATCTTTCCTTGAGTGCAACCTTGGAGACCTCGCTCGACCTTCCGCCACTGCCCAATCCTTCGTCCTTCAAGCAAGACAAGACCCTGCTCCAAGAAGCTCGAAGATAACTCGTTGCATATTGACGCACCTGGCCGCGGCGCTTGCGGACCCACCGATCGCCCAAAAGCTTCCCAAGCTCAGAGTCTTTAACTTTTTGAACTACGTAGAGGATATTATTCATCAGGAATATATACTGCATGGCCCCATCCTCATAAAGCTTTGACTTCTCCTCGAGATTGGATTCTAGGCAGGATATCAGAGACAGCAAGCGACGGCCCATTGGAGATATACCGTCCAAACACCCATCGTCATCGCCATCCGGACGATTGTCCGTTGTATTGTCATCTAACAAAGAATTCAGCGAGTCGCTGTAATCAACAAGTAACCTAACATAATTCATCACATACCGCGTCAGTGGATGGATCTCGCCGCCCTGCATCGGTTTCCGGGATGTTTCTCTCTGTACCGCATTTTCAAACTCAGTGAACGTACCCTTGGCAGCCTCACCCAGGCCTTTCAGGATCCCCTCCGCTTCATTACATACAAAGTCGCCGGTGTCGTCAGGGAACAGGGCCCGCAGGTCCGGCAGGACGTCAGAGATAGCGTCGTACATGTCCAGTATCCGGAAGAGCTTCTCAGCTGAACGCCGGCTGATGGCCACGGCCTCGCCAAAGTTCAGCAGCTGCATGACACAGCCTCTGGCGGTCTCAGCGAAGCAGACGTCCCCAATCAGCACTGATGGCCCAAAAATCTGCTCACAGAGACGCTTCTCGCCTGAAAGAAGGACACGGACTGCAATCTTAACCGCCTGGGCCCACTTCTTCATCTTCTCGTCCAAATCCTTCCACTCAATCTTCTGCACTTCTTCGATGCTCAGCTTATCCACGCCGAGAATAGACAAGCACTCATCCAAAACATCGCGGCGGACGCTGATATACACCTGACAGCACTCCTTCTCATACCCAGACCGCATCATCCGGTCAGCGATCTCCCTGAGATCGGCAACCGCATCGGGATGCACCAAATCAACGGGCAGATCTTCATCCTCTCCCACCGACACTGCTGCCAAGGCAGGGCTCCCCCTCTCTTCGTCCTCGACCGAGCTCTCGAAATCCTCAGTGATTTCACCATCGTTGGACGTGAACGAGAGGGACACCCTGCGGATCGACCCGTAGAGGCGGCCCGCATCGAGCGGGACGGTGTTCCTGATCAGGATATGGCGGAATTCGTCCTCGAGGCGGGACATCGCGACCTGCAGCAGCGACTCGGCGCGGTCGAGGGTCTCGTCTTGGGCAGGGGACGAGAGGGTGAGATCGAGTATCTGGTCGATGGCGCACAGGTAGTCAGCCGCGGCCTCCGGGGAGTCTTCCCAGAGAAGAGAGTCATGGGAATTGGAGGTCCCGCGGAGGATGATCTGCTCGGTGGAGTCGAGAACCGACTGCGGGGTTTCGGTGGCGCCTGCTGCATCGGCAGCCGCCGTTGAAGGAAGGAGATCGGTCATGGCGGAGAATCTGTGGTCGAAGTTGGAGAGGATGGAAATCATGTCCTTGGTGAGGTCTTTGGTGGTCCCTAGGGATTTCAGAATGTGCTGGGCCGTCGCCATGACGCGCTCGTCGCCGTCGATCGTCGCGGCCATGGTTTGGATTTGGCAGGGATTAGAACTACAGGGTCGGAGAGAGAGAGAGAGAGAGAGAGAGAGAGAGAGAGAGAGAGAGGTGGACGGGATTTGGACTTTTGGGTTTTGGATTTTTGGGAAATTGGATTGTGGGAATTTGGAATTTTTTGGAAATTTCTAGGGTTTGGGCGTTGGTGCTTTTTCCATCGCTGGAATCGCTTTTTGGGATGAGACTTCCCCAACGCGATGATGTCTGGCCGGCTTGAATACTTCTTTCTCTCCTTTGTGTAGGAAGACCGAAGGCTGTGCGTTTTTATTACATTGAGGAGAAATGGATTTTGTACTCGGCCTTACTTGGTTTTTGATACACGTGCGTTCCGAATTATTTACGTGGCATGTCTTTAACTAAAATTAGACCGTTAATTTTGTAAATATGAATTTAAACGTGAGATTTTGATAATAGCGGAATGTCTTAAAATACCGATTGGTGTTTTTTTTAATAGAAGCTTAAATCGTTTTATGATTAGATAACGAAAAAGGATGCCTGTTGATTAGAGAATATTTTTTTTTTATCGGTCTTATTTTTTATGTTTATTCTGTGGCTAAGTATTTTATACGAATTGGACGGTTTAGATTTGTTTTTATCTGAAATACATATAGTTTCCGATGTATGTGTATGTACACGTCGGCGCAACCAGAGTTTCAAATGGCATCCCTTCGACGGAAACGGGAATTCGACTCGCGAGAGTAGGATTCGGAGGCAGGATTTGGGCTCCTACTCTCGCATGAAATCCATGCATAGCACGTGAGAGCGAGATCCCGGCCGTTAGGTACGTGGGTCCCAAATTTTGTATTCTGACGCCTGAAAATTAGGTCAGTTGGTTTATAAGGTGGGCCACACGTTTGTGAATAATATGGATGGTTGAAAGGGAGTGACCAACAACCTGCCTTTCTTCTCTGGAAGTGAAAGTGCAACCACCGGATGACAGAACGGGTTCACATTTTGGCAGTGGCACGTGCGTGGTGGACCCACGTGAGGAACTGTTCGGAGCACACGTTTGCTTGGTGAATCGGAAAGGGATCCTACTCTTGCGAGTAGCTATTTATAGCTACTGCCAAAATTCGTTTGGCCCGTATGGTATACCACGGCAGGAGGCGGATGGAAGCCGACTGGCTGTTGAGTAACTCAGTACGCTGGAGTAAACCATGTGGGGCCTACCGTGATTTATGTGTCTGATCCAATCCGACCATCCGTTTTATCAGATCATTTTAGGATCAAAGCCGAAAATTGAAGCATATCTAAAGATCAAATGAATCACACCACAGGAAATAGTGTGAATTTAATTGGTACCGTTGAAAAATTCTTAAGGGTCACGGTAGTTTTGGATCAAGCTTATCCATGTATCCGTGACCTTATGAACAGGCTGGATGAGAAATAAACATTACCGTGGGCATAGGAAGGTCTCAACTGTGGACAACATTATCCTCAATGTTTCCTATGGTATGGTCCAGTTGAGCTTTAGATGTACTTTAATTTTGTGCTTATGGCTTAAAATGATCTAATAAAATTTATGAACCGTGAGGATAGGGCGCGTACATAATTTTTGGACCCTACAAAGTTTACTCGGTACCATATTGCCCACCGTGGGAGTCTATTCGATTGTGACCCCTCCCCCTCCGCTATCAGTACTCTATAAGACCCACCATAATGTATGTATTTTATCCCCTCAATCTATGTATTTTACCACCTCATTTTAACACATAATAACACATATTGATAATTTAACACCCATCATTGAAAACTCTAGGCTATTGTAACATTCATTTGTCACCCATTTGATTATGTTACTGGGACATGAATGACAGAAAAACACAAATATTAGCTTCATCCAAAACTTTTTGCCCATGAATATTTAGCCGTGAGTGTCCAATCACCTCCTATTTGGATGTGCCTCATTTTTAATCTCGTCCTCAAATGAGTTAGAAGAATGAGGGACTACATTGATAAAAACATATAAATTATAGTGAAGCCCATGAAATGCAAATTCCATATCAGAGGGCCACTGCCCAATCTAAGTCCATACAGAGTCACTCAGAACGCCAATTCACTTCCACAGTAATTGCGCACTGAGTAAACTCATTGGGGCCTAACTTAATGTATGTATCTCATTAATATCATTCATCAGTTTATCATATCATTCTACGATATGAGTCTAAAATTAAAGCCTATCCAAAGATGGCTTGTAGAACACACTATAGGAAGAGTGGACATGATGACATCTACCATTGAAACCTTTTTAAGACTATCATGGTAATTATTGACCATTTTGTTGGGAATTTTGCCCTGCGGAATCACATAGATCTAGATCTATGATAGCAATTCAATAGCATCAAGCACATAAGAGAACACAGAGAACACCAAGTTTGTTCTGTGATTTTGCGCGAAACTACAGATTTGAGTTCTTTCGTATCTGGAATGTGGAAGGGAAGTTGCCTAAACTATAAATAGGTGTTCCTGAAACTTTTTTAGGGTATGGGAAATGTTTCTAAAAGAGTTCCAAGGAAATTAAAAGGGTGTAGCAAGGGTGAGATTCGAGGTTGTACGAATCGGATAAATCATCTCTCTTTGTAATTTCTGTTTTCATATAACTAGATCGAGAAAAAAACAGCACAACTCGTTGGACTTTGAGTCATGTCAGGGCTCGAACCTACGACCGGTCGAGCACCTCCCACGACCGGTCGTGGCTCCCCCACGACTGGTCGAGCAACATGAACACTTGAAGATTGAAGGCTTCTCCTCAATAATCTCCACCAAGTCTTCATGAAGGCTTCTCCTCAACACATTTAACCTCATCTTAACAGAGTAAAAAACAAATATCATTTTGATCCAAAAAAGTAGGCATTCAATTTCTATTGTTTTTGTTCCACTTGAACATTTAATATATAGTTTTCTCTTATTAGTTCTCGTAGATAATAACTATAATGAGAATGAACATATTCAAAACTTATGTGGCCAGGAGAAGGTAGTTATTTAATTCCCACTGTTTCGTGTCGTTTGATCTGCTTGAGCTTTAGATATCTTCAATTCTAAGTTCATGTCTTATAATAAACCCAATAAAACAGATGATCCCCACGTATAAGACACCTCGTCGCAGGGGGCCCCACAGCATTTACTCACCATGCTACGCATAGCCAACTGACTTCCTCGTCATGCAATCGCTGTCCAATATGGCATACGTGTGTGGGATCACAGCCATTCATCAGGCAGGCCAGGTTACAAATTGCATGACACGTGAGTTAAATGTGGACAGTTTCGTTGACACTTCAGTTTGCTTTCTGCCGCCTCACGTGCAGTGTGTGGGGCGTGCCAGAATCGATTTAGCGGCTCAATTCAGAGCATAAGCAGAGAGAAAAAAAAGAGTCTAGATCTCGCACGAGTGTCCTGTTGGCACATGTGGTGTCGAGTCCCCATTGTAAAGTCCATCTGTCCTAGTCAACGCACGGGAGCTGTGACCAGTTCTTCCAGTTCGGAGAAAACTTTGATACTCCAGCGGAGGGTGGTAGATGATACGCAGGCACTTAGAAATTACTTTAAAAATACATATGTTGCATACAATTAATATAAATTAAACTGTCCAAATTACTATTCCCTGTGTAGAAATATCATAAATGATAAATTATTTTTATTTGTTAATCTAACTAACGGACTGGTGGATATTTGTTGGACGGTTAAAATTAAAAAATCCAATGGTCCTGTGTCAGAAACAAGTGTCCACGGATCAAAGGTCAATGCCGTTCAATTACTCTGAATTTGGAATGTGACTTCACTACAGTGCATCTCACAAACTAGTCGGTTTACTCTGAGTTTATGTACAAGCCGCGTGTATAAATTCTGAGTGCCTGTGTATCAAGTGTCATGTTCTACCAGAGTATCCAATTACTCCATCCAATTGTCCATGCTGTGGATTGATTTCTCCGGCGGATGGGCGATGATGGAAACGGATTGGCTACTTCCCCTGCCACCAGCCCGGTGGCTGCTGGTCTGTCATCCGTGGGCCCCACCATGATGTATTCATTTAATCCATTTTTACATATAATTTTAGGGCTTGATCTCAAAGAATGAGAGGGAAATAAATATCAGGTGGACCACACTACAGGAAAACAAAAGTGATTGGATATCCACCATTAAAATCCTCCTAAGGCCTGCTGTACTGTTTATTTGACATCCAACCTGTTGATTAAGTTATACAGACCCAGATGAAAGGAAAGAACAAAGATCAAGTTGATCCAAAACCGTTATGCCTTTCAAAAAGTTTTTAATGGCCCAAAAAGTTTTTAATGGCCGAAGTTCATTCAACACTGTTTCCTGTTATATTGTCCACTTGAGATTGGTATATATCTCATTATTGGTCTCATATCATAAAATGATTTAGAAAAATAGATGGACGGCATGGATGAAAGACATATATCATAGTGGAGCTCACAAAGCACAGCTACCAGACATTGGCTGGTGGCAGGGGTAGTAGGCGAGTAACCAATCCGTTTCCGACGATGATCTAATGCGGGTCCCACCATATTACCGCGGCGAGTGCCAGTATAAAAGAAGTGGGCCCAACCTTGGCTGATCTGAGACGTTGGATACGCTGGTTCAGTGGTTCCTGGTTTTTGTTAATGGCCCAAATGCCAATCTGATGGGTGATTCCAACCGTCGGATTATGACTTTCTAAAATGGACATTGGAAAAAAAAAATGTTTAAGATTGTCAATGTTCAACGCCTAAAGAATCCATGCATCTTTAGGGCCTGTTTGGCGGGGCAGATCCCACGGTATTAATAGAAATGGGATCAATTTTAAGGTAATTATGGTGGTGTCAGTGGATTGTCTTCAAAACCATGGGATTGCTTATATCCTGGGACAAGTTCACTGGGTCTGTTTGGCACGCCCGCATATCCCGGGATTTTACCTTTCAATCCATTCAACTAAGGGATAGGATCAATTTTATGGGATTGTTTATATCCTGAGACAAGTTCACTGGGTCTATTTGACATGCCCGCATATCTAGGGATTTTACCTTCCAATCCATTCAACCAAGGGATAGGATCAATTTTATGGGATTGCTTATATCTTGGGACAAGTTCACTGGGTCTGTTTGGCACGCCCGCATATCCCGGGATTTTACCTTCCAATCCATTCAACCAAGGGATAGGATCAATTTTAAGGTAATATTGATGGTGTCAGTGGATTGTCTTAAGATCCATGGGATTGCTTATATCCCCGGACAAGTTCACCGGATCTGTTTGGCTCGTCATGCCTATCCAAGGATATTGCTGATCCCATCCCTCCTAATGCCGTGGGATCTGCCCGGCCAAACAGGCCCTTAACCAAGAAAAGAAAAGTACATGCATAAGATGAGCCCCATAAGTAGGCCCCACCATCCAATCTGTTTCCTCGAAGGTGAACCCGGCAGTCAATAGAGAGGCAGCCTAAAGGCACACAGCAGCCCTAGCTAGCCCATTCCTCTGGCACAGTCGCGGATGGTACAACGCAGCTGTACGCTGTAGCTAGGATACAGGTACGGCTCTCCTGATGTACACGTGGGGTGAAACTCGAATCTGAACCGTGCATATACGATCTCACCGTAGAATGGCCATCTAATCTAATCAAATCAAATTGATTAGATGCTCCTGACCCTCCAATGATGGACTTTTTTATTGGTGAAATTGGGACAGGTTTCTACTACTTTTCAGTCCGTTAGATGTTCACCAATCGACCGATTCGGGCCATTAATCCATCTCCAATTGGCCCCACTATTTGAGCACATGGGAGGTTAGGAGTTGATGTACATATTTTGCACTCAAATTCAATCAAACTAGACCACTCGCACAGACATGGACGGGGTCTTGGGATTGAGGTGGGTTTTCATGTGTGAGCGCATGCGTTATCAGAGTCTACTCATCTCAATGGGTGATCGAATTGTTGGTATCCCTTGCACCGAGTTGGATAGATTGGACACCAGACACAAGATCCAGAGATCTCTTGGTAACTTAAATTGCATTTTGTTTGAGCAATGTATAAAAATTTAAGAAGCTATATTCTTTTAAGGAGTTCTTTTTGTCTCGTCACAATTGATATGAATATATGTACTCAAATACTTTATCTTTATTCGATATTGTAATTTAACAGTAAAAATAACAAAAAATGAAAATAAAATCTGAAAATATTTTTCTATTAATGATTTTTATAATAACGACACTCATAATTAGCTTAAGGGATGATGATGAGTCTATTGCTCACTTGGAATTGAGTAACATACTTGGATGGTCGTGATGTGCGGGATGTACATATGTTCGTCGTTCCATTGAAACTAGACGTCGTAGTGAGACGATCGATGGAAAATTGATCTTTAATAATATGTTCATTGTTCAATCGAAACCAAGCTTCATAGTAAGATGGTTGGTGAGGTGAAAACATATTCTTGGTTTTGATTCGAACTAAGCACATGTGCAAGACGGTCATGGATCGACTATCGTTCATCATCTAGAGTGGATCAGACTTTGCAGCGAGATAGCCAACGAAATCATCCAGCACGTATCAAGAAAGCCGTACAACCTTCAAAATTAGAGCTCTTCCTTGCAATTCAATGGGATACCTGGAGAGCTAAACTAAACCTTAAAAACTAAGGGCTCCTTTAAATGAGAGGCGATAATATTTAACGCTTGAATAAAGAAATGGAAATAGTTACTTTAATGAAACCCTTGCTTTTTTACATAGAGTACTTTTAATGAATTTTTAGCATTTAATTGTAATACTCCGAAAATTCAAGGGCCATGTAAGAACTCGCCTCTCGAATTTTCAAGTGTCATGGGTGTCCTAATGAGTTTCATATTTTGATTACATTTGGATGATCTCATAAACAATGAAGGATTTAACAAGGCATGAAGTATAAGTATGTCATAAAGCAGTATAAATTGCTACTAAATAAAAAAATATCCAAATGACGAATCGAAAATCATCTAAATAGAGAAGTAGTCTCACCTATACATGACCTAAGGTGACTAGAGCCCTGGTCCATACTCCATGGTAGCCCGAACTCAACTAAAAGAATCCGCCGAAATTCTAGAAGCAGGAAAGCTCCTCTTCCCTGTCCTTGCTCACCTTTCTCGGCTCGTCGAGCTCCACCTCACCTGCATCTAGTAAAGAGTATGGTTGGTATTTAAAACACCGTCCTAGAATAGGAGTGAGTGATCAACTTAGTGGGTGCTATTAGTCTTAAGTTACAATAGACATCAATATAGATTTAAGGAAATACAATACATTTATAAAAATTAACTAATCTTGTTAATGCATATGTATGTATAATGATATGATGCATGCCCTTAAAACAACACTCCCTTGAGCGACTCCGTCTAACGATTGCATATGACCAACACTCCCGTATTGCAACCTCGACTGTCGAGTTGCCACCCTAACTAGTGCTATGCATGAATAATGTTAACTAAGTATTTAGTTAATTCCGTTCATCCAACAGATTGGAAAAACTAATACACCCCACTTATCAATGCCCTCAACTAGTTGCAAAGCATAGGCCCCTCAACGTGTGAGGTCAGGGCTCCGCGATCCTTGATCCCGTCGGGTTCCTCATCATCGACTTCAAGCACATGGGAAGTGCTAAGAAAAGAAATCGCTCGCGGTCACTATGAGTAGGCTCATCACCCCAGCATAGGTTGACAGTGTCACGCCCCAAACTCGAAAACTGAGCTCACAAAATTTTCGATCACCGAATCTAGCGCCGACAGCCTCCGTAGAACCCCATTCTCGGCTCCTAGCTCCCATTCACCAGGTTCTAATCCTGAAATGCTACGAGGAGGATTTTCAAGATCAATTTGAATCGTGATAAGTATAACCAAAGGCATAACCCACAAACAACAACCAAAAACTGCATTACATTTTCACTATAATCAAAAACTTTATAAGTAAAATGAGCGTAAAGGGAAATACAATGATGATGAACAAAAGCTCCAAGATAATCTGCAAAGCGCTCCTGCCTTAACGCTGCTGCGCACCAACGTCACCTGCATGCAACGGTCGTGCATAAGCTTATAGAAAGCTTAGAGGGTGGTGAAAGTGTGTGCGCAAGTGGTAATGCAGTTATACAGTATCAGATTAATGCGAAACATAATGATGAAAGATAAGAATACCATTAGTCATACTAAGGCCATGCGGTGCAAAGCATGAATGATGTTGGCCATACCAAGGCCATGCGATGTGAAATGTAACTCAAGCATACAAATCCTCATCTAAGTCCACATATCAATACAGCTCAACTCTGGAATATCACTGGGGCCTAGTACACTCTAAATCAGATCGCCGCTCCATTGCGCGTAATAAGGTAAGTGGAAGAGACCTCACTATTCGTCTGCCAATATCGGGCTCGACTCGTCGATAGCGGACCCATTCCTCGAGCTGGTCAAACTCAGTCTAGCTTTGCCCCCTATTCTTGGGCGGGTAAGGTCGCACTCCCTTCCAACCGACCACGACACAGTGGAAAGCGCAACCATCTGATAATCGGCACTCGGCGCTCCTGTACCCACTCAGTCTAGAAGTTGGAGCAACCTCTTGGTACCATAAGGGTTTAAGGACTTTCACCCAGGGATATCTATAGAACCCCATGTAGAATAAAATTTTTGGTATCCAATCATGTCAACCATGATGCGTCTGTGGAGGCTACAGCCCGGATGTTGCTAGGGCGTACAGTAATCATATCACACAATGCGAAATGTATGAATCACACTATTCAATCATACAACAAATCTTGCGCGTATCGTGCACTAATGTAGGGCAACATCGCCTAATCGGGTCCCATAAACAATCTGCCCGAAGGCATATACTATGATCAGTCACTTCTCATATCAAGCCTACATATGATGTATATGATCATGAGTCATGGAACTATGCTAAACATATAATAAAGTAATGAACTATCCTTACAACGCAGATGGCCTGGACGGCTTGCATACAACAAGTACGGGCCTATCAATGGGCCTTAGGGAGAGTCGTAATACGAACATTTAACCAACATTATACTCGCAATGTGGACGTCAAACCAACATTACTCCCAAGGCGTGGTCCGTAGTGAATATCCTTACATAAACCAGGTTGGGATCACACATTGCAATGGACCTTAGGTACATCCCATTGGGCCTTAAATACATCAAATGGGCCATATCATATGAGCCTTTTATTCATCAAGTGGGTCACGTCGATGGGCCGCACCAATGGGCCTTAAGTGCAATTCCCATTGGGCCTTAAATACATCAAATAGGCCACATCCTATGCGCCTTATATTCATCAAGTGGGCCACATCAATGGGCCGCACCAATGGGCCTTAAGTGCATTGCAATGGGTCATAACCTGTGGGCCTTAGATTGCATCAAATGGGCCTAATCTCATGGGTCTTACATGTAACAAATGGGCCACACCAATTGGGCCCCATATGCACATCAAATGGGCCTCAACCCATAGGCCCTAGTACATCTCAATGGGTCTAATCCCATGGGCCTTAGAATACATGAAATGGCCTAATCCCATGGGCCTTTCACATGTATCAAAGTGGGTCTTAACCATGTGCCGTAAATACATCGAATGACCCCATGATATGGGCCTTACTTCCACATCGAAGTGGGCCCCAATGAACTACTACAATTACATTAAGATGGGCCTCAAAACATGCTAAGGTGGGGTCCACTTGGCCTATGGATCTGGCTCATTTTTTTTTATCTTAAGCCATAAAATGAGCTTGCAAAGTGGATGAACAGTTTGGATGCAACACATGAATCATGGTGGGGCCCACACGCATGGCCCACCACAGACACCAAGGGTGGGCCCTACTGACCGTCCAGCGATTGGACGGCCTTAAAACACAAACATCACGGTGGCTACCACCGTCCACAGCCGTGGACGGTGCTTAAAATACATACATCACCGTGGCCTCCACATGGGGTCCACCGCCATGTTTATATGCCATCCAATCCATTGATAAGGTCGCACAGACCTAGATGAGGAGGAAACACAAATTCCATCTTGATCCAAAACTTCTGTGGCCCATAGAAGGGTTCCAATGGTAGAGGTTCAATCCCACTGTTTCCTGCAGTGTGGGCCACCTGAGTTGTGGTTGAAGCTGAAAGTTGGAGGGGGCCCACATCAGGGAGGGACCCACCAGATGAATGGGTTGGATGGAAAATACACACCATGGTGGGGCCCACATGTGGGGCCGTGGGCCCTTGGCGTCCGCCCGCTACACGCAGGATGCTCGCGCATCCTCTCTGTCTGATAGCAGCAGCAGCAACAATGCTGCTGTTGTTATTTTTATTTTTATTTTAAAAAAAAAAACATGAATCTTCATGGTTTTTCAAAGGTAGGGCCCACATCAACTGAATCCAGCTCGTTCACTACTTCCCATATCCCAAGACAAGCTAAGCAAGCCCAATATTCAGGGTGTTTAGGCGTATAGAAACATTAGGTGGTTTTTCAACGGTACAAGTTGCAGTTTTCTAAGCTATGGCCCTGATTGGCTTCATTTTTCGGCGCAACGCATAAAATGAGCTAGGGAAAGGGATGGACGGCTTGGATTATAACCATACATCAAGGTGGGGCCTATACAAGTGGCCTACCCCAAAAGCCTTAAACCTAAGCTCATAATTGTGTTTTCCATACAATGTCTAGTGTCCCTAGAAGCTGGACAGTCTGGACATAATGCATACATTAAGGTGGGGCTTACATGTACAGCCCTTCCCAAAAATCAATTTTTCTTTTTGTCTTGTTGCCGTCAATACACCCAATGGCAGCTCACACTTCACTTATTGGCAACGTCCAGTGTCCCTGGACACTGGACCATTGTATATAACACGTATATTTAAGGTGGGCCCCACCTTCATACATGGTACTAGGGTGGGCCACCAAATAGTTGGATGGTGTGCACCCTCATCAAGGTGAGGTCCCTTTGATGAACGGTTTAGACACCTCACAACTAATAAATGGGCCATAAAATAGGGAAGGAGAGAAAGAGAGAGAGAGAGAGAGAGAGAGAGAGAGAGAGAGAGATCGAGTGATAGAGGGACCCCGCCACTATGGGCCCTCCCTTGCATGATTTAAAACATACATCAAGTGGGTCCCATTACACATGGGCCCATTAAATCAAAATCTAACGGTGGAGATCCCTTCTCCGCTAAAATAAACGGTCTAGATGACCTTTTTAATGCAAGGATATAAACATCGTGATGGGGTCCATGGAGAATGGCTCCATCATGGAATGATCATGATGATCCTAGTGGGCCATCGACCACATCTTAGGGTCCCAAGTGAGATCCAAACTATTGATTGGAGGGTCCCAAGTGAGATCCAAACTATTGATCGGTTGACTTCACTTGGCCCATCTTAAAAACATAAAAGACTACTATTATTAAGCACCCACTGTTCGATCTTCTTGCTCCTATGAGTTCCTTAACTCTTTAGCTTTGATTTCAATGGAGGACATGAGAAATAGATGGCTAGGATGGGAGATCTTGGGATGGAAATGTGGGCCACACTTGGAGTTTGGAAGAGAGGGAGAGGCTCATACGTATGGAGGTTCTCTTGCTTGGGAATGGTTTGAAAAAAAAATGAGAAAGAGAGTTGTAAAGAGAGAGGAGTGATGGGTGATGGAGTGATGGATGTGGTGGTGATGGGTGTAAGAGCCTCTTTTTGACTTTGGAGGCATTTTGTGTAAGAAAGGTATGGGCTTGTAAGAATTTTTTTGACTTTTGTGGCTTGTTTGGGAAAGGGTGTGAGGTGATGTGTACTTGACATGTTGAGATTGATGGATTGATGGATTGATGCGATAAGTCGTAGAGATTCTCTTGGATTTCGTAACGCGTGGCGTTTTTCTCGCACCGAACGTTGGCCCACATCTCCTGGCCAGGGTATCGCCTCAGCGCGCGAGTCACGTCATCGGAACCGCAGCGACGGCGCGGTCGTTATGAGAAAGATCTTGGGTTGAGTCGACTTAGGTTAACGACGTGTGACTCAAGGTCGCGCGTAATTATTGGTTAAGGGTCGAAGGTTGCCGAAATTCGACCGAGAAGACAGCGAAAATCTATGAAACGGTACAGACTAAGATACGGGTCTTACAGACAGTTCAGCCACATTATCACATTCCACCATGTCCGGCTCAGGAGTCAGTGGATCGGCTTCAATTGATTATCAATGGGATACAATGGTTGTAAGGTGTTGCAGGTTTTATACATATATGAGCAAATTGGGTTAATAAATAAGATTAGTCAATAAGTAAACTAGGCCACATGAATTCAGGCGAGCATATGACAGACGATATCGGGTACAAGCGACTCATATAGTCAAACTACTGTCGCTCATACACACCCACCTAAATCTATGAGTTTAGTATCAGAATAGTCCTACCAATGGGGCCACCTTCACTCTCCTTATATTCCTGACCAACCCAAGAGTTTAATGTTAATGCGTAGCATGCCAACTAATAGAGTTATCAACTAGCATATGTAATATCATGCATTTACACTTCTCAACATAAAATTCAGATTTTTTCTACCAAGCAAAGCTAACAATGTTGCGAAATAAAGGTGTATGTATGTTGTGTGGGTTAATAAGGAAACTAAGTATTTCATACATCATAGGATTAAAATGCACATGGGTTAATACATCATACATACTATAAGATAACATCATACACGAATCAACAAAACATGAACATGCAAATATCAAATTATACCCAATCATGTGAACAACAACAAACACTATATAGCTATTCCACATTGATTGAAAGGATTAAGGTAAGGTCTTTCCTAAGTTCTCTCTAGATCTTCCAAATACATCATCCAAGAAAGAAAAATCATTAAACTCATACTAAAATTAGTGTTAGGTCACCTAAGGATATTAGTCTGCACCTATGGATCATTGAAGACTTGAAAAATGACCTAGGAATGTCGAACTCGGTGTCGATCGGCCAAAATCTTAAGACAGTATACTTGCATGTTAGAATCTCACTTGAATCCACCCTCAATATGAGGGATTTCTAAGAGACGACGGTTTTACCTACTCAATAGATGGAAAGGGGCTCTCCCAGTTATGGGTGAAGGATTTGTTGAGGAAGAGGTGAGGAGTTGTAAGATCGGCCTCATTTGGGCCTACTGGAGCTATGGCCTACCTTCCTTCTTCTTCACTCTCCCTTCCTCTCTTCTTCCTTTCTTCCTTCTCCCTTTTCTCTCTTCTTTCTTTCCCTTTTCTAGGGCAAAATCATATGAGGAGAGGGGTGACCAAAAGAAGCCCCTTTTATAATGTCAGATTTGGTACAAATGGCCCAAAGTATTGGGTTTTTACTATACTAGCCCTATGAGAGGGTTTTTCTAGCCTCTAGGGTCCATTATGGGGTATACATGTTGATATACACCGTAGAATAGTTAGCCCCAATGATGATCTACGTATGGACATGATCGGCCCGCCATTTGGATGCGCTGATCGATAAATATGATTAAAAATCTGTTCAACGGTCACCGATGGTCGATCGAGGCCGCGACTATACGGATATGAGCAAGGAAATATCCTTACTCCACGGATAAAGTTTAGTTATAAAATGATGGTCCAAAATCCTCAACTTAGGACAAGACCGAACGCAAATAAGTGACTTAAGTTCTTGGTTAGTATCAAGAGTATTTACACAACTCATGCACCGACCTTGTAAGTCCAAGTTGAGCGATCCGAGTCACGACCCCGACTGAATGTCTTGCGATGGATGTCAAGCCCAGTAAGACGAACATTATTCTATAGTTTTGAAACTAATGGCCCATTAACGAGTGGTCTAGAGCTTGTTTGGAAATTCGGGGCATTTTCGGAATGAATTAAGTATTGAGATTTCTCGTGGGCGATGATTAGGGTTTAGATTAACTATGTTTATAGGATGACCCATTTATAACTAGTAAAAGTGGAGATTTGGTCATGATTACTCTAAACCATCGGTTTTAGGCTAAAAGAGTAACGAAGTTGATTTGGTCTATTAGTCAAGATCCGAGCCTTATCTGACTCGGTACCGGTTAGATCTTTAATTTAGTTATAATTGTCTTTATTAGTTAGCGATGAGTCGATTAGATTTGGGTCCTATGTGAGTAAATCATGGGGCTACACCTGATGTTCAAGTGATCAGACAGATTCTTTGACTTCCTATAGTTTATTAATCAGACTGGTCAGTTCTTTACCGGTACCACCCCTATATAAACTAACATTGAGTGTTAAAGGTCATTAAGTGATATTATAAGTTAATTAAATTAAAAAATGATGAATTTTTGAAAATTCAAAACAGTGAAAATCTAGAATGTTACAATCTACCCCCCTTAAAAATAATTTTATCCCCGAAATTGCCTAAGGGTAATAAGTAAATATATTATCATTTCATTTGCTTAAGTTTTGTTAGTTTCAGGTTTATATACATTTTAGGGTATATAAATAATACACTAACCTAGCTCATTGTGATTTACCTCCCTTAAAAGTTCTCACCTTTGAGGTTTGAAAATAAATGTCAAAATCATTATTATTGTGCTAAATGTTTGATGATAAAGTTGACTAAAGGGTGGTATATTCTACTCTTTTATGATTGGGATAATACGAAAAAACAGTTGTGGTAGACTTTGATCCCATACGTCAATCATCTACCTGACCAGGGCAGGAAGATCGTTGTATCCCTTCCTAGTCCTGGTAGATCTTAATCTTCTGCTTGGTCAAAGTAGTAAGTCCGTTGGTATTCACCCAAGATAGAGAATTAGGTCAAGCCGCGAATACTTCGCAGATATATACTTCCGTAATTCCGTAGTCCGATCAATCTAAATGTTTAGGGAAAGACCATCATTGGAAAGTTTAAATATTTTATTTATAAGGTTGTCCTTTGCATCTTAGTCTAAGAGAGTTCTCATTTTGATTTAGGTACAAATTGGAGGTTAATAAATCTCTCAATATGCTTATGGTCAAAGATCACCCTAAAAAGTTTCTATAGGCACAAAGTTTTATATGAATTACCATTATATGCAACAACATTTTCTCTAACCTACCTACTCTGTCTAGATATTTCTCTATAGTAACCCAATCATAGATGTTAACTTCTTTCCTTCCCTTCCCTGTAGACCATAAAGTAAGTTACTCATGCAATTCGATTATTAAATCATTGAGGATTGAAAACCCAAGATGAAGGGATTTGGGGATTGTAATTGGAATAAAAGGATTGGGCACTTCTAAGCAAATAGTGGCATAGGTTCAACGAAGAGAAGTAAACTCTTCATTAGCTAATGTTTGAAAATGTGTCTAAGCATATAGGGATTGAGTTTTGTAAATGGCTTCTTGAGGCAGAGGGTTTATCATCTGGATATAAGCAAGTTAGGTTCCTCATTATGGGATTTTGAAATGATGGAAGTACTAATGAGTGGGGGTATCCATATCTTGGTCACAATTTTGGAATGATATTTGGGCTGAGGATGATCTCATATCATGAGATGAGGCGCCCACACCATGTACTCATCATGGGAATTATGGTTTGGAAACATTACATGTTGTTGAAACCAAATGCGCCATAAAATAAGTAGCCATGTGAATCTAATGGGCATCCTGAATGGGGTTGAGGGGGATCTCTTTGAGCTTCGTTGGAAGCTATGGATATGGTTCACAATTTCATCAAAAATATTCTTCCCTTCTTGAATTCAAGAGAAAGATTCTGGAATATGACGGGCTTCTTGAATGGAGTTGAGGTGGATGTTTATGAATCTAACTAGAAGTATGACTCCTTCTCCCCACGAGTAGAAGTGTGGATACCTGTCTCAGCCTAGGTTAGTTAGTGCCTTAATGTGGAATGCCATAGAAAATAAAATATTGTCTATGACTAATTTTGAGAAAAGTCACCTTTCCTCTCTTATATGTGCTTACTGTGTTAACTACAACAAACATAGTATATGGAATGCAATTTTGATGACAATAGGAGTGGAAATGAGAAATTAGTTAAGATTGATGGACAACTACCCCATAACGACTGTCTGATGTGTTGGCTTATAATTCATGAAAACCAGATATTGAGAAGGATGTTGTTCATTGAATTTGAGTTGGGTAGCTATAATGGAGATGTGCATCTAGAGTTTTCATGTGATTGGCTATAAGACCAGCTATGCTTTATAGATAGAATGTTAAGCAGTTAAGAAGTAATATATTCATAGGATGTGTAGTGAAAATAAGGATGTTAAAGTGGACAAGTGGCAAGCTAGAGAAGGATAGATTTAGAAATGAATGCTTTATGTATAGTATGTTTGGTAATAAAAAAATAACACATTAGTAGAATGCGTGTAGCTAAATGTGGATGTGGAAGTGGATGAGTGGCAAGATGAGGTACGGTATAATTCGGAATGAATGAATTTCTCAAACTTATGAGCAATAATAACAGGTAGTAAGACTAGGAAAAGTCATCACGATTATCAGAAAAGTTATTAAAATTCCAGAAATGACAGTTGTCTAAACTAATAATTCATCATTGAGTGTTGTAAATAAATTATTAAAATTTTAGAAGTAACCACCGTCTAAAGCTACGATTTTTTTTAGACAGTTGTCAATTCATTCCAAATCTAACTTTATTAAAAAAATTATTTTATTTTTATATAAAACTAAACTTGTTAAGCTATAAACTGGTTTTTGAATCATCTAAATCGGAGTTAAAACGATGGAGATATGAATTTTTAAAATTGACCCAAAATTACAAAAAATTTCGGCGGGTGCCACGCAGTCCCCTGGACAAAAGAGTGGGGGCAATGCGAGTCGGCGGGGGCAACGCGGGTCGGCAGGGGTGTAACACCCCAGATTTTTACCAACCTGGGGTTAGACGTCCTTAGGCAATGGGTCAACTAAAACACCTGAAAAATCGTTCAGAACCTAATTCCATAGCCAAAGAAATCACTTAGGATTAATTCCTTTAGAAACTAAGCATAAGTTAGCTAGCGCAACGCTAGAGTACCTGGGAAATAGTCCCTGATCACTTTAAATACGTTCTACAAGACCCAAAACTTGTAGAATCCATGGTGCTATAATACTCTAAAACCTTGGATCAAACTCTAAGCCGGTTTGTTCTCAGGACCTCTTTGAAACTTTGTTTTGGATCCAGACCGCGCGTCGAAAGTCCGATACCTACAATCTTAGACCGTTATAACCATCTAGCTGGACTTGACAATCATTTCGAAAATCAAGTCCAACCGACGTTCAGAGGCTATTTCATTGAGCCTGGAGTGAAGAGAGTGAGAATAGGGTTAGATTTGGAATTTGAAATTCAAATCTGGCACACGACTTAGCACGTCAGTATTAAGCGTTCTGACCGTCAGAATTCAGCCAAATTACACCCTCGGATCAAAAAAAATTTTTATTTCATATCACAGGACTTGTAGACCTGATCTAGGTGCGATGACCGCTGAACTGAAACTGGACCGCCACGTGCGATCTGGGAACTCTTTCGGTCTGAAAACTTGATGTATGCTAGATCCAGTATGCATGAGCTTAAGTCCAACCGCATTTGGCCAGGGGACCTTCAGAAATACCTTTTTAGACCGAAACAGCCCCGATTTGGTTACCCCTCAAGTAAACATTGTTCCCGAGCCTAATTTGGGAGCTTATAAAAGGGCTTTAAACCCTCTCATATCTCTCCCATTCGAATTTGCTAAGAACCCTAGATTGGGAGAGAGAGAAAGTGAGAGATTTTGAGAGAGTGTGGGAGTGATCTTCCTGTCACCTACTGCTGTTGCTGCACGTGCTTAAGCGACGCACTCCAATCACTTTTTCGGCGATTCCAACGCACTTCTAGGTAAGAAAATACCCCAAACACTTGCTGATTTAAGGTTCCTTCGGTTTCTTAGCATGGTAGCTTATAGATCTTGTGTATTAGGTTCCCGGTTCGCCGTAGACGAAGCGTACACGCTCCGTTCGAATCAATATACTTATAGGATAAAAGGTGCGGATTTTAGACGCTTTGATTGACTGTTTTCAACACTTTCAATGTCGTTTAATAGTAGATTATCGACGGCAACGCCGTTTGACATGTACAACATGCTGTCCAGGCAGTTGGCAACCGAGTAAATTCGTGGTCGGCTTATCTTCGCCACGAGCGACGCGTTGATGAACGCGACTCGTGTTTTGGAGTTGGAGGTAGTGGTTAGGCCACGCGAGGTGTTTTATGCACTTCATGTAGTTCGACTTGAGATGCGCTCGTGCTAGTCGAGCCCGTCAAGTAACCCGACTGGCCATTGTATGTTCACCCTGTATGAGTCATAACTGCTTGAACCTAGGGTACTAAACTTACCATTGAAAATTCTGTCAACCATGGTACCTTGATCCATAAAGACTCATGAGCCGGGCATGGTGGTATGGGACACCATGGTCGAGCTGTCGGCCTACGCTGGGGCCACAAACCTCTCCGTAGTGACCAGTGAGCACCTATGACTCGTGAGCAGATTATGGTGGTATGGGACACTATATTCTTGCTGTCGGCATACATTGATAAGGTGATGGGGGAGCGGTGCAACGAGTGCGAGCAACAGCCCTAGCAGCCCTTTGTAGTGACCGCGAGCGTATTCTGAGTCTACGGGAGGCGACGACCCTTCCGTACCAATGGGAGTACAGTAGGCATGTATTGATAAGGTGATGGGGGAGCGATGCAACGAGTGCGAGCAACAGCCCTGGCAGCCCTTACAGCGACCTACAAATATAACATCGTATGAGATTACTAGGAGTGACGACCCTAGACAGGATCTGTGTTGGGATTGATATAAGGGAAGTACCTTAGTTTCTCAATCCTACTGTATGAATGGACTAATAATAACTCGGTAATCATATCACCATCACATTGCATGTGCCTGGAAGATGTGGAGCACTGAGCAGTACGCAAGCATGTCGCGGACGAAGATGGTGCCGTATGAGGGAGATCGTCGATGAGAGCATCCATCATGTCATGTCATATTGCATTAACAACAGTATTAGGAATGTTTGATTTACTGCTTTACTATTATTGCATGATTGATTTGAGAACATGCTAATCTTTGCTCTATTATTCCATTGAGTTAGCCACTCACTCCCACGTTACGGGATGGTGTTTTCGGACACCCACCAGTCCCTATTTTGGTTGCAGATGATGGCGCTGCTTGAGAAGCGGAGCTGGACTTGATGATGATGAGGAGGATCTCTCCTTTATGCGTGTTCTGATTGACGGGATTACAGGGAGGTTAATTAGATGCCTTGACACTTGTCATTTTATATTTTTAGAGCACTCCTGTATATTCTTTTGTTTACTTTTGGAGTATACATGTATGTATATAACTTGGTAACATGTTCACACTCTGGAGACATACAACAGTTTATATATATTATACATACTATCACAGTCTTCCGCTTGTAAATTTAACTGTCTCTGGAGTATGATATGCTGTTCTGGCTTAATCTCACTCATGTTTAATACATTAACACAGACAACATTCAATCATACATATCTATGTTGCATAAATAACATTTTGGAACTCGGGAGTTGGGTTTTTACTCGACCCCCGATTTTTGTGATGTTATAGGGGGCCACGCGGTCCCCTGGATAATTTGGGGAGGAACCTTGCGATAGGCATATCTCGCAAACCGAAATGAGTTATTTGACGTGCCATATATGAATTTGGGGTAAGAAAAACCGATCTACGCAATAGACCTAGTTATTTCATGAGATTCCTCTCAGTTAGTGGTGAAAATCTAATTTATCTAAAATTTCACTATTTTCAGTAAATTTTCGTTCATTCATAGTTCTTTATCCCCGAACGAGTCGGAAGTATCAAGTTTGGCCTGATGTACGCTCATTTGGTGTAAGATAATGGTTTCGACCGTCTAGTCGTTAAGTTTGGGGCTCGTTCATTCATAGAGTTACTACACTCTCTCGCTCCCCAATCTTACACTCTTGAAGTCTTACCTTCCGTCTAAGATTGTTGGTTCAAGGCCTAGGGTAGTTCTTAGCATTTGTAACACCCTGAAAATCGGGGGTCGTGTATAAACTCAACTCCCGAGTTCCAGACCGTCACTTATGCAACAAAAATGGTTATGATTCAATGTTGTCTGATTTAAAGCATTCACATGAGTAAAAGTATACCAAAACTGCAATTCATACTTCAGATCCAGTGATAAAAGCAAGCGGAAGACTAAACAATATATATATATCACTGTATGGAAAACAAAGTAAATCTCATCTGTTTCCAAAGTATGACTACATCTCTGAGCCTCATATACATACAAATGAACAAAAATAAAATGTTCAAAATAGTCCCACTGAAACCCCATCGATCCAGGTCACCTACGGGAAGCCGTCGTGATACTGCATATACGAGAACTCATCCTGGTCCTCGTCGATCTCTGGCTCCACCTCCTGGATCTCGGCCTCACCTGCATCTACAACAGGGTCTGGTGGGTGTTGCAAACACCATCCCGTAATGTGGGAATGAGTGATCAACTCAGTGGAATCATAGAGCAAGGATTAGCATATTCACAATTCAATCATGCGATAATAGTAAAGCAGTAAATCAGACAGTCCTAATACTGTTGTTAATGCAAGATGACATGACGTGATGTATGCCCTCACCGACGATCTCCCTCATACGGCAACATCTTACGACCGCGGCATGCCACACTCCCTAGAGTGCTCCACATCTTCCAGGCACATGCAATGCTATGGTGATATGATTTCCAAGTTGTTATTAGTCCATTCAAACAGCAGGATTGGGAAACTAAGGTACTTCCCTTGTATCAATCCCAACACAGATCTCGTCTAGGGTCTTCACTCCTAGTAATCTCATACGATGTATATTTCGTAGGTCACTGCAAGGGCTGCTAGGGCTGTTGCTCGCACTCGTTGCACCGCTCCCCCATCACCTTATCAATACAGGCCTACTGTACTCTACTGCAACGGAAGGGTCGTCGCCTCCCGTGGACTCAGAATACGCTCGCGGTCACTACAAAGGGCTTGTCGCCTGATCAGTATAGGCCGACAGCTAGAATATAGTGTCTCATACCACCATAATCTGCTCACGAGTCAAGGTGCTCACTGGTCACTACGGGGAGGTTTGTGGCCCCAGCGTAGGCCGACAGCTCGACCACAGTGTCCCATACCACCATACCCGGCTCATAAGTCTTCGTGGATCAAGGTACCATGGTTAACAGGGTTTTCAGTGGTAAGTTCAGTACCCTAGGTTCAAGCAGTTATGACACATACAAGGTGAACATACATCGGCCAGTCGGGTTACTTGACGGGCTCGACTAGCGCGATCGCATCTCAAGTCGAACGACATGAAGTGCGTAAAACACTTCGCGTGGCCTAACCACTGCCGCCAACTCTAAACACGAATCACGTTCATCGACGCGTCGTTCGTGGCTATGACCAGTCAGCCACGAATTCGCTTGGTTACCGACTGCCTGGGCTAAGTCTAGTCCCAAACATTTATGGAATCACATCAGCAATCTAAGTGAGAGTATTGAAATTGAAATACAATCAAGTGAGCATGTTAACACATGTTATAACATTCAACTTAAGCAAATCTTCCAACACACATATTCCATGCATGTAATGAAATCATGCATATAGTCAACATGTAGAAAATCATTTAGGTCAGCATATTAATTGAAGAATCAATCAAAAACTATCTCATAACATCATTCAATTCAATACATACTAATACAAACATTTATACAAACACATACACTACACACTTAAGTCTACATATAGTATGTCGACCCAAAGTGCGCAACTAGGCGAATCTCTTCGCCAAACTAATTATGCAAGCATTCCTAACTCCCTAATGCGACAACAAACCATGTCAATCACGTGAGCAAAATATGAATGTAGACTGTACTTCCTACAAATGACTAAAATGCCCTAAATCTCATATTCTTCGTTAATTTATGAAACAGGAAACGGAGAGCATGTTGTACATGTCAAACGGCGGTGCCGTCGATAATCTACTATTAAACGACATTGAAAGCATTGTAAACCATCAATCAAAGCGTCTAAAATCCTCACCTTAAGTCTTACGAAAGCGGGATTTTGAACGGAGCGTGTATGCTTCGTCTACGGCAGTAGGAGAACCTATTTTACAAGTTACGTTAGCTAACACGTCGTGAATCTAAGTAAACCCCAAATCAGCAAGTTCTAGGGTTGTTTTATACCTGAAAGAACGGAGAAATCACCAGCCAGGTGATTGGGAAGAGTCGCTGAAGCAGTAGCAATCGGCGGCTCGGAAGCGGGAAAAATCCCTTCCAATCTCTCTCTCAAACTCTCTCTCCTTTTCTCTAGGGTTTGCAATTTTCGGATGGGAGAGAGAAATGAGGGTTTCAACCCCTTTTATAAGCTTAAAAATGCCGGAAACAGGCTCCGGAACGAAGTTTACTTGGTGCTTATCCATTTCAGGGCTGTTTCGGCCCAAAAGTTGCTTTCTGGTGGTCCCCTGGTCGATTGCGATCGGACTTAAGCTCATGCGTACCATATGTAGCACGTATTAAGTTTTCAGTCTGGCAGGGTTCGCAAATCGCACGTGGCGGACCAGTTTCAGTTCAGCGGTCACCGCACGTAGATCAGGGCTGAAAGTCTCATGATAATAAATAGAAATTTTTCCTGATCCGAGGGTGTAATATGGATGAATTCTGACGGTCAGAACGCTTAATACTGACGCGTCAAGTCGTGTGCCAGATTTGAATTTGAAATGCCAATTCTGTCCCTATTCGCGGTCGCTTCAGTCCGGGTTCAACGAAATAGTCTGTGATTATCAGTTTGACTTGATTTTCGAAATGATTGTCAAGTCCAGCTGGGCGGTTCTAACGGTCTAAGATAAGAGGTATCGGACCTGCGACGCGCGGTCTAAATCCAATATAAAAATTCAAAGTGGTCCAGAGAACAAACCCGCTTAGAGTTTGATCCGAGGTTATAGAGTATTGTAGAGTTGTTTGTTCTACTCGATTTGGGTCTTGTAGAACGTATTTAAAGTGATCAGAGACTATTTTTCAGCTACTCTAGCGTTGCGCTAGCTAACTTACGCTTAATTTCCATGGAATTTAATTCTACGCGATTTCGGGTCGAGTTGGTACTCGAACCCAAGTACAGATTTTTCACGGGCGTTACAGCATTCCTGTATCTCTATTGCGTTTTCTCTCAAGTCAGCGGATGCGTTAGTGAGTTCATGGACCACGGCGCAGTCTAAGTCTTTCTATTTGTAAACCATAACGTTTTGTCTTTGGACTTTCCAAATGGCATGATCATGAGATCCTATAAATCTCTCTAAGTTCGATCGCTCCCTCCTAAGTCAGCGAATGCGTTATGACGAATTCATAATCAATATCCCAATTTAATCCAAACAATTGCTTTGATACCATCTGTAACACCTTGAAAATTCAGGGGTCGTGTAAGAACTTGGCTCCCGAATTCTCAGGTGCCATGGGTGCCCTAATAGACTTCATATTTTGATTACATTTGGATGATCTCATAAATAATGAAAGATTTAAGAAGGCATAAAGTATAAGTACATCATAAAGCAATATCAATTACTGCTAAATAAAAAATATTCAAACGACGAATCCAAAATCATCTAAATAGGGAACTAGTCCCACCCATACATGACCCAAGGCGACTAGGGCCCTGATTCATACCCGTTGGTAGCCAGAACTCAACTAAAAGAATCTACCAAAAGTTTGGAAGCAGGGAAGCTCCTCTTTCCTATTCTTGCTCACCTTGTTCGGCTCGTCGAGCTCCGCCTCTCCTGCATCTAGTAAAGAGTTTGGTTGGTATTTTAAAACACTGTCCCAGATTGGGAGTCAGTGATCAACTCAGTCGGTGTTATTAGTCTTAAGTTACAACAAGCATCAATTAAATTATGGATTTAAGGAAAGACAATACATTCATAAAAACTAACCAATCTTGTTAATGCATATGCATGCATAATGATATAATGTATGCCCCCACAATAAAACTCCCTCGAGCGACTCCGTCTAACGATTGCGTATGACCAACACTCCCTCATTGCGACCTCGACTACCGAGTCGTCACCCTGACTAGTGTGATGCATGAATAATGTTAACTGAGTATTTAGTTAATTCCATTCACCAGCAGATTAGGAAAATTAGTACACCCCACGTATCAATGCCCTCAACTAGTTGCGAAGCCTAGGCCCCTCAACGTGCGAGGCCAGGGCTCCGCAATCCTTGATCCTGTCGGGTTCTCCATACCCAACTTCAAGCACATGGGAAGTGCTAAGAAAATGGATCGCTCACGGTCACTATGGGGAGGCTCATCACCCGTCTAAGCCAACAGTTTGGCTACAGTGTCTCATTCCATCATGTCCGGCTCACGAGTCAGTGGATCGGCTTCAATTGGTTATCAATGGGCTATAACGGTTGTAGGGTATTCCAGGTTTCATAAATATATGATCAAACAGGGTTAACAAACAAGGTTGGTCAGTAAGTTGACTATGCTGCACGAATTCAGGTGAGCATGTGAAAGACAACATCGGGTACAAGCGACCCATGTAGTCAAACTACTGCCGCCCATACACACCCACTAAAATCCACGGGTTTAGTCTCAGGATAGTCCTACCAACGGGGCCACCTTCACTCTCTTCATATTCCTGACCAACCCAAGGGTTTGATGGTAATGCGTAGCATGCCAATTAACGGGGTTATCAACTAGCATATATAATATCATGCATTCACAATTCTCAACATAAAACTCATATTTTTCTTACCAAGCAAAGCTAACAATGTTGCAAAAAAAAGGTGTATGTGTGTTGTGTGGGTTAGTAAGGAAACTAAACATTTCATATACATCATAGGATCAAAATGCACATGGGTTAATACATCATGCATATTATAAGATAACATCATACACGAATCAACAAAACATGAACATGCAAACATCAATTTATACCCAATCATGTGAACAACAACAAACACTATATAGCTATTTCACATTGATTGAAAGGATCAAGGTAAGGTCTTTCCTAAGTTCTCTTTAGATCCTCCAAATACATCATCCAAACAAGAAAAATCATTAAACTCATATTAAAATTGGTGCTAGGTCACCTAAGGATAATAGTATGCACCTATGGATCGTTGAAGACTTGAAAAATGATATAGGAATGCCGAACTTGGTGTCGATCAGCCGAAATTCTAAGACAATATACTTGCATGTTAAAATCTCATGTGAATCCACCCTCAACATGAGGAATTTCTAAGAGACGAGGGTTTTACCTACTCAATCGGTGGAGAGAGGTTCTCCCGGTTGTGGGTGAAGGATTTGTTGAGGAAGATGTGAGGAGTTGTAAGAATCGATCTCATTTGGGCCCTACTAGAGCTATGACCTACCTTCCCTCTTCTTCACTCTCCCTTCCTCTCTTCTTCCTTTCTTCTTTCTCCATTTTCTCTCCTCTCTTTCCCTTTTCTAGGGCAAAATCATATGGGGAGAGGGGTGCCCAAAAGAAGCCCCTTTTATAATGCCAGATTTGGTGCAAATGGCCCCAAGTGTTGGGTTTTTACTATCTAGCCCTATGAGAGAGTTTTTCTAGCCTCTAGGGCCCACTATGGGGTGTACATATTGATATACACCGTGGGATAGTTAGTCTCAATGATGATATACATATGGACATGATCGACCCGCCATTTGGATGCGTCAATTGACAAATATTATTAAAAATCTGTTCAACGATCACCGATGGTCAATCGGGGCCGCGGCTATATGGATATGAGCAGAGAAATATCCTTACTCCATGGGTAAAGTTTGGTCATAAACTGACGGTCCAAATCCGCAACTTGGGACAAGACCGAACGCAGATAAGTGACTTAAGTTCTTGGTTAGTTTCAAGAGTATTCACACAACTCATGTACTGACCTTGTAAGTCCAAGTTGAGCGATCTGAGTCACGACCTCGACTAGATGTCTTGCGATGGACGTCAAACTAGTAAGACGGACATTATTCTATAGTTTTGAAACTAGTGGCCTACCAACGAGCGGTCTAAAACTTGTTTGAAAATTCGGGGCATTTCTGAAATGAATTAGGTATTAAGATTTCTTATGGACGATGATTAGAGTTTGGATCAACTATGTTCATTGGATGACCTGTTTATAACCAGTGAAAGTGGAGATTTGGTTATGATTACTCTAAACCATCGGTTTTAGCCTAAAAGAGTAACAGGGTTGATTTGGTCTATTAGTTAAGATCCGAACCTTATCTAACTCGGCCCCGGTTAGATATTTAATTTAGTTATGATTGTCTTTATTAGTTAGTAATGGGTCGGTTAGATTTGGGTCATATGTGAGTAAATCATGGGGTTACGCCTGATGTTCAAGTGATTGGACGGATTCATTGGCTTTCTACAGTTTATTAATCGGACTGGTCAGTTCTCTACAGGTACCACCCCTGTATAAACTAACATTGAGTGTTAAAGGTCATTAAGTGATATTATAAGTTAATTAAATAAAAAAATTGATGGATTTTTGGAAATCCAAAACAGTGAAAATCTAGGATGTTAAATTAATGTTCTTTCAAATATACGCCTTTAATTTCTCTTTAAAGTCCGCTTTTGATCCATGAGTAGGATTTCACCTATCATTTGACGCATAATACCGACGCATTTTGGTATCTCATTGATCCATGTAAGTGTGCTAAAAACATATATAAAACAATACACACCTCATGCAAGATGGAAAGTGTCACTTGTGCGTTGCTATGCTCGGGTGCTACACTTGTGGGGGATCGAAGCTTCTAATCTAGTAAAGTAGACTCTGAGCACACACTAACTCACTAATCAAGCCAAATGATTCTTTAGGTGGGCCACAAGTGGGTTATATGTGAAGGTCATCTAAGCCATTGAATGGTGTGATTGATCATGATGGTTCACACAAAGACAAAGAATCCCCTGGATCGAAAGAATATGGAATCTATGCGAACCTTTGCATCGGTTTTTAGTTCCCGATCATCACTAGTAGGTGGGACGGAATTGCATTTGGTCCGTACAAACTGCATCCAATGTTTGGATATGATAAAAAGGATTGAGATTATGTGGGATGAAATTGTTTTTGGTCCATGCATGATTTCTCGTGGATTTTGAATTCTATTGCACATGCAGGCTATGAACATGTTTTATCCACACGGTATGCCTATATATTTTATACACAAGTGATGTATATTAGTTATGAATGTAGTCTATTAATTATAATTGCACGGTCTACTAAACAAGGCATCAATTAGTGAACTGTTTCTCCTAAGAAATGAATTTTATATAAAACGAGAGAGTGGATGGCCAAAGTACCATGTATTTCCACACATGCAATTATCGTCCAATAGTAGTATTAATTCCGTCCAATGTAATTCCATCTACCTCCCTAGTAGCACTCCATGGAGCCACCATCATGTATGTGTTTTAACCATGTTGTGTGTGTGTGTGTACAGAGAGAGGGAAAAGGTATTATGCGCTCGACCTCACGAGTTCATCCCATGAGGTCGAGCTATGTGGGCCTCACCATGATGCGTTTCGAACATCTACCCTGTCAGTCAGATGCATCATTCCATCGTGGGCCTAGATCTCAAAAAATCAAGTCAATCCGTGACTTGTGGGGGCCACACCACATACAAAAGTGAAGAGGGGCTGTGCACCATTAAAACATTCATAATCATTTTTTGGGCCCACAGAGATGTGGTTTGAAAATCTAGCCCATCCATTATGTGTGTCCCACTTGGATGAGGGTTCAGACCAAGTTTCAGATGCATGAAAATTTCATGTGGGCCCCACCAAGTGCTTTTATTTATTAACAGTGTCTTCACATGATTTTAGATGTTATGGCCCACCTGAGTTCCGTATATAACTGATTTTTGGCATATCCCATAATTTAAAGGGGATCCATCAAATGCATGGTGTTGATGGTCGACACGCATCATGGTGGGGCCCACACAGCTCAACCTCACGGGAGCTTATAGTGGGGTAGAGCGCACAGTACCTTTTCCTATAAAAAGAGAGAGAGAGAGAGCGAGAGAGATGCTCCCCTGCCCACCTACACAAGTGTGCACCTTTGCACACGTGCTACCTTTAACCCAAAATTCAAGCATATCCTGAGCTCAAATAAACCATAGCACAAGAAATAGTGGAGATAATGATCTCGACCGTTGAAATCTTCTTAGGACCCACAGTGATATTTACTTGTTATACAACTTGTTAACAATGTCACCCATACCTGGATGAAGGGAAACACGAATATCAGCTTGACCTAAAACTTCTGTGTCCTAAAGAAGCTTTGAACGGTAGGCATTCAATCCTGCCTGTTTCCTGTTTTGTGGTACACTTTAGCTTTTGGATATGCTTCAATTTTGTGCTCATGTCTTAAAATGAGCTGGAACAACAGATGGACAGCGTGGATAAAACACATACATCACAGCGGGCCACAGAGAGTCCTGGCACCACAGAGGTTGGTGGTGGAGGGTCAACATTCAATCGACGCCCTATACAATGGCAAGGATTTTTACACAAAAGGAGATTTTTGTTCAATGGTTTGGATCACTATATCTTACACGTCGAGTGGGGCCCACTTTGGGTGGACCATGGCCCAAGAATCTCCAGCATTAAAAGATCGTAGCCACCAACGACAGACCTTTTTAAGTGATCAATCACGATAATCACAAATCTTTATCATTAATTTGAATGTTGACCGTTCTATATCTATCATCTTCACCGTCCATTTCAACTCCACAAATTGACAGATAGAATCAATCTATCAAGGGTAGGGCCTGAAAGATCCTGACGTAGATCGCTGTACCATGTGCCCCACCTATAGAATCCAAAAACCTAGGTGCACTATACATATATATATCATCTGTTCTGGCTGTGGATTGAACAGATCTGATCCTCACCATTGATGGAGCATATCCCCAATGTCACGCCCACTGAATGCTGACCGTTGATCGAACTTTTTTCCATAACCGCCCATTTTGCAATCATCGGATCTACGGTTAGGATCATCCAACCAGTGTGAACTTTGGGGCACGCACCATCCATCAACAGATGAACGGCCTGGATCTCATACATAAAGGACACGTGTATCGGATGATCAGACCGTTGGTAAGAGCCGTTGTATCAAACTTTCAGTGGGTGCACAACCTCAGGGGGGGCCTGTAATCCAAAAGTTAGGCCTAACGAAAACTCAGGTGGGCCACACCATAGGGGACAGATGGGAGTGGACGCCCAACCATTAAAACCTTTCAGATTTATTTATGAGACCATGGGTGACATGATTTATCAGATGTACAGATGGAACACACCAAAAACAGGCCATTCCAATACTCTGGACTCTGGTGGGCCACAACATATGCTTTGAAGGTTTTTGGCAGAAGCAGATTGCGTAGTGAGTAAGTCAGTACGCTTAACGTGCCAAGTAAAGTCTGTGGGGTCCACCATGATTTATATATTCTATCCACTCCTTCCATCCATTTTACTGGATAATTTTACGGCATGAGCCTAAAAATGAAGTATATCGAAATCTTAAATGGACCACACCACGGGAAACAGGGTGAATTGAATTTCTACCGTTGAAAATTTTTTGAGGGCCACTAAGGTTTTGGATCAAGCTTATATTTGTGTTTTCCCTTCATCCATGTTTTTATGATCTTAGGAACAGGTTGGATGAAAAATAAACATCACTGTGGGGCCTAGCAAGGTTTCAACGGTGGAAATCATTATTCCTACTATTTCCTGACCTTTGTATATTCTTTAATTTTTGTCTCAACCCATTAAATGAGCTGGAAAAACGGATGGACGGTGTGGATTAACCAAATGCATTCACTGTGGGCCCAACAGAGTTTACTCAGTGCCATAATAGCGCAATCCGATTTCGTTTTTGGAAGGATTTTAGGTATGGCCCACCTGATTTTTGGATCAGTCTGATTTTTGCTGAACCACTTTGATCAAAACCAAGCAAGGATTACCAAGGGTCCATCCAAGGGGATCCAATGGACCCATTTCAATTTTAATGGGCCCATGTTCAATCCTTATGAATTGGGTTGTATTGGACCGTTAATTTTGGGCCCATATTAAAAAAGGATCTAGTCATATGCAGGGTCCAGCCCTGGCCACAATGACAACTGGGTCAGGTCGTGACTGTTAAGCCATGTGCATGCAACAATGCATTGACATATTACAAAGGGGCTTTTACCAGAAAACTGCTCATGGATGCTGGTTTTCCCAAAAAATACCTGGAGGTTTGGTATTTACGAAAGCATGCTTCCAAACCACTTGATTATAATGGGAAAATCCGAATTTGTTCAAATTAAGGGCTTGTTTGGATACCACCAAATAAGTTACTTTTTCAAATAAGTCAGTTTGGTCTACGATGAGTTATAAGTAACTTTTTTACTTATAATTACTTAATCACTTTAGTTAGTTCTTTTAGCTCTTTTTTTTTTTTTTTTTTTTTTTAAATAATAATAATAAATAAAATTTCTACATATTATTAAAGAGAAATGAACGAGATGAGAAGTTGATACGTATGTTGCTTACCAAACATTTATTCACATATTAAGTAGAAACTAGGATAAGCTACTTGAGACATAAGTAGTTTATCTTAAGTAACTTAGGCCCTGTTTGGTCAATAGGATTAAATAATATCAAATTGTATTAGATGTGAGATTAAAGAGTATGGAATTGTATTAGATGGATTAATACCATTATTGCATAATGATGGTATGTCCAGAGATACCATGGTATTTGGGTCATCCGATCCCAATGTTTGGAATAAAATTCCTAACATAGAAAAAACACTAGATTAAGCAAAATCATGTTTGGTGGACCATGAAATTATAATCAATGAACCAAATTTACAAAGAATGTTGATCAGTTATACGTGTATAACTAGAATATCACATGAGAAGGGTGTATATGGATGAATGGCATGGATAAAACACACGTATCAATGTAGGGCCCACATGTGTAGTAAATTTCAAAATCATTGCAAATCTCCAATGGATTAAATGCAAATCCAATATCCCACATAATCCTAACCTATCCTGTCATTTCCAAACATGGGATGAAATTTGCATAGAACCGAATGCAATTCCATCCCATCTAATTCCATCTGACACCATACACCAAACGCTCCTTAAAGGAATTGAGAGTGCACATACATGTGTAATAAAGCTATGTACACACTACACGTGGTAGCATGGGATTTGATCCATCCATCAGGTTATTCCAATCTACTCTTGCGATATTGGTGATGGGTTGGAAAAACTTCATGCATAAATTATTTTTGCAAATTGTAGGCCACATGATTTTTGGGCTAGCGAATTAATATAGTTGTTCTAATATGATGGATGGACTGTGTTGATGACAAAATTTGGTCGTCCCTCTGCACGTCACTCTCTACACGTCGCCCCTGAAACCTGCACAATGAGAATAGACAAAGGTGACCCTGGCTAAGCCGGGGGACCCTCCGATGCCTCAGTAAGGACAAGGGAATCAGGGTCTTAAGTAAAGTAGAAGAGAGCTCGATTTCGCATACCTGTAGATATGGCGATGCGTACTATTTATACCTGCTTGTGGAGGCGGTCTGAGTCCGATAATCTCGGCACGATCAGAGGGATTCTAGGATCATGAAGATATTGCCCGCAATTTACCGATTGCGCAGCGTATCTGGCGGATCGTGCGCACCTGCGAGCGAAGTTACCGGCCATGTCTCGATATGGTTGTTTCTATATTGAGCGAGTGAGATATGCACGTCGGAAAGTCAGCTCGGCTCGGCTTGTCTAAGGACACCACCAGTCCGATCCGCCTGGTCGGCTCAGTTGGTTCCACCATAGTTGGCAGGGCTGACTTCAATAAGCGGTGTGGTTAAGGCGTTGGAGATCATCCGATCGGAGTATGATTCCGAGTCACGCACCAACCGTGTCGTCTGCTCGGACGGGTCACGTCCCGAAACAGGTCGGATGGATCATGCCTCCGCTCGAATAGGCGCTTGGGGCAGTGTTGTACCGTGAGCTCGAATTTCCCATAACAGAAGCCCCCTACTCTTCGAGCTTGATCGCGGGCTCGGAGAGTACTTAGGTAGAAAATCTCCCGCCCTCATCGTAACGATGACAGATATCGAATCACGCGCGTGCTCGTCGCTTTGGTTAACGTGTGGCGACGGCTACAATCCCGCATCCCTTCTCAGCCTGTGAGAAGCTGCCACGTAGACTTGAGAAGACGTGCCCATAATGGCTCCGACTGTTGTGGCGTTGCTTCGCGTATCAAGGCACACTGCCCGATGTCAGGCGCCGTACCGACGGTTTGGTATGCATTCAATGCGGTGTTGCCACGTGTGCTCGGAGATGGGCTCGTGCCGATTCAGCTGCTGCCATTAAGGTTTGCTATCAATGCGGAAATCCTTCGCAACCTATATAAGGGCGCCCCAGACCTTCGCATACCATTTTACATTCTGTTTCATAAGAGCATACCGGAGAGGCGATTTTCGACGAGAAGCGATTCCGGCCGACTTCGAAGTTTCCGTCAGTAGGCGATTTCCGGTAACCACCCGGTGAGTCTCGCTGACCTTCTCTCTTCTTTCTGCCATGTCTTTCGATCTGAAAATGGTTCATGAATATGGTGATGATTCCGAGCCGGGGACTACTGAAAGTGAGAGTGGGTCATCCAAAGGCCCTTTCGAGACCACTCTACTGTATCCCCCGCCTCGGAAGAAAAAAATATTGGCTTCTAAGACCAAGCAGTCCAGTAAGAAGACAACCTCCCGACCCCGCTGAGCAGAGATCGCTACTGCCACTGAGATGCCTGCGAATCTTCGTACCGCAGAAGTAATCCCCGGGGGTTCTGTCATGTCAGAATCCTAAATAGAGTGGATCCAATCGGAGTTTCAGATCCCAGACTCCGTTCAGATAAGGGCTCCCGATCCCTTGGACATTGCTGGCGCCCCATCTAAGGGAGAGGTGGCCATCTTCCTATGCGCGCTGCAGTGTGGGGTCCGACTACCACTACATCCTTTCATCTGGAAGGTAGCGACCTACTTCGGATTGACCCCTGGATAGTTCGCTTCGAATATATGGAGGGTGATGATCTCATCCTACATAATTTGGAAGCAAGTTGGGAACCCCGAGCTGACCCCAGAGGAGCTACTGAGCCTGTACATGGTCAAGCATGATAGCAACGACCCATGATACTATTTCGTGACTCGGGGAAACAAAGGGTCGGGGTTGGTAATGCACCTGTCGTCTTCCAACAAAGACTGGAAGAACAAGTAGTTCTAGGCGGCGGGTGATTGGGAGGCGTCGGTGGCTGAGTTTAGGACCCCAACTGCCCAGGTTCCGACCCATTTTACCAAACCAGGTCGGACTTCATTTCATATCCGAGTTGTTGCTTTGATTTTCACTTCAGTCGAAGTAACATTTCCTTCTCCTTTTGCAGCTTTCCAAAAGGGGTTGCCGCTCCTCGACTCAGACCAGAAAAATCAGGTTGCAAAGGCCAGGGCGCGGTCGGAGTTGCTTCGCTCCTGGGTCGATCTGGTCACTACAGCCAACCTCCACTGGTCCGGGCTCTGAAAATCCCAGCCTTTGATCTCATCCCTTAGTAAGTTGCATTTATCTTTTCGATGGGCTTTCTTTTGGTTATTTAGTAGTTGACATGAAATTTTTTTGGCAGGTATGGCCAAGGCGTCCGGGGCTTGGAAGAAGAAAGCAGCTCCGACGGTAGCGGAGTTGCTCAAAGAAGCCCCCTGAGTGAAGATCACTTGGAAGAAGCCGGCTCTCCCTCACGGGAAAAAATCTTCTGCTGCACCAACTCCATCACCCCCAACCATGGAAAAATCTTCTACTGCACCAACTCCATCAGTCCCAACACTGAAGCCAATTGGCTCGTCCCCCGTACCACCAACTCTGGCGAGCCCCAGCAACGCCGGGGTTTCCACGGCAGTCTTGCGCCTGGTGGTACGTCTTCCGCCCCGGGCTCGTCCAGACGACTGTGGTCGGCACCCTTGTTGTGTCGAGCACTGTTGCTCCTCGATCTCCAGTCGTCGTCGTTCCCCCTACAGTGGAGGTGCCTGCCGTGGCCCCTGAGGCCCCCATCGCTGTGCCCTCCTCCTCCGAACGGGAGGAGGCCAATAAAATATCTGACAATGCGCTTTCTCCCTCCGAGGTCGGGGGGAAGGTTCGCGTCGAGGGTCAAAACTCGGCCGACAGTAGGGTAGGGGCCGAGGGGGCTGAGTCTTCGACCCAGGCGGGCATAAGCGGCGAGAGGTTTGAGCCCGATTACCACATGACTTGCTTGGCTCTGTGGGCTGCCAAGCATGCTAAGGAGGAGGATATCGCCCAGACTCTTGAGCGGTCGGAGGGCGACTTCTTGAACGACTTCGCCTCCATGTGCTACATGGTATGTCTACGATAAGACTTTTTTTTTTCTTTCTTTCATGTCGTTATACATATACTGTAGATTCTAATCTTTGCTTTCTGTCCAGGCCATCCCGATGTTGCTCTCTATTCGGCAGAGAGTGCGGGAGTGCAAGGAGATGGAGGCAGAGTTGGAGGCCTTATAGGACGAGGCAGCGGCCATGAAGGCTAAGCAGACCGGCTTGCGCCAACAGCTCGCAGGTGAAAGGGTCAAGGTTAGGCGACTGCAAGGAGTTATCATTGGCTTGGAGGCCAGGGAGCTGCAGCTGCAGGACAAGGCAGATGACTTCAAGAAGACTGGCGATGCGGCGACCACTGAGCTGACCCGTGCCAGGGCCCACGTGGATTCTTTGGCCATGGAGACCGCTCGGCTCGGAGAAGCTCTAAACCACGTCAAGGCCGAGGCGACTGAAGAACAGACACGAGCCTTGAATCAGGCCGTGGAAGCCCTGCGAGCAAAGGATGAGGATTCTTTGGCCGCAGCGGTTGCTGCTGCAGTCGAAAGCTTCAAGACTTCCAAGGAGAGGGACGCTGAAGCTGAAACGTTCTACAATCGCGGCTTCGACGCTTGTCTTGAGGCTGTTCTGGGTTTGTACCCAGACCTCGATCTTGACTCCCTCCTGCCCGACGACTCCGAAGATGCTCCGGCCGAAGTCGTCCGCTCAGACCAGATACCTGACGCTTAAGCCCCTGACGCCCAAGCTCCGCCGCCATGAAGGCTATCATTTCCTTCTTTTTTTTTTGAAAACTGTCGATGTTCTTTTAAATAATGTACTTTTATCCCTCCGAGGGGATTTAATGAAAAACATTCTTTTTATATTGTCTATTTGCTTGTGAGATGTTGGGTTGATTTCTTTATGGGTTTAGTCCACTGTCGTTTAGTTAGTTCTTAGGGTTGGTTCTCCGACCTCCTCGGCCCAAGTTTTAGTTGGGTCCGTTCTCATAGGATGCTCAGCTGTCACATTTATTTTGTTTATGCCGAGCTGAACACTTAACCGGAGGGTCGGGTCATTATTAGGCTTTTTCCCTTGTGAGGGATGCCTTGTCGATCTTTCGTGAGGTAGGGTTCCAATCTCTTAAAGGATCGGGCCATTTAATTTGTGCTTGTGCGAATAGGGCAATCGGATAAGCATTAAAGGTAGAATCGATCTTTTATTAAGAGCCTTAAAGGCTAGTTGCTCGGAGGCATACATTTTATTATGAGCCTTAAAGGTTAGTTCCTCACGGGTAATAGATCTTCAAGTGCTCGGCGTTCCAAGGCTGAGGGAGATGACGGCCTTCGAGGTCCTTCAGGTGGTACGAGCCCGGTTTAGTAAATCTAACCACGCGATATGGACCTTCCCAATTAGGTCCGAGCGCTCCTGCCCCTAGCTCGGCCGTGTTCTGGAAAACTCGTCGGAGGACTAAGTCCCCTGGTCGGAAGTGCCTGACTTTGACTTTGGAATTATAGAAGCGCGCTACCTGCAGTTGCCGAGCCGCTGTTCGGAGCTTTGAAATTTTTCTGAGTTCTTCGAGCAAATCCAGATTAGTCGCCATCTGCTAGGAATTCTGACTTTTTTCGAAGCCCCTAACCCGCGTCGTAGGGAGTCCGATTTCTATTGGCACCATTGCCTCCGAGCCATAGGATAACGAAAATGAGGTTTCGCCCGTCGAAGTCTGGGCTGTAGTCCTGTAAGCCCAAAGGATGAAGGAGAGCTCTTCGGCCCAATTTCCTTTTACTTTTTTCAGCCTCATCTTGAGATGATGTTTGATGATCTTGTTGACCGCCTCTACTTGTCCGTTCGACTGTGGGTGCCGAGGCGATGAGTAGGAGTTCACAATGCCAAGCCCTTGACACATACTGTGAAACTTATCATTGTCGAATTGGCGGCCGTTTTCAGAAACGATGGTTCTCGGAATCCCGAACTGGCGGATGATATTTTTCCACACAAAATTGATTATTTTCTGCTCGGTGATCTTTGCGACTGACTCGGCCTCGGCCCACTTGGTGAAGTAGTCGACCGCGACTATAGCGAACTTGACCTGTCCCTTCCCAGTGGGTAAGGGACCGATGATGTCGATCCCCCATTGAGCGAACGGCCATGACCCACTCATGGAGGTTATTTCTTCTTCCGGTTGCCTCGGCATAGCAGCAAAACGCTGGCACTTGTCACACTTTCGAACAAAATTCTTGGAGTCTTGCTTAAGGGTTGGCCAGAAATACCCTTGACGAAGTATCTTCATGGCCAATGCGCGACTGCGAGAATGGTTTCCGCAGATTCCCTCGTGAATCTTCCGAATCACGTAGTCGGCTTCATCCGGTCGGAGACATCTAAGGTAAGGCTGAGAATGCCCCTTCTTATACAGCACTCCGTCCAATATGGCGTACCGCGCCGTTCGGACCCTAAGTCGCCTCGCCTCTAATTTGTCCGAGGGGGCCTCACCGATTGATAGATAATTGAAAATCGGGTCCATCCAACTAGGAATGGACTGGACGGGGTTAACTTTCTCTGACTGACTAATTCTTAGGTGTTCAATGAACTCGACCGGAACAAAATGTGGGACCTTCCCCTCGGAGGCTGAGGAGAGCCTCGCTAGGGCATCGACCCATGAGTTCTCTGCTCTGGGGATCTGTTGAATGGTGCAACTCCAAAACTTCCCAATCAATTTCCTTGCTTCCTCAAGGTAGGCGATCATTCTGGCTTCCTTAGCTTCATACTCCGAGGAGATGTGATTCACTTCCAGCTGTGAGTCACAGCGAATTTGCAGATTTTGAACGCCTAGGTTCGCTGCCAACCTGAGCCCGGCTAACAGTGCTTCGTACTCTGCCTCGTTATTTGAAGCTTTGAACCCGAGCTTGATGGCGTATTGGATTGTCGTTGATTCAGGTGCAACCAGTACGACACCGGCTCCATCTCCTTTAATGTTAGAAGATCCATCAACATAAAGGACCCACCCCGAATCCGAGGCTGCTTCTTGATTGTTCAGCGGGACAGACGGTGTCATTTCAACTTCCTTCTGACTTGCTCTTCATCTGGAGTTGTGAATTCGGCGATAAAGTCGGCTACGGCTTAACCCTTGAGTGTTGTCCTGGGTCGGAATTAAATATCAAACTCTCCGAGTTCTACGGCCCATTTGGTCATCCGACCTGACACTTCGGGTCTCTGGAGGATCTGCCACAGAGGAGAGTTTGTTAGCACAACTATGAAGTGGGCTTGGAAATTTGACCGCAATCTTCTGGCTGAGACGACGAGGCAGAGCGCCAGTTTCTCCAAAGACTGGTACCTTATTTCGGCTGGTACCATGGCTTTGCTTACATAATAGACGGGGTACTGCTTGCCTCCGACTTCTCTGATCAGAGTCGAACTGACAACTGAGGCCGAGACAACGAGGTAGAGGAACAAAGGTTCCCCTTCTTCAGGCTTAGTCAAAAGAGGCGGTGAACCCAAGTACTGTTTTAATTGTTAGAAGGCTTGCTCGCATTCCTGCATCCACTCCACCCTCTTGTGGCCCTTCAGCTACTGGAAGAAAGGAAGGCATTTATCTGTAGCCCTAGATATGAAGCGTCCGAGGGCTGCGACTCTTCCCGTGAGACACTGTATTTCCTTAAGAGTCCGATGCGAGTTCATGTCCAGGAGGGCTTTGATCTTTTCTGGGTTGGCCTCGATACCTCGCTGGCTAACTTGGAAGCCCAGGAACTTCCCTGACTCAACTCCGAACACGCACTTGGCAGGGTTAAGCTTCATCTGGTATTCGCGGAGGACGTTGAATGTTTCTTCGAGATCAATAAGGTAGTCAAAGGCTTTGATACTCTTTACCAGCATGTCATCCACATACACCTCCATGGTGTGTCCGATTTGTTTGGCGAACATCTGATTCACCAGTCTCTGATACGTTGTCCCGACATTTTTCAGGCCAAATGGCATGACCCGGTAACAGTAGAGTCCCCTGTCCATGACAAAGGTAGTCTTCTGCCTATTTGGGGGATGCATGACGATCTGGTTGTACCCGGAATAAGCGTCCAGAAACGAGAGTAACTCGTGTCCGGCCGTGCTGTCCACCAGTTGGTCGATCCGAGGTAACGAGAAGCTGTATTTGGAACATGCCTTATTCAAATCGGAATAGTCTACGCAGACCCGGACTTCCCGTTTGACTCCTGACGAGCACAACATTTGCTATCCAGTCGGGATAGTATACTTCTTCTATGAAGCCCGCATCGAGCAGGACGAAGACCTCCTCGGCAATGGCTTTATATCGTTCGGTGTCGAACGACCTTCTTTTTTGCTTAACTGGCCGGTAGTCTGGGTCCACGTTGAGTCTGTAGACTAGCACATCGGGTGAGATCCCCAGCATATCTGCATGTGACCATGCGAAGACGTCTCGGTGTTGCCTCAAGAAGGCCAATAACTCGTTCCTCCGCTCGGGATTCAGTGATGATTTGAGCTGAACAGTTTTGCTCGGATCTGATTCATCGAGCGGCACTCTTATCAGATCTTCGACTGAGGAGCTTTCTTCTGTCGATCCCCGAGGGTCCAAGGCGTCCACTACGAGTGTTTGTTTGGCGGCCCCTTTCCTTACCGCTATCGCAAAACACCTCCGGGCCTCGCGTTGGTCGCCTCGAAAATAACCGATCTCACCTTCAGCTGGAAACTTCATCATCAGATGATAAGTTGAGACGACCGCCCTCATCGCATTGAGGGAGGGTCGGCCTAAAATCACGTTGTGGACTGATGGAACATTAACAACTAAAAAGTCAACCAAAAGTGTGACTTGATGTTGCCCTTCTCCCGTTGTTACTGGGAGGAAAATGGCTCCTTCAGAGATGACTCTCTCTCCGGCAAAGCCGTGCAAGGGAGTCTTCACAGGTCGGAGCCTGGATCGTGGAATTCTCATCTTCTCGAACACCTCGGAATACATGACGTCAGCCGAACTCCCGGTGTCGACAAAGATGCGGTACACTTTGTGATTGACTATGGTCATAGTAACCATTAGCGTATCGTCGTGCGGATGCTGGATCCCACGTGCATCATCTTCTATGAAGGTCAGGCTGCACAGAGCAACCCGGAGTTCCTTGCTGGGACGTTTCGCCAGGTGAATGTGGTGTTCCGACTCGGACCTTCTGGAATGGGCTTTCCGTGCCCTGTTCAAATCCCATCCCCTAGCTGATCCCCCGAAGATAGTGCGAATTTTGGTGGGCTCCTCTGGGGGGTTGTTCGACTGCTATTGGGGTCGTTCTTCTCTCCGAGCGGATTTCTCCTTTTTGGTGTAACGACGTAAATGTCCTTTGCGGATGGGGGACTCAATCTCGTCTTTCAGATCCACACAGTCGTCCGTGTTGTGACCATGGTCCCTGTGGAAGCGGCATAATTTTTGCTTGTCCCTGTGTTCTGGATCAGCCCTCATACAAACCGGCTAATTGAGTAGCCTGTCCCCTCAGATGTCTAGCAGAATCTGCTAGGCGAATGTATTGAGCGGAGTGTAGGAACGAAAATTTTCTTCCGACCTACGGCTCGGACAACGATCACGAGAAGCGCGGTCATCCGTCCCTTTGCCTGCCGACTGGGAGTCTTCGTTCCGGGGTCTCTTCCCCTTGTTCGTCGAGTCAGACACCTGTGTACTGATGAGTGTCGAATGCATATTAGACCCTGGCTATTACCTGATTTTACCAACATGATAATGCTTAATGCCATATTTTAATTGTGTTTTTATTGCAGAATGTAATCAGGAGCGTTGATTGAAAAAGAATATTAAAAGCGTGGATTTGACACTCTGAAGTAACCAAAGCAAAAGGATGGATTCTAGAGGACCAATATTGAAGAATTTATACGTCAGGGATCCGAGAAAATCAAGTCGTTCACGTTAAAGAGGCCTAAAATTGGTCCAAAACGCAAGATCACAGGATTTTCGCCATCCGATTGATCTGAAACTTCATACATGGGATGAGGGCCATAAATTAACCGTACATATTGAATTTCAACCATTGGATCACTGAGGAAGTGGGCCAACGGTTAGATTAGCCCTTAATTCATTAAGTGGGGACCACCTGATATTTGGAATTGCCTCAAATTTGGTCTCAACGCCTTAAATGGGGATACCAATCAGATGGTCGGATCAGATTTCGAAAACAAATCACAGTGGGCCTCGTATGTGATGCATGTACACCATGCACATCAATGCTCGCCGTGCGCCGGTCCTGAATTGCTGGTCCAAGTCGGTTTGACCGACTATCCTTCTAAAAATGGAGATTGCTATTTGCAGCATCCGCACAGAGGCTGTGAACGAACAGTTGTGGGCTCCACTCATCGTCCTTAAGTTTGATCCATACCGTTCATTCTTTCTCTGAGGCATCCATAATCATCGCCTAGGTGTCGGAATCCTGGAAGACAATGGCAATATGATTTCAGCCTTTAAAACGCACAACGGACGGTAAAGTAGAAAATCAGGTGGACCGCATCAAAAGCAACCCAAAGTCAATCATTTCCAACTGAAATTTCGACGTACATCCAATGGACGGTACAGATTTATTAAAAGACGCTGATCATGGGCCCTACCAGTGCCACAACGGAAGAGCTATGCGTCTCTGTTTCGAGATCGAGCGCAGCCCCATTTTTGCAGGCTATGGTGTGGTCTCTGGGATGATCAGATGGAAGATATGATCCGTCCATCTTGTAGGCCACTCAAAAACGTCCCAAGTGACGTTGATCATTTGGACAGTATTACAGGCAAAAGGATGCTGGGTGGTTGCAAATATGGCTGTGTACACATGCACGCGGCTGCTGCTGTGTATTGTTTTCACCGCCCTAACAGCTATAAAAGGACCTGGAGGCAGCCGTGAGGAGGGGAGCCGGAGGAGTCAAGATTCAGACCTTTGGGAAGATCCAGAGTTTGGCAGAGCTGGGAAGAGAAGAAAGATGAGAGAGAGAGAGAGAGGAAGGAAGATGTTCATATTGTTCATATTTATTACTTTTTTCCTAATTAATTTTATGGATTGCTAGACTTCTCAGCTAGGGCTGAGATGAAGCCCCTAATTTGATTGACTCTTGTTTATATTGAATTTATTTTAATTTGATTGATTTGTTTCTTTTTCTAGTGTGCTTTCCTGAGATTTTCATACTTCTCCATTCTATGAGCTCGACCACAGTCTAGATATGGATGTTGTTTAGAATATTATTCTAGGTGCTTGTGTCTGACCATGAACTGGTTTCCTATAGAGGAAGAAAAATGATTCTACATCTCTTCATGCCTGACCATGGATGGAAAGATGTGATCCATATGCTTTAAAGGATTATACATTCTGTGTGCCCGACCAAGGACATAGGATGTGCTTTTTTTATTAAATTTATATCAATATGAATTAAGATAAATCAACAGGTAAAATAAGGGTCATGATAATTAGGGGTGGATTCGAAAGTCCTAGTCTTCTCATCGATTGGATTTTACTCACTACTCTCAGTTACTTTTTCATTGATTTTTATTTAGTTTTCTTAATTATTACCTGAATTCTTTGTTGGATTAGTTAAGAAGAATCGTAACATTTAAATTGTGACAATCAGTCATCGTGGGAACGATCTCGTAATACGTACCATATCTACATCTGATTTGTATACTTGCGAGTTAAAATCATTTAAATCGGATTGGTTTAAATTAAAACATCAAGTTTTTGGCGCCGTTGCCGGGGACTGTTTCCGTCCAAATTTAATTTAGGATTCTCTCTTATCATAATTCATAGTCTTAAGATTTTATTAACTTTAGGTTAAAGTTTTTTTTATTTTATTTTAGAAACTAACATATTTTCTGTTTTGTAGGGTCCTGACTTGAACTTCTAATTTGGTAAATTCTCTATTTTTTTTTAATTTCTATTTTTAGAATTAGGGTTTTATTTTTTAAAAATTTTCTAAGTCTAGAATTTCTTTTTAGAAATTTTCTATTTTCTAATTTTAGATTTAGATTCTTCTTTTAAGTAACTTTCTATTTTTTAGTTTTAGAAATTTTTTCCTTTTTAGAAACTAACTTAGCTTTTTATTTTTAAGATTAGAAACTTTTTTTTTTTTTTTAGAAACTAACTTTCCATTTTTATTTTTAGTAACTTTCTAATTTTAGGATTTCCTTCCTTTTTAGAAACTAACTCTTCTTTGTTGTTCTTTAGAAAATTTTTAATTTTAGATTTTCTGTTTTTTAGAAACTAACTTGTTTTGTTTTCTTTTGCAGGATTCTAACATAGATCTTCAAATTGGTAACTTCTTTCTAATTATCTTTCTTCCTATTTCTAGATTGGTGTAGGATTTTTCCTTTAGAATCAGATTCAGAGTTAGAGTTTCACCATATATATGCACGGGTGGGAATGTCAGTATGCTGAGAAGAATAACATATATAAGAATGATGATTATGATAGAAATTCACCAATGTCTCAAAACTTTTCTAAAACTATCATCGAGAACCAACCGGAATCTAATGATCCACCGGTTAAGAAGTCCTTACTCGATCATATACGGGAGAATAATTACACCCCACGGATTAATAAGACAGTACGTGAGTGCCGTGATTATCATAACTATAGGCGTGAGGACTATTATCAACCATCAGATTCTCCCACCTATGATCCGTATGACTATAATCAGTGGAAACATCAAAATTGGAAAAATGAAGCAACAACATGTTATAATGATTATTCTCTTGGGTTCCTTACTTCTGAATATCCACCAGAAACGATCCAAGAAGAGTCATCTCCGAGTTACACAGCCTATGACATAATGAAATTATTATATGCACTTGAATCACGCATTGATAGGTTACTGGAGACTAATTCATCCCGATCACAACCCGTTGATTATTCCTTTGGATTCCCTACTTATGATGCACTAATGGAATCTAGTTCATCTCAGCCACAACTCAATCCAAAAATACAATGCGAGGAAGATGAATCGATCTCGATGACGGTTCAAAGGAATGGTGAAGAGACATGGGTGTCTTTCGAATATAATGATGATAACACACTTCGCTCACATGAGACACTCGAGTTTAATGATGATAAAGAGGTCAGCTTATTTGAACCTTCACCCAATTTAGGAATAGAATGTGAGGAAAGCAATCCCATCTCAAGTGTGCATGACAGGAAATTAAACGATGATATGTATTGGGATGATGATCATGAATGTTCAGCCTAAATTCTCTCAGAATCAATTTCAAGTATGGTCCAGGTTAGTGATCAAGATGTACACGAAGTGGTCGGTCAAAATGAGCCACTCCTCTCATCTAACATGTCTGATTTAAAAGTGGAGGATGAGCCCATTACAATCGACCCTTCTAACTCTCGTGAAACATGTTTGGGCCATTCCCCTGAATTGAATGATGATATGATTCGAAAAAATGAACGAACCGCTTGATATGACTCTGGAAGTTGAAACCACCCAGTTGAGGCCACCATCTGAGTCATACACTTTTGACGATTTAATACCTCTTCTGAGTAGTATCAATGAGCAGAGTCCTCACATCAATACTTCGTTTCTTGATCATCAAAATGTTTGCACAGGGTTAGAACAAGAGAGTGTACTTCCATCCACTTTCAAAGATGATGGATTCCTTGGGCAGATCATCACAATCTCCAATGTGAAAAATAAATCATGCTCAGCTGAGCGTCGCAACACTTTAGATGATTGCTTAGCGTATTTTATAGATTCAAACGATCCCCTATTACAAGAAATAGTGAATGCCTTGCAAAATAATACCTCAGCAGTTGTCATGAATCGCGAGAACCCGTATTCTGAAGTACCTCCTTTCCTAGATCCTGAATGTTTACCATTAGAGGAAGAGTTAAAAATTAAAAAGAACACTTTATGCTGAGGTCCCTCAATTTCTCTGGTTATTAACACTCCAGGACATTCAAGCCTACTGCAAAACAGGCTTTTGGATGATCTTGTTGAAAAACCTTTTGAGAAATCTACCGAGATACTGGCCGATGGTCCATGATTACTTTCATTGCTTGTCTAGCTGAAGACATTAAACTTAGCGCTCCTGGGAGGCAACCCAGCTTTTCTTTTTCTTTTTATTATTATTATTATTATTTTTCTAGTTAGTTAGTTCAATGTTTGTGGGTATCATTGCTGCAAACCCTCACGAGACTACAACTCGTCCACTAGGGGCAACCTAGGGGTTTAAAGGCTTATTGCATACGCTAAATGCAATCGAGAGCACCTGCGAAAGTGGTATAGGTAGGATTTTTTATTTTTTTTTATGATTTTATTTTTATTATTTTATTTTTGTTGTTTTCCTTCTTTTGCTGACTCGCTTTTACGTTGATATTTTTAGAAAAGCCTCTTGATTCTCCGTTCCAGGTACTATCTTTCCATCACTCCTCTTTTACTTTCATTGTCTCATGTACATTGCATACTTATTTCTTTTACATTGAGGACAATGTAGATTTTAGGTTGGGGGTGAGAGATTAGGTTACGTAATCAGTATTTTCTTGGTCTTGAGCAAAATTGTGAAATTTTTTTTTAATTTTTTAATTTTTTAAATTTTGTGGAATTTCTTATGACTTTGAAGTGATTTTGAAGGATAGTCGTGATTTTAAAATTACAAGATATAGAATTTTGGTATTTGGATTTAGCCATCTGTTAGATTTTCACGGTTAAATTTGAATTGTTAATCCGTGATTAGAAGCTTTAAACATTGATTGAGTCATGATTTCGCATATCACATCTCACTTAAACATTAAGGTTCTGGTTTGATAATTGAATGAATAACTTGGTAATCACAAAGCATGAAAGGAACCAGTCAAAATAAAATCTCATTTGCAGTAAAGAAGAATAAAAAGGGTAAGTCACATAATCTTCACCATAGGTTTGCTCCCTATAGGTGAAGATTCGATTCCCTATGGTTGACATGTAGAAAGAGTTGGGAGACAAGTTCTCACTATGGGTTTGCTCCCTATAGGTGTGGATTTAATTCCACTCCTTAGCGTACTATTCATAAAAATATTAAAGGCTGATAGAATGAAAAATTAATCCGTAAGGCAAGTGTTGGTTTCAGTTTTGGTTGTCATGAATGCCGTAGTTAATTACCAATCATATCATGAAAATGACAATTGGATTTCTTAATGAATGTAAGACGAGATTCCACTATACACTTGTGGAACTCAATGTTTAGAATGTTCTAATTAATGGATTAATAGTTTGAACTTGATTATGAAGTTTACCATGAGCTTGATTCTAGGATAAAAATTCTACTTACCATTCATGAATCTTAGAATTTTCACATCTCAACTATTTGTTCATAAGTCGCTCGAGTTTACAGGAATTGTCTTTTATTTTTGAAATTATTTTTCGCATGTTTTGCTCGGGACTAGTAAAATGCTGGTTGGGGGTTGTGATGAGTGTCGAATATTGCATATTAGACCCTGGCTGTTACCTGATTTTACCAACATGATAATGCTTAATGCCATATTTTAATTGTGTTTTTATTGCAATGTAATCAGGAGCGTTGATTGAAAAAGGATATTAAAAGCGTGGATTTGACGCTCTGAAGTAACCAAAGCAAAAGGACGGATTTTAGAGGACCAATATTGAAGAATTTATATGTCAGGGATCCGAGAAAATCAAGCCGTTCACGTTAAAGAGGCCTGAAATTGGTCCAAAAGGCAAGATCACAGGGTTTTCGCCATCCGATTGATCTGAAACTTCATACATGGGATGAGGGCCATTAATTAACCGTACATATTGAATTTCAACCATTGGATCACTGAGGAAGTGGCCCAATGGTTAGATCAGACCCTTAATTCATTAAGTGAGGACCACCTGATATTTGGAATTGCCTCAAATTTGGTCTCAACGCCTTAAATGGGGATACCAATCAGATGGTCGGATCAGATTTTGAAAACAAATCACAGTGGGCCTCGTATGTGATGCATGTACACCATGCACATCAATACTCGCCGTGCGCCGGTCCTGAATTGCTGGTCCAAGTCGGTTTGACCGACTATCCTTCTAAAAATGGAGATTACTGTTTGCAGCGTCCGCACAGAGGCCGTGAACGAACAATTGTGGGCCCCACTCATCGTCCTTAAGTTTGATCCATACCGTTCATTCTTTCTCTGAGGCATCCATAATCATCGCCTAAGTGTCGGAATCCCGGAAGACAACAGTAATATGATTTCAGCCTTTAAAACGCACAACGGACGGTAAAGTAGAAAATCAGGTGGACCGCATCAAAAGCAACCCAAAGTCAATCATTTCCAACTGAAATTTCGACGTACATCCAATGGACGGTACAGATTTATTAAAAGACGCTGATCATGGGCCCTACCACTGCCACAGCGAAAGAGCTATGCGTCTCTATTTCGCGACCGAACGCAGCCCCATTTTTGGGGCTATGCTGTGGTCTCTAGGATGATCAGATGGAAGATTTGATCCGTCCATCTTGTAGGCCACTCAAAAACGTCCCAAGTGACGTTGATCGTTTGGACTGTATTACAGGTAAAAGGATGCTGGGTGGTTCCAAATATGGCTGTGTACACATGCACGCGGCTGCTGCTGTGTATTGTTTTCACCGCCCTAACAGCTATAAAAGGACCTGGAGGCAGCCGTGAGGAGGGGAGTCGGAGGAGTCAAGATTCAGACCTTTGGGAAGATCCAGAGTTTGGCAGAGCTGGGAAGAGAAGAAAGACGAGAGAGAGAGAGAGAGAGGAAGGAAGATGTTCATATTGTTCTCATATTGTTCTTATATATCTCTTTTTTTCTAATTAAATTTATGGATTGCTAGACTTCTCAGCTAGGGCTGAGATGAAGCCCCTAATTTGATTGACTCTTGTTTATGTTGAATTTATTTTAATTTAATTGATTTGTTTCTTTTTCTAGTGTGCTTTCCTAAGATTTTCATACTTCTCCATTCTATGAGCTCGACCACAGTCTAGATATGGATGTTGTTTAGAATATTATTCTAGGTGCTTGTGTCTGACCATGAACTGGTTTCTTATAGAGGAAGAAACAGGATTCTACATCTCTTCATGCCTGACCATGGATGGAAAGATGTGATCCATATGCTTTAAAGGATTATACATTCTGTGTGCCCGACCAAGGACATAGGATGTGTTTTGTTTATTAAATTTATATCAATTTGAATTAGGATAAATCAACAGGTAAAATAAGGGTTATGATAGTTAGGGGTGGATTCGAAAGTCCTAGTCTTCTCATCGATTGGATTTTACTCACTACTCTCAGTTACTTTTTCATTAATTTTTATTTAGTTTTCTTAATTATTACCTGAATTCTTTGTTGGATTAGTTAAGAAGAATCGTAACATTTAAATTGTGACAATCAGTCCTCGTGGGAACGATCTCGTAATACGTACCATATCTACATCTGATTCATATACTTGCGAGTTAAAATCATTTAAATCAGATTAGTTTAAATTAAAACATCATGTGACCTTTCGGGCGTTGATGAACTCCTCTGCGTTAGTATACTTCTGAGCTTTCGCCATGAAGTCCGCTAGTGTCTTCAGTGGATTCTTTCCGATAGAGAAGACAAACTTTCCTTCTTTCAGTCCGCTCAGAATGGCAGCGAGGGCCATCTTATCATCGTAGTCCTCGACATGCAATGCTTCTTTGTTGAAGCGGGCGATGTAATCCTTCAACGACTCCTTTGGAGCTTACTTAATGGTGAGAAGGTGGGTGTTGGGCTTCTGACTTCTCTTACAGCTTATGAATTGCGTAAGGAATGGTCGACTCAGTTCCGCGAATGAGCCTACGGAATTTGGTTTCAGCTGGCGATACCAAATCCGAGCGGATCCGGTGAGGGTGATGGAGAACCCTCTACACATCATCGCATCCGTTGCAGTCTGGATCTGCATCCATGACCTGTAGGACTCCATGTGTTCGCATGGGTCCCCAGATCCTGAATACTGGATGACGGGAGGCATCCGAAACCTATGCGACATCACTTCAGCCATGATGGCCGGGGTGAAGGGAGGCTCCGTCTCTTCCATCATCGCCTGGATCGTGGTTGGAACTGTCGATTATTCCTACTTTTTCTCTAATATTAGGAACTTATCCTTCAGTTCCGCAAAGCGCGCTTCCCAGGGATCCTTATTTTCAGCGACGACCTCTGGCGCATGTTCGACCTCCGGCGTTCCTCTCTCTCTCCTTCGTTCCAGCTGATGACGGAGGTCCGAGGGCGGTAGGGCGGATGTTGCTGAATGAACAGTCATCGGAGCTCGAGTAGTGGGGTTCCGCGCGGATACCTTAGCACGTGCCGCAGGAAGATTTTGACCCGAATGCGGTACCCCCGAATGTTGGGGAGCTTCGGGCCTCACACTCCTCGGTACGGAGCAAGTTTCCACGAAAAGCCCTACCGGCTCGAGGACGGGTTGTTCTTGAGCAGGACGTGGCTCTGGCTCTCTCTATTTCATTCGATTTATCTCATCGCGCAGGGCTTGGATCGCGTTCTGCATGGCGCGATACTTGCTCGACCGATTACGCGAACGCTGGGAAGGCCCTGGTGCGGACTCGGCATGAAGCGATGATGATGACCGAGTCTGCTCATTAGGTTGAGGCTACACCGCTGCAGCTTTCTTCTTCTTCGCCATTGCTAGGAAAAATGAGAACCTGACTTCTAGTTTCAGGTTCCCACAGATGGCGCCAAAAAATATTGATGATAAAATCTGATCGGCCCTCTGCACGTCACTCTCTACACGTCGCCCCTGAAACCTGCACAATGAGAACAGACAAAGGTGACCCTGGCTAAGCCGGAGGACCCTCCGATGCCTCAGTCAGGACAAGGAAATCAGGGTCTTAAGTAGAGTAGAAGAGAGCTCGATTTCGTGTACCTGTAGATATGGCGATGCGTACTATTTATACATGCCTGTGAGGCGGTCTGAGTCCGATAATCTCGGCACGATCAGAGGGATTATAGGATCATGGAGATATTGCCCGCAATCTACCGATTGCGCAGCGTATCTGGCGGATCGTGCGCACCTGCAAGCGAAGTGACCGGCCACGTCTCAATATGGCTGTTTCTATATTGAGCGAGTGGGATATGCACGTCGGAAAGTCTGCTCGGCTCGGCTTATCTAAGGATACCACCAGTCCGATCCACCTGGTCGGCTCAGTTGGTTCCACCATAGTTGGCAGGGCTGACTTCAATAAGCGGTGTGGTTAAGGCGTCGGAGATCATCCGATCGGAGTATGATTCCGAGTCGCGCACCAACCATGTCGTCTGCTCGGATGGGTCACGTCCCGAAACAGGTCGGATGGATCATGCCTCGGCTCGGTCGGACACTTGGGTCACTGTTGTACCGTGAGTTCCGATTTCCCATAACAGACTGGATCTCTAATATATCAAGATATGCTGGCATATGTGTGGTGTGTACATGAGCTTTATTGAACTCACACAGGGGTTAACAAAGTCAACTTTTAAATAATTATTATGACTATGGTGCCTCTGAAACTTGATACAAAGACACTTTGAAGTTGTATATGTCATATATTAAACTAAGTAAAGCTGACTAGATTGAATAGTCCTCTTTAGCCCAAGCCACAGTCCAACAGATTGGTTAAATAATCATAGCCTCTAATTTGCATATGTTTGTTTGTGGAATTCATTTTTAACCATGTAATAAATGTCTCACAATGTGATAATAAAATAAGCTCAATTTTAGGTCCATGATACATCTATGGGGCCTGTTTGATTTTCCATGATGCATGTAAATTATGGTAAACAAGTAATATTACTTTATCACCTTGTTTGAAAATATGAGAGTAATTCAACCTAGAAAGTCAAAATAAAAGTGTTGACTTAAATATGTGGACCCCACTGTAATGTATATGATATATCCGTACCGTCCATCTATTTTATTAGAACATTTTGGAGCATGAACTAAAAAAATAAGGCAAGTCCAACACTTAAATAGCCCACACGAAAGGAAATAGTGGCCTTAATTTGTCCACCATTGAAAGTTATTTTCTTCACTAGGCCCGCATAAGGTTTTTTATTTTTTTCATCATCTAACCCCTTCATAGGGTCACACAGACATGGATCAGGGAAAAACATAAATATTAGCTTGATCCAAAACTTTTAAGGGCCCCAAGAAGTTTTCAATGGTAGGTGTTCGATTCCTGTTGCTTCCTGTGGTGTGGTCCACTTGAGCTTTGGACCTGTCACAATTTTTTTCTCATGCCATAATTTCGACTTGTATAACAAATGAGTGGCATGGATAAGTAACATACATCATGATGGGCCCCACATTTATGTTGTAAATTTTTCGATTTAAGTGTTAAAAAAGTAAGGTGTCACATCCATATCAAGAAAGATGTGGTAATTACCTAGGTAAATAATTCTTACTCATTTACACAGTAATTACACTTGAACCGAAAAATCAAATAGGCCCTAAGTCTCAAAAGTTACACCCTGATTCATAGTTCAAGTGGTAGAATGCGTAGATACCCTCGTTAAACACCGAGGTCTTGGTATCAATTCCCTAGTGGGATTGGCTAACATTGGAGTGTTTACTAACAAACTAACCATATATATAGATTTTCTCAATATGGGGGTTCAGTTTTGTTTAGTTTTCCAACATAAACTACATGCAACAGAATCCACGGTTTTGGTGGATCTCATGGGTGGTTCCATGATTGTGGGGCCTACCTTAATTTATGTTTATTAAATCCATGTTGTCCATTAATTTCTTCATATCATTTCAGGGCATGAGTCTAAAAATAAAGTGGATCTAAATAGAAGGTGGACCACAGCACATGAAATAATAGTTATTGCTATTAAAAAAATTATTGGTGGTGGCAAAAGTTTTGGATCAATATTTATGTGGTCCCTTGGTACAGGTATTTATATCTTGGATGGCAAATAAACATTCCAGTGACCCCATGTAGTTTTTAACAGTGGGCATTTAATCACCACTATTTCATGTGGCGTGGTCAAGTTGAGATTTGGATCCACTAAATATTTGGACTCATGCCCTACAATGAGTTGGAAAAATGGATAGACAACGTAGATTTAAGACACATACATCAAGGTTGGCCCACAGTCAGGGATCCACCCATCTCGGTGGATCCTGTAATCCACCCAAGTCGCACCTTGAATGGCAAGGCGGATTGTGTCCTACCTGCCAAGAGGAACTTGGTACGGGGGCATGGACTCTGTTGGGCCTACTTTGATATGTGTGTTTTATCCATGCCGTCCATCTATTTTATCAGATCATTTTAGTGAATGATCTCAAATATTAAACAAATCTAAGGCTCAAGTGCAGCACACAGAGGTGATTGAACACCCACTATTAAAAACTTCTTGAGTGCCACTGAAGGTTTTAGATGAAGCTGATATTTATGTGTCAAAAGGCTTTCTCAGGAAGTTATTGTGCGAAGAAGCTAGGTGAGGCCCTGCGATGACCATCCGCTTTTTCAGCTCATTTTAGGACATGAGATAAAAAACGAGGTGATCCAAAACTCATGTGGGCCACACTAGAGGAAGCAGTGGAGATTGAGTGGTTACTGTTGAACCATTCATATGGCTACAGAAGTTTTGAGCAAGGCTAGGTTCTTTGTGTTTTCGGTTCAACCCAACAGGAATTACCTTATAAATTGTTTGAAAGGCATATAAAAATCAAGGTAGACCTTAGAAAGGATCTAACTATAGACATTTCTTTCCCAACTTTTCTCTCTCACGTGGCCTCATTAAGTTTTAGATTCACCTCATCTTTAGTCTCCTGTCCTAAATGAGCTAACAAAACGGATGAATATGGTGGATTTTGTTACAAAATATGTGTTGGAAACAATAGATAAAATAAAGAAAATATGATGTATTTGTTTGAGTCGAAGCATGATTGAGTCACTCAGCTTGCAACCAAATCTGTCTTCCTTGGACCGTGTCCCAAATACAATAGAAATTTTGAATAGTTGGCCTTCAGGATACAACTACTATGACCTGGTCCTAACAGTGAACTCATTGTACATGAGTTTGAATCAGCATACGGAACTTAGATACGAAGTGAGTTGACTCGATTACAAACTCAATTGCAAAAAAAATCGAGAGACCTATTTTTAAAAAGAGGGAGAGAAATCGATTTTATTATGAATAAAAATTAGATTCCAGTATGTCTATTTATAAGTCACAATTAAGTACTTAAAGCACCGACCAAAGGTGGACGTATACTCATAGAGCAAATGATGGGGACATCATGTGCACACGCGCATGCACACCACCCCCTACGCATGTACGTAAGCAAAAGGAGGGCCCCACCATCGATCTGGCTCGATGGCGACATCCAGGGAGGGCCTGCTAGCTAGAAGATGAAGTTTTGGTTCAAAAGGGTGGGCACGATAGTCAAGAAAAGCCCATCATGGGATCTCATGATCATGGCCCACTTGTCGGATTGATGTCATATTTTACGTTTTACTTATTGTTATTATTTAGAACATCGTGAACGCTTTAGATTTCTTTGTTTGGTTTTAATTTTAGTTTACTTCATCGCTAAGTAATAGGTTACACACATGGTGCGAGTTTTGGGGTATACAATTTTTCTTATAAATAGACACTCCTTGTAGTTCTTTTCATGGATTGAAGATTAATAAAAATTCTGTGTTTTCCTACTCTCTGAGTTGTGAAGCCTAATTGGGTGCGAAACCCTCCCTTCATCGAAGGGTTAGCTATCGTGGTGCGAAGCCACATCGACCCCGATTCACCCCCATCCTCCATCATCTTCTTTTACATCTTTCACCACCATCCATACTTCGAATTCGTCCCTTTTGTTGCATCAAATTTCTTCATTATAGCAGATTTTCAGATTTCGACCCGCCGGCGAGTTGAAACTTCGGCGGAGCACCACGCACAAACCGTACATCGGATCGAGCTGATATTTTGGAGTTTTGGAGTCCATCCCTGGCCGACCAGGGCCAAGGTAGCCTTTTTCTGAATAGTGGGCCCCACACATGTGCGGCCGTGATCACACGCACGAGCATTTGGGCCATTGTTGCTGTCCGCGCATGGGAAGTGTCTTTCGGTTCAGGTTTTCTTCTTATTTTACCCTTTCATACCAGTTTTTCATAAACCCTAACTCTATATCGCATTATTCTTAATTTATTTGCCTCTTTTCTCACCCTAGGATTTTCCGAATTGAAATTTCTGAATCCCTTGGATTAAGTGCTGATTAATATGCATGTGTGGGTGATTATTTCTTATGTTTGAGTGTCGTTTGGTTTATAATTTTTATTGATCCAGCCCTATCATGTGTAGGCCTGGACCCGCATATATTTTCCTTAATTGAATGTTTGGACTTTCGTGTGGGATATGAAATTTGTATAATTGTTTATGAACTAACGTGATATTAAGCCTGAAATCTTGCATATCACATTTAATTTTCATGTCCTGCATCAGCAAACCCGTTAGCAAGCCCCTATATAGACCCGAACCCGGCCTGTCATGGCTAGGCGCGCATGTGCATTGTTAAAGATGGTCCAACCCTAACATCCATTCCTCTTTAGCAGCTAAAGCCATATATAAATCACACCCTATATATATATATATATATATATATATATATATATATATATATATATATATATATATATATATTATATTTGGCCATTTCCAATGTGGGATAAGAGAGCCACACTAAAATGCAAAACTTTTTCAAAACAAAGAAATAATGAAGAATTTTGAATTTTGAAATACCTTTTTTAATTTTTACAATACAACAAATTCATTACAAAAATTACAATGAGCCCCACCTAGCTTCCAACACTGGAACTTTCTGCAAAAGGCCTTCGCAGGAATCCATACCCCCACGTCATTATGAAAATAAGGGTAAATTAGTCTTTGTAACTTCATTGATAGGTTTATAAGCATGCTTTGGTAAATTCAAACGCCAAATGTACTTTGTCATAAAGTTAGCAGTTTCAAGGAAATTTGGGATAAAAATTACTATTACAAATGTGCCAAAAGTGGCACACAGGTGTTCAAGCCTGTTTAGTTCATGGGATTTAATGGCATGGAATTGCATTAGATAGAGTTAACACCAACTATCCAAGCTCACGTTTGGAATCAAATTCTTCCTTTGGAAAAAATTCTATATTAACTATTAAGCAAACTTATGTTTTGTGGACCATAAAATTTAATCAACTGATCAGATTTACAACTGATGAGGGTCACTTGTACGTATATGCATCTTGAATGCCGCGTGTAAAGGGATAAAAGGCATGCATCAATGTGGGCCCCACAAATGTAGTGAATTTCAAAATTCATCATAAACCCCACAATATCTACCATTGGGATTAGATGATATGACGCATGGATTAATCCAATCTTTCTCATCGTTTCAAAACACCCGATTGAAAACACATGGAGCCATATGCAATTCCATACCACCAATCTTATGTTCTAAACCAGTCCTAATCCATCCACATGTGATGTTAACCATGTGAATAATGACAATGCAACAATTGAGAGTGCAGTATGTGATCGAAAAATCACCATAGAAATGAGGGAGAAGGAGATGCCGTTAGGCCGACTGATATTAGATTTCACAACAAATGTTATTTTTCTTTCATATTTTTTTTTTTGTCATTTTTCATTCTCTTACTTCTTCGTCTTTGCCCGTGCTTTTATTGTATTACCACATTTTGATTTTTCTGTTTTACACCGTCTGCAAATCTATAAAGGGTCATTTGGCACCATGGATTTGGGAGGATTTCAAATCCCCTGTCTGTTTGGCACCATAAAGTAATTAGGGATTTCAAATCCGGGACTTGAAATTCCTTTGAGGAGAGTGTTTAAAATTTAAGGTGGAAGCTATGATTTCATCTAAAATCCTCCCATGAGTCGCATGTGTAATACGTGTTAGGCCACTTTTCTATTGGGCACCTGGCCCACTGATGATATCCTAAAATAATTAGATTATCATCTACATCACTAAAATTACTTCAATAGGATGATATGCATAGTCAAAATATTGTCCATGTAAATCAACAGTTAAAATTTGTTGGTTAGTCACTTAGTCATGATTCTATGCTTGTGGCCAATCTGAGATTTGAAATTTCATTATTTTTCGTCAAAATATATATTTAAATAAGCTTATTACAATCATTGTGTCAAACATTACATACGTATATTAATTAGGGATACTAAAATTAATTTAGTAATTAAATTCAAACCCCCGTAAATAAATTATGCATAGCTAGTTTTGGATTATAGGGAATTCTAAATCTAGAGTACTCAATACAATGGGAGGATTCCAAATCCAAGGTATTTCAAACCTAGGGGATTTCTAATATAAGGTATTTTAAATTCATGGCACCAAACAAGGCACAAGGGTCCTTTTGTTTTCTAATTTATTGTGTAAATAAGCTATAAATGAATAATTATTACCCACCTTTGTATTTACATGGAGCTGTAGTCGCTTGATGGTGCCTTGATGGTGACCGGAAGCTTGCTTATAAAACTTGTATGGTACTGGTATATAGAAAAATATACCTTTTTTCACAATAAATCTGTGGAGGCCACTGTCATGTATGTGTTTGATCCACACCATCCATTTATTTTTCTAACTCATTTTAAGGGCATAAGCCAAAAAATGGACCAAATCCAAAGCTCAAGTGGACCACACACCATGGTAAATAAAAGGAATTGGTTCGGTTACCTTTCAATTCTTCTCTGAGGCTATAAAAGTTTTTGATTAAGTTACCATTTGTGTTTTCTTTTCATCTATGTCTGTACAACTAACAGGTTGGATGATACGCACACATCCCTAGAGTCCTGACGTCATTTTAACTTTCACTTATTGGTGTTTAATTCTCCTTGTTTCCTATAATGTGGCTTACTTGAGCCTTGGACTTGTCTCGTATTTAAGTTCATGCCCTAAAATTAATACGTAATTAATCAAATACATACCTAATAGTAAGCTCCACAAATTTTACAACCACAAATGGGGTCCGATTTCAACGCCTTTATGCCACCTTTTTTAAGGTTATATTAAAATGTAAATTCCTCTCTTCCCAGCTGACATAACAAGTAATGATTATTCACTAATATTGTTGTCAACCTGAATACTTATCCCATGTTATTTCAAATAATAAATTATGACTAGGAGTGTTTTTAAAGCTATATCAGCCACGCATATATACGCATACATATAAGCAATTTAAAAGCATAGGGAGGGATCTACTCAATCTTAGGGCGCATTTGGATACCACCAAATAACTTACCTAAACTACTTATTGCAGTAAATAAGTAACTTATTTTAAATAAGTTTGGTTCATGATTAATTATGAGTAGTTTTTTTTTTTTTTTTTAAGTTATTTAATTATTTCAATTTAGTAAATAAAAATTAAGATAAGCTATTTTGGGCATAAGTAGCTTATATTAAGTAACTTACAATCCAAATGACCTTCGGACCGGAGAGCAAGAGAATGTGTGAGTGCAAAAAGAAGAAAAAGACAATCACCATAGCCAAATTAGCAAATCCTAACCCAATTGACCCAAGTATTTGGATACTCTAGGACACTGAGCTTGACCCTTTGACTGCATCATACATGTGCCTTGTTCTCATGTGTGCCCCAAACTGCCTCTTTCAACTCTCTTGAGTCAAATAAAAACATTTACATGATTGATTGATTGGGCCTTCCCAATGGATGGTTTAGAACACGACTACACACGTGTGAAATTTGGACACATGTATGAGGTTGATATCTTACACATCTTAGAAGTTAGCATGAAAAAGCTTTGAGTAGTTATGGATATCGCTAGAAGACTTGAGATAATTGAGTAAAAAATACGTCAGGTGGAAAATAAAAAGCTCCACCAGAAACAGATGCCAAGTGCGCTTTGGAAACATATACCTACTGTCGATCCAATTCTCTTACTACAACTAATACTAGGAGAGTCAGCAATGTCGCTCGCATTTTAAAAATGATAACTTCTAGGGACCATGAAAACTTCCTTCCGTTGTTAGAATAATAAATACATACTAATAAGTCCCAATCTTGCTAAAATTATTTGGACCTGACCGAGACCCAACTTTTCCCATCCCAACAGACTTTAACCGGGTCCAAGTCTATGGACCCGTCCAGAATCGGACGAGACCTAAACCTAACCAGACCTTTCGGAAACGACAGACCCTACCTGGACCCAAGTACCTGACGGCAAAGACCCGGACCCGTTAAAATCGGGTGAGGACCATCGGGTACTCATGGTCCATGTATCCATTGACAGCCCATCTCCACAAGGGCATCGGCATTTTTTCATCCGGCGCAAAGGGCTAATGACACGTGGCAGTCGTTTGAAGCATTGAAGGGTGTGGGGGTCCCACATGAAAACAATTCATAAGGTAGAAAGTTTTCATTTCGAGCCTTACCCCTAGCGTTGTTTCTATCGTTGAGGCCATTGTGTCCTCTGTCACCAAGTACAAAGCTACCGACGCTGATTAGCCGCGACCCGCCGGATCCAGCCAGGTGGGTCAGACCCTGACCGTGGGGCCCACCTCAATGTATCCGTTGTATATCCACACTGTCCATCTATTTTTGACAGTTTATTTTAGGACATAGTCCCAAAAATGAAGTAGATACAAATCTTAGGTGACCACACCAAAGGAAAGTGGTCATTGAACGCCCACCACAAAAAACTTCCTGGGGTCCACCTAAATGTTTATTTAACATCCAATCTGTTGAGAATTCAATCCCTAGTGTGTGATCCACCTGATATTTTTTCAGACCATTAATTAAAATAAGTTAGCAAAATGGATGGACGGCATGGATATACAGTGTATAAATCGAGGTGGGCCACACGGTTGGGGTTGCACCCACCTGGCTAGATCGGGGGTCGCAGCTAACCCGCGTTCCTAACCTAAATGCTTGACGGTGGACCCACAAATGCGAGTGTGGAAGAGGGTCGATTGATTGCCTTCAGATACATGATGGGCGTCACACGTGCGAGTTTGCCGAACGTTGTAGGGCTGCTGATTGGAACTGGGCCTTAATTGGGCTCGACTTGGGAGGAAGAATTTCGTACAACCACGATGTGTGTGTGAAATCTGCTCCGTCCATCATATGATCCAGCTCAATGTAGAAAGATCCCAAAATTAAGACAGATCGAAGATTCAAATGGGGCACACCGTAGAGAAAAGTGGGGATGGGATGCCTACTATGGAAACATTCTTGGGGGCCACCGAAGTTTTGAATCAGGCTGATATTTTTGGGTTTTTCTTGCATCCTGGTGGGTTTCACCTGGCATGCGTACATCATGGTGGGCCTCAGAAACATTTCAACGGTGGGTGTCCCAATTCTCACTGTTCTCTGCGGTGTGGCCCACTTGAATTTTGGATCGACCTGATATTTGGTCTGATGCGCTAACATGATATGGTGAAAATGATGGTAGAAGTAGATGTTACACACATCACGGTGGACCCCACAGAGCTTTTTGTTGCACGGGTTGACCTGAGATGTCGGTCCATCGCAGCCTGATAGAATTTCTTGGGCTGTGTATTTGGATAGTGGGCTACCAGGTCTGTTCCGTACATCGGGTTGGGTTTGGACCCGGCCCAGTTACAACCATTGCCCATTGGGTGATTTGAAATTTCCCATACATCCCCTTCCTTGACACCATCACGTCACTTATGTAGACCATCCAAGCCGTCCAAAAGGTGGGTGACACCATGAAACTTACTTGGGGGCAGGAATCGAGCTGATCCATTCATCAGGTAGGCCACACTATCAAATTCAATTGGAAGTCGATGATGTTTTGATTCAATTTTAGGTCTAGCCCACCTAATGAGTGGATCATCCATCTTGAATATCATTAAGGCTTTCAATAAACGAGGCTTCTGATTAATCTAGGCTCGGATTTTCAACTGCTGGGCCTGATCCGGTTCATAATTAGAGAATTCCTTTGATACTCTGCCATAAGACGACAGATGTTACGCAGGCTGTGAGAAATTACTGACAAATTTGCTGATGTGGATACAAGTAATTTAATCCAAACCGTTCAAATTATGGGTGCCAATTTAGATGCATCAAAAAAAAAAAAAAAAACTCGCTTTAGATATCTGGACATTTATTGGACGGTTAAAATTTAAAAATATCCAATGGTATGTTTTCAATAAAAATATGTTCGCAGGTTAGGATAATTGAACCAATCTTATTTTTAAACAGTAAGGGACAGTGGGTTCCACAATTTAGTCGGTTGGATTTGAGTACATATATGCCACGTGTACAGTTCTATGTGCACGCATATCAAGTAATCATAAGCAGTCAGAGTATCGAATAAACTCCCCTCATAATTTTGGTTTTGCGAGGTGGGGTCCACCCATCGACAACCCTAACACCAGCTCCATATTTAGGCCCGACCTGGTTTCGGGTCGGGCTTACCTTGGCCCATGGGTCCCGTTGCAGCCGCACATGAATGGCCCACTTGACCAATGGTCGGATGAGGAAGATTTACCTTCGGAAATAGGAATATGATCTGTTCTTGGTTTGGGATTCGAACTTTCTGGGCTGGTCATGTGCCCAGCTCAAGACCATCTTGGCTTTGGGCCTTAGCGTTCTCTTTTGGGCTAGCTCAGACCCGACGGTGCGTTCCCAATAAAGCAAGTGGATCACTGAAATATAAACCTAACTCGTTCCAAATCTCTCCGTTTGATCAAGTGTGCCATACATGAACAGAGAAATATATATATTTTAGAGGAATGAAACCAACGGTCCAAATTCATGATGGATGGTTTGGCTAACCAAGTAGAAGAATAGCATATTTATAGGAAACACTACCATGCGCTTTAGTAGATCTTGGATTGTGGGGCACACATTGATCTAATTTTCTTACATCAAAGACGTTCATCCGTTTTGACAGATCATTTTAGGATATAATTAAAAAAATGAAGTAGATTCAAATCTCAGGTGGACCACACCACAGGAAACAATGGTGATTGACTACTAAAAATTCTCGTGGGCCAAGAAAGTTTTAGATCAAGCTGATATTTGTGCGGCCCCTTTATCCATGTCTTTATGACCTTATTAACAGGTTGGATGGTTAATAAACATTCCGGTGGCTTCCAAGAAGGTTTTAATGATGGGTATTCAATCACCACAATTTCCTAATATTTTTATCTGCTTCATTTTTGGTATTATGTAGTAAAATAATCTCTCAAAACAGATGGACGGCGTGGATGTAAATCACATACATCATGGTAGACCCCACAGTCAAGGATCCACCGAAGCCGCTCCCAATACATCTCAATAAAAAGTCGGGTCCATGCATGGAAGGTCCCAACCCAAGCCCAGTATAAAGTGGGTCGGGCTCTTCAGATACCCGGCCCATTGCCACACCGACCATTCATTGATCCAGTGACTTAGATTATCCAGGTGATGTGATTTTAGACCGTGGCCCATCAATATCAACGTCCACCAACCGGCAATCCATTCATGTGGGCATGTGCACGTGCTGCACCATGGCTGTGTATGAAGCAGCACGCCCTTTGAATCATATACCAGTTTTTATGAGATTGTTTAATGTCCACATCTAAGGGCCCACCTGGGAGACACTGAAAATCTAGAAATCATCCCAATTCTTTCCATTTTTCAATCGACAGGCTCCACCACAAGTCTTCGTTCCTGTCGGAATGTCGAGCTATTGTTCAGATATATAATCCATTTCGTGGCCCACATAACATTAAGGGGGGACTGATTTAGATGGACGGTTCGGATCCTACAGAAGCGGATTGGCTAGTGTGTTGACAACACCAAGTTCTGTGGGGCCTACCATGAGTTTCGTGTTATATCTAAACCATCCATTCATTTTGAGAGATTGTTCTAATAGTTGAGCCCAAAATTAAAACAGATCCAAAGATCAAGTGGACCACACTGTAGAAAACAGTAAGAGATTGAAAGTCCACCATTGAAACCTTTTCGGGGTCACAGAAGTTTTGGATCAATCTGATATTTGGTTATTCTCTTCATCCATATTTGTGTGACCTTATGAACAGATTAGATGGAGGAAAAACATTATGGTGGGCCCTGTGAATGTTTTAGCGGTGTAAATCATTATCCCCACTGCTATTTGTGATCTGGTCCACTTAAGCTTTAGATATGATTCATTTTTGGGCACATGCCCTAAAATAATCTCTCCAAATGGATGGACAGTATAGATATAATAAATACATTATGATGGGACCCATAGAACTCGTGTGCGGTATAATACCTACAAATGAGCAGAAATGGGAGAAGAATGATAAATGAGTGGCATGGAAGCGGATTGCGTACTGAGTAACCCAGTACAGTAAGCGTACTGAGTAAACTCTGTGGGGCCCACTGTGACTTAAATATTTTATCTACTCCGTCCATCCATTTTAAAAGATAATTATATGGCTTGATCCCAAAAATGAGATATATCCAAATCTCAAGTAGACCTCACCATGGGAAATAGTGTGAATTGAAATTCTACCGTTGAAATTTTCTTGGGGCCCACATAATTTTTGGATCGTTCTGATATTTGTGTTTTCCCTTCATCCATGTGTTTGTAATCTTATGAACAGGTTGGATGACAAATAAACATCACTGTGGGCCCTAGCAAGGTTTCAACAGTGGAAGTCATTATTCGCATTGTTTCCTTTAGTGTGGTCCACTCAAGCTTTGGGAATACTTATATTTTAGAATCAACCACTTAAATGATCTGGTAAAACGGATGGACAGAGTGGATAACTCACATACATTCATGGTAGGCCCAACTGAGTTTACTCAGTACAATAAAAGTGTACTGAGTAACTCAGTACCCAATCCTATTCCGAGTGGGCATCCAAGAAGCCCGGCCTTTCTTTTCTTGTTCATTGCAATCGTGTATAAAATAGTACGTGCATCTGATGGGCCCACCATATATAGGCCAAGGCTTAAAATTAACCGTCCATTGTGTAATTGAACCAATCGGACGGATGACTTTGTCTGTTGAATGTGGACCATCACCCTTCTTAGTACTCCAGCTGCCCTTTTGCACACTCCATGTTTGTGTGGGTTAGGCTATCAATTCCGAGTTATGGATATAGTCAAAATACGGACCTTGTTTTGGGCCTAAGCTCATTAATGGTATGTTGTGATGCACCCCTTCGATGGGACTTTTGAAGGCTTCATGCCGCTTTGATCCAAACGGCAGTTGACGTCGTGCATTTGTATGAACTCGGGGGCTCCACCTCATTTCTAGCACGGTAAAATATGATAATGTGCTGATCTGACAAAAACCATTTAAGTTATTTTTGCTAAGTTAATAAAAAATGTATACTATGTCTCTTTTTTTAGGAACCCCTTTTTAAAAAAGTGTATCTAAACAGGTCGTAAATTAAAGCCCAATTTAAGATTTGTTTTCATGACATTTAGCATATAGAGAATGCTAACTTTCATACAAGGTGAAAATGCGGAAATCATGGGAAATTAATTTCATTCCATGTATATGGTGCTTTTCATTGTTTGTATGGTAAAAAATTAGTAGAAATTGATAATATTATGTAAAACTTTCATGTAGGTGGGCCCCATGTGATCAGTGGTTTAGATGATCTGGTTGTTGGATATTTAAATTGAGCATACCAATGGCCCTATTATAATTGTGATTGATTAAATACGTAATTGGGTTGTGTGCTTTAACCATATTATGCATCCGTAATATTTCATTTAGAGTGAAGACTCCTAGAGAGAGGAGTAGAAGTGATGAGTTGGGAAGAGTTTGGATGGAAAAAAGGTAAAGCTCAAAAGGTTAAGCTCATCGATTCAAATCTAAACAAGTTAACTGTTTTGGTACACATTTAAAATTTAATTATTTAATTTTATAGTCTCCATAATTGTTGCATGGTCTTACATGATAATTACACTTTTTATATAAAAAAAATATATTTTCATATGCTCAGGTAAAGCAAATCCACAGGCATTTTTCAAAATTCACATTACTAATCATTGATCTGCCAACATTTTCATTGGTGTTTCAACCTTTTATTATTATTTTTACAGTAGCAGATATTATGGGCCAATTTTCATACCACCAAATAAATTACTTTTTCTACTTACAATTGTAGACAACTTATTTGAGATAAGTAAGTTTGGTGTAAGATGAACTATAAGCAACTTTTTTGCTTAAAGTTACGTAATCATAATCACTTCAACTTAATAAGCAAAAACCAATGTAAGCTAATTGAAACGAAGGTAACTTATCTTAAGTAATTTAGGGCCCGTTTGGATACTACCAAATAAGTTACTTAGAGTAGTAGATAAGTGACTTATTTCAGACAAGTAATTGTGGGGCCAGTTTGTTAAATCTGAAGTTTATAGTTTGAATTTTAAATTTGAATCTAAAGTTTAAATCTGAAGTCCGAAACTTGTTTGGTAATTGTTTAAAAGAACTGTCAGAATCTGAAAATTAAATATATAATATGAAATAACTAGTTTATTAATAAAGATCAGAAATATGTTAACTTGACACATTTGCCCTTGTCTCCTGCTTGGAGATGTGGGTGAGATCCATGACTGTGGAGCTCACCATGATTCTTAGGACAATGTTATTTTATTTTGGTTTAGAAATTGGAATATCTATATACTAATATAATCATGAAAGATCAAATGAAAGAATGCTCATCATTTAAGATTTTATTAATATGAGTTCTCATTATATTTATTACATTGTTTTGGATTCTAAATTGGGATATAATTAATTCTATAATATTAAGTGACAATTAAGAATAGTAAATTTGCCAGTATTTTGACCCTGTAGAGTATCTATCGAAATGACAGAAGAGTTATGTGGTTTGAAGCCTTGGTTTATTGCTGATACGTGAGCTAAAAGACTTGAATTGATAATCCATAATTTAATATTGACTTTGTTGAATGATTTGCGAGAGACCATTATTGCGTGGTTGCATAAGGCAACCTTGTTGCGTGGTCACGCAACAGGCTCAATTCCTGCACTTCTCTGTTCTCTTTCTTCCTCGACTCCACGAACTTCTCAATACCCTGAATTCCATGATTATATTCCAAAAGCTTTCAAATGTTGCAAATAAGAAAGAGGAGGAAGTATTTATTGGTATTCATACATGTGAAACTCTATTTTTGCACAACCCTATTATTGCCTGGTTGCACAAAACATATTTGAATTAAAATTGTTGCATGGTCGCACAACTTTCCTTTATGTGGTTTCACAACATTGCCTTGTTGTGTAGTTGCGCAACAACTTTAGAACCTGCACAATACCTTTAGAACCTACACAATGTTGTTAGAACCCACACAACTCCTTCAAAACTTGTAAAACTCATTCAGAACCCGCACAACACCTTCAAAACCCATGCAACTTCTTTAGAACTGATACAACTCCTTCAGAACCGGCACAACTCATTCAAAACCCATACGACTCCATACAACTCATTCATAACCTGCACAACACATTCCTTAATGAAATTTTTTATATCATACTAATGATGTACGTACCTTATATCTTGTAGGGAAGCGCGGAAGGTGAGCCCTCAAGATCTAACGGTCTATATGAGTTTTGGGACCCTCACAAAGCAGAAGATTGACGCTCCAATGACCCGCCTATCTACTACTGGAGCAGATGGATCTATTCACACCTCTGATCCTATGATATATAGTGGCCCCGAATTGCGATCTATGAATCAGATCGTTCCAAGGACAAGCTAAAATGGACAGACTATGGTACACACTATCTCTCTCGGTATACCCTGTGAATTCCTGATTATCTTTAATGCGAGAGAGATCGCATCCCTTTTATAGGAAAGGAAAGAGAGATCGTATGAGAGAGGATGAAACCATATCATCTAGTCAAATCCCTATCTCCTATCATATTTCAAATTTAAAGTTGGTTTTAAAATTTAAACTGAATAGAAAAGGCCGGAAGAAGCCTAAATATATGGGACCCACTCACTAGTGATTGCTCACCAGTGGGCCCCACTGGCCTACATTCAACATCTCTCACTCAATCACATTGTAGGATACGCATAAAAATTTGTTCATTTAACTCGCCTAATAACAATCAAATACCATACTTCGCGATCAAAAGAATCAGATGCGTGGGACCAACTGGATCACCATAATCTTCTCACAAGTGCTTAAGTGCTAAGTGACTACTTAACTAGTACTCAATAACCCAAGCTTTGCAATGCCTGTCCTAGTCCGCATGACCACACCGGATGGAGTTAACTCCCGATCTGGAGTACTCAACCAACATACGCACTTATTCAATTTATCGAGTTATTCTGAAAACTTGATTTTTCACAAACTTCGACTAAAATCGATTTAAAGCAATACTTATATATATGCTTTTAAAAAAATATTGTTTGAAAAAGTTTAATAAAAACAACTCGATACTGCCGACGGATAAGTCTTCAAGTGCGTATTTAAAGTTCTAGAAACTTGGTGTAACTATCACGAGATCTTTCCCATGTAGATGTGTAATTTGGAGTCAATCAAGCTGCTTTCCTGGCGTAACCGAGTCTGGCCAATCAAGGACCTTTTGTCATTGTACACTAAAGTAGTGACACTCAACCTCATCCTCATATACACAAGAGGAGAGTAGTTAAGGACACAAAGAGTCATCTACGGGACTGACTACTCGCACATTGCAATGATTAGATCGAATCAAAACAATCTGTAGGTAAAAGGCCCCAGCACGTGGCTACAATTCACGTCATAAAGTAGACAATACTAGGAAAAATTCAAGTCTACAATACGCAGGCCATTCAACATAAGGTACGACTCATCTCATAACCTCATAACCTGGATAAAAATTAGGCCATAACATTGATCGCATATAACTGAATGGTGCGATTATATTATTCGACTTTATCAGTCTCATCTTCAATCTTAAAAGATTGTAGACGGATACGACTCACTCATATTCTCATCCTTTATTATTCACAATAAAGGAAAGTTCATACCTCAATGTATAAACATGACCTCAAACGTACCTCTCTTGTACATTCAAGGTTGGTCTACCCGTGAGAGTGGGTGACCGGCCTGCCAAAAAAATAGAAATCCTCATGATCTCAAGGTAAATGTTAATGATCTTTATATCTAGTTATATTAGTGTTCAATACTGAATAAATGGAATGTATTATTCATTAATGAAAGATCAAAGGTATTACAAAATAAGTACATCAGTCAAGCTTTCCTCAATCCCATCTGCTTGACGTGAACCTGAAATAGATCTCTAGCTATAGGTTTTATCATGGGATCAGCCATCATTTCCTTGGTAGGAATGTAGCCTAGGGCGACCTTCTTATCTCTCACTTGAACATAGACGTAATGATACCTGATCTCAATGTGCTTAGATTTATGGTGGTGTTTAGGGTCCTTTGTTAAGTCAATAGCAAAAGTATTGTCTATCTTCAGCGATATAGGCTGACGAACACTCGGTACAATACCCAGACTCAATAGAAATCTACGAACCCATACACACTCCTGAACTGTAGCACAACATGCAATGTACTCGACCTCCATAGATGAAAGAGCTATGGATATCTCTTTCTTACTCGACCATGAGATAGTTCCTCCTCCGAGTAAGAATACATACCCTGAAGTAGACTTTCCATCGTCGGCGTCATTACCCCAAGTAGCATCAGAATATCTTTTAAGATCGAGGCTTGTGCCTTCATAACACAACATTAGGTCTTTTGTTCCTCTGAGATAGCGAAATATATATTTGACGGCTTGCCAATGAGACTGTCCCGGGTTACTCTGATAACGGCTGACTATGCTAACTGCATAGCTAATATCCGGTCTGGTGCAAAACATAACATACATTAAGCTCCCTACTGCACTTGCATAAGGTACTGAGGACATAACTAATTTCTTAGCTTCAGTCTGAGGACATGATTTCCTGTCTAGCTTGGTAGCTTTATCCATAAGGGTTTCAACAACTTTTAAATTTTTCATCCTGAACCGCTATAAGATCTTTTGTATATAGGTTGCTTGAGATAAATCCAAAAATTTCTTGAGGCAATCCCTAATGATTTTTACCCTAAGAATAAAGTTGGCTTCACCGAGGTCTTTCATCTCAAAGTTCAAGAATAACTAATCTTTAGTCAATATCAACAATTACATGTCATTACTAGCTAACATGATATCGTCTACATATAGAGATAGTATCAGAAAAGATCTTCCAGACTGTTTCATGTATACACAATGATCTTCTTCACTCATCGTGAATCCAAAAGTGGTGATGGCTAAGTGGAATCTCATGTACCATTGTCTTGAAGATTACTTCAGCCCATAGATAGATTTCAACAATTTAAAGACTTTCTTTGGATGCTTTTTATCCACATAACCCATGGGTTGTTGCATGTATATTTCTTCATCTAAGTCACCATTTAAGAATGCGGTCTTTACATCCATCTGATATAACTATAGGTTTAAACTTGCGACAATGAACAAGATCATGCATATTGAGGAGAACTTTGCAACAAGTGAAAAGGTCTCCTCGTAATCAATATCTTCTTATTGTGTAAAACTTTTAGCAACTAATCGTGCTTTATACTTGTCCGCTGTACCATCTGCCTTTCTTTTGATCTTTAGTACCCATTTATTACCTATCGCTTTGCGATTGGAAGGCAGATCAACAAGTTCCCAGACTTTATTCTTTTCCATGGAAGCGATCTCTTTATCCATAGCATTCACCCAATCGATTGAATTAGAAGATAATAACGCATCCTGATACGGATCAGGTTCATCATCATCAATCGTAATACAAGAGAATGTTTGCCCCTCAATATCGAAGTATCTTCGGGGAATCAATCCTCTTTCGCTTCGACGTAACTCAGGAGTCTGCTGAGATGTCCTCCCACTGTCCTGACGAATTATAGGAGCATCATCATCGTGAGATGCAAAACTCCCACTCTCCTGAGATATATCAGGTATTTTAAAAAATTCTACAAGAACCTTTTATTTTATTCGACTTGGGTATCTATCTTTAACGAAGGTCACGTCTCGGGATTTTATCTCAATCCATCGTCCATGGTCCTCATAAACTAAAACGTATCCCTTTGAATGCATATGGTACCTTATGAATACGCATTCAATGGTTTTACTATCAAGTTTACCTATATGCGGAATAGGCAGCAAAACACATCTCAAAGATCCTCATGGGCATAAGTTGGCTAGAGAAGGAATCCTTTCAGACCACATCTCATATGGGGTCTTAGGAATGAATTTGGACGAGACTTTATTAAGGACGTAAACGGCTGTTAATAGTGCATCTCCTCAGAATGTGGTAGATAGATTGGCTTGTGCCATCATCGATCTAACCAGTCCAATAGTGTCCTATTCCTTCTCTCCACAACATCATTTTGTTGTGGAGTGTAAGCCATTGTGTACTGCCGAACAATTCCAACGTTTTCACAATATAATTTAAACGTTTCAGATGTATACTCGTCACCTCTTATAATAAAGGATTTTAATATTTTTCTCAAGCTTATTTTTCACCTTAGCTTTATATTTAAGAAAACAATCAAAAGCCTCAAATTTATGTGAGAAGAGATACACATATCCATAGTGCGAGTAACCGTCAATGAAAGTGACAAAGTACTGACATCTGTTTCTGGCATGTACATTAAAGGGTCCACAGATATCTTAATGGATTATCTCTAGTGTGCCCTTGGACCTAGCCGCTTTGGGAAATGGTTTCTTCGAAGTCTTCCCGGACACACAATGTTCACAAAATGGTAAAATGGACAGACTATGGTGCACACTATCTCTCTCGGTATACCCTATGAATTCCTGATTATCTTTAATGTGAGAGAGAGTGCATCCCTTTTATAGGAAATGAAGGAGAGATCGGATGAGATAGGATGAAACCATATCATCCGGTCAAATCCCTATCTCCTATCATATTTCAAATTCAAAGTTGATTTTGAAATTTAAACCAAATGGAAAAGGCCGGAAGAAGCCTAAACATGTGGGACCCACCCACTAGTGATTGCTCACCAATGGGCTCCACTGGTCTACGTCTAACATATCCATGATATCTATCTATTTTGAAAACTCATTTTAGGGTATGATTCAAAAAATGAAGCAAATCTAAATCTCATGTGAACCATAAAAATAATAATTATCGACCATTAGAAACAACTCATGAGTCACAAAAGTTTTGGATAAAGCTGATATTTATAGGTCTTTACGATCTTATCAACTTATCAACTAGTTGGATGATAAATAAACATTTTGATGGCCCCTTTAAAGTTTTTAATGGTGGGGATTCAATCATGATTGTTTCCTTAATAAGGGTAGCACCTAAGGTGTTACTTAGGTAGCAACGCTACCAGCATCAGTAGGCAATCATGTTCGTACCTGAAATCTACTGAAGGGCCTAACATAACGTATATGTTTTATCCACACTGCCAATCCATTTTTCATACCATTTCAGGGCATAAGACAAAAAATGAGGCAAATCTAAGGCTCAAAGGGGCACACTACGGGAAACAATGGGATTTGGGCACTTACCATTGAAAACTGCTTGGCCCCACGAAAGGATTTGATAAAGCTGGTATCTGTGTGTTTTACTGTCACCTAGGTATGTGTGACCTAATCAATAGGTTGTACGGTAAATAAACATTACAGTGATTATAGTAGGCCGTATGAAGTTTTTAATGGTGGGCATTCAATCACCGTTGTTTTCTTGTGATGTGGTGGCCATAGGAAGCTTTTAATGTTGACCGTTTCAATCACCATTATTTTATTGTGGTGTGGTTCACTTGAGATTTGGATCTGCCTCTTTTCTAGTCTCATGCACTAAAATAATCTTGTAAAATGGATGGATGGTTTTGATATAACACATACATCATGATGGGGCCCACATAACTTGGTGACGTTGGGTTGGTGCTGTGTGGCGAATTTCTACAATCAAACATAGATTTCCGCTCAAGCCTTTCACATAAACTTCCTGCGCTAGTATGCTAGGTGGACCCACCATGATGTTTGTGGAAAATCCACTCTGTCAATTCGTTTTGCAAGATCATTTTAGGACTAGAAACAAAAAATTAGGCAGATCCAAAACTTAAGTGGGTCACATTATAGGAAACATTGGAAATTGGGCGTCTACTGTTGAAAACTTCTTGGGGCCACAAAAGGCTCTAAACAATCTGAAATTTGCATTTTCCCTTCATCCGTAACCTTATAAATAGATTAGATGTCAAATAAACCTCACAATAGACCATAAGAAGGTTTCAATAGTAGTCGTTTAATTCCTACACTTTTCTATGATGTGGTCCACTTGAGCTTTGAATGTGCCTCATTTCTTGGGCACAAGCTCTATAATGATCTGAAAAAGTTGATGGACTGTGTGGATCTAACACATAAATCATGGTTGGGCCGAAGAAGTTTTTTTACTTAAAAGTTGGGTTGTGCATTAATCAATTTATTATGAAGAGAGAAAATCTCTTTGGCAACTTACATATGGATAAATTTGGAATCAAAATTTTTTTATTTCTTTTTTAAAGAATGATCCAGGGAGCATATTTCTTATTCACCATTAAGCCAGCTTCCCTCGTTGCAAATAAATCTTAAAAAAACACGAAGCACTTTTCAAATCACACTTTAATAAACATCACTTAATGCAGAATGCTTTCTAAATTCTGCATTTTATGATCTTTTTTTTATTTTTCCAATGTTAACAAATAAGCCATTAATTTATGATTAGTTATAAGTAACTCTTTTTTTTACATACAAATATTTAATTATTTCAGTTAATTTTCTTTTTCACGTTTCTACTTTCCATAAAATACTGAGGAGAGGTAGAAGTAGAGACGCACGAGAAGGCAGGACAAGTTGATAAATATGTTGTTTACTAAGTAGAAACTAAAATAAATTACTTATGGCATAACTATCTTATCTTACGCAGCTTATGGTCCAAACACACCCATTAAGATCCCAACACCCCTAAAAGAAGTTTTCCAAATCCATATTTAGAATTCGCCCTACCAAATGAGCCCAAGTGACATGTTGTGCGTTTAAACATTTATCCCAACCATCATCCAATAATAACATTGAGGAAGGCCATGGTGAAAAATACTAATAACTCCATTGTCGTGACCTTTGTGGATGTTAGCCATTTTGTTCCGACCGTTTGTTTCCTGCATGTCCATAGATTATACAGCAAGCAATGTCAAATCAGAAGGTGCTTTGTTTTGAATAATAGGCAAATCCTCGCGAGGTATGCCCATGTGATTGCAAGTACTTTATCACCAGCTTGTCTGTAGCACGAACGACCGAAATATCCAAATTGGTGATAGGACATGCCACGTGTCAAGTTAAAAAAAAGTTTTTTTAAAAATTTATTATTATTAACACCCAGATCCATAGATCAAGTGGTATACTGAGTGGAAGATACCTGGCTCCAACAGTTAAGTCTTGGCATCGATTCCCTAGTCGGGGGTGGCTAACAGTGGAGTATGATCTCACAGTGGGTGTACTAACAAGCTAACTCAAAAAATATAAATTTTTTTTAGCTGTTATCCGTACTAACAAGCTGTTCATCCGTTTTTTCACTTAAATTAAGAGCGTTGTCCTCAGAATTAAGGAGATCCAAATCATTATTGGAAAAAGAGGTAAATAACCATTAAAAGCTTTTTGTAGGCCGCAAAAGATTTGGATCAAGCTAAGAATTGTTATAACCATTAAAAGCTTTTTATAGGCCACAAAAGATTTGGATCAAGCTAATAATTGTTATTTTCCTTCATCCAAAGAGGTGAATAACTATTAAAAGCTTTTCGTAGGCCATAAAAGATTTGGATCAAGCTAATAATTGTTATTTTCCTTCATCCAATTCTGTTTGAGTTTATCAATGGGTTAGATGGAAAATAAACATTACATATCTATAAGAAGTGGGCCTTGGGACATTTTAATGGTCAATGTTCAATCATCACTGTTTCTTGTGGTTTGGGTGAGATTTGGATATGCTTAATTTTTTGAAAACCATACTAAAATAGGCTGCAAAAAAAGAATAGACAGAGTGGATATAAAACATATTATCAAGGTGGGCCCTACGGTAAGGCTAACATCCACTAAGCTGGTACCCAAGTAACACCTAATCCGCGCCTCTTTTAAACCTGGAACCTGATCGTAAGGGCCATCTTAGTGTATTTGTAGTATATCCCTAATGTCCATCCATTTTCTTAGATCAAGAAAATGAAGCAGGTCCAAATCTCAATGGACCACACTATAGAAAGCAGTACTGATTGACCATTAAAAATCTCTGATGGGCTAAATTACAGTAGGCTTTAGAAACTTTTTGTAATGGTGGGCGTTCAATCACCACGTTTTAGTATACACCTCACTTGGGAATTTGATACCAAGATCTTAGTGTTGAAACAAGGTTATCTTCATTCAGTCTATCACCTGAACTATGGATTAATGTGCGTCCTGAGGTTTCCATGAGATTTTGGTTATGAGCTTGTATTTTTGTATTTTGTATTTTTAAAATTTTTTTTTAATTCAACTCTTGTTTCTACAAGAATGATTAAGGAAAAATAGCATTAACATAATTGCTAGTTACAATCTGCTGCAATAGAGCCCTTATATTGTAGCACAACCACAAGGCCATGACTCCATTGAAAGAAAATATAGAAAAAATGTATTTGTAAATAATGAAAAAAAATAAAAAAATGAAGTAAATTGGCTTTCAAACGTTGATTATTTTATCCTCTCAGGACTTCAAAGATTTTAAATGGCTAACCATGTGGAATTCACTCACACTGGTGCAGGAAGATATAACAAATTGACAGTTGAGCTGTGCTTTGCTAGCTACTTAATAGCCAGTGCTAGACTGATGTGTTTCATGGTAAGGGGAGGATTGACAGATGCTGTGTTGGAGGATTATTTATTTATTATTTTAATGTGGTTTGGCTTGGATCACAGTGGTTTGTATTGTTGAATTCTAGATGGATGTTGAATCAATAGTCTATCACACCCTGATTCATAGCTTAAGTGGTAGACTGATTGAAAGATACCTCGTTTCAATATTGAGGTCTTGATATCGATTCCCTAGTGGGAGTGGCTAATAGTGAAGTGTGAACAAACAGGGGTGTATTAACAAAGAAAGAAAAAGAACAAAGAATCACTAGTATATTTGGAATTGAAACTATCTGAGAATGATATGTTACTTTTACAGAGATTAAAAATTTTCTTTTAAAAAGTTGCTTATTTATATGTTATTATCAAATATGCTTATCTATTTATTGGCTAATAAGTATGTTGTTTATCAAATATACTTATCTACTTAGTAAGTAGAAATCAAGATAAGTTACTTATCTGGTAAATAGCTTATCTTAAATAACTTAACACAGCTTTAGCTGCCGGCAAATTTATTAAATAGAGGCAACTATAAACACCCCCTAATAGTCGGCATAGCTTTGTCACTTGGTTGCAGACAACTTTTATTAAAGTGAGGCAACTGTAGACACCTCACCTGTAAGTGGGTCGGCGTCCTGAGCTTTGTCATTTGCTTGCAGGCTACCTTTATTAAAGAAAGGCAATTGTAGATACCCCATTAATAAGTGAGTCCTAATTAGAGGATTGAATCATGATTGTGGTGTGTACTTGATCACAAGATAAAAATCATATTAATTCAAATGGCGTTGAGATGAAGAGATCATGATTGAATCTTTAATAAGTACAATGAATAAGGACTATGGAGTGTGGGCACATAGCTTTGTAAAGGTGCGTAGAATTTCTTTTTCATTGTAAAAAATTGAAAAGAAAAGAGAGTAAAGTTCAATCACCCCTCGGTAAAAGGCAATTCAAGCTTAAATGTCCATCATAAGGGAATTGGGTCCACCTGGTTGAGAAAAAATGTTCAACTTGTCTTTAGCCAAAATCAATTGAAGTTTGATAGTCAACTCCTAGTTTGCCTGATTTTGTCAAACTTCTATGAACTCCCATGATATTAGATCTCTCAGCGATTTTTGCATTGAATATTGTATAGCATTTTGAATGAACGTTCATGTGGAAGCAAAATCTATTTGACTCAATGTCCGTGTCTTAAGATTTGAGCCGTGCATATCAAGCACTATTTCCAATAGCACTTTGCAAAACAATACCAAGAATACCCCTCTAATTGCCAGTAGGCATTGAGTTATTGCTTACTAATTTCAAGTAAAGAATTACTTTAATTGAGTTAATAATAACATTCTAATCACATCCTATGCTGTTATATTGATTTATTTTGGAGGGTAAATTATTATTTGAGCCTCAAATTATAAATTTTCATTTGAATGGCAGTAAATGACATTTGAGATATGTTTGGATGAGAGTAAGTATGTGAAAACAAAATGATATGAGAGTAAATGGATGTGTAAAAGAAATCCTCTTGTTGAAGGAGGATTTGGAAGTAAATGAGGGTGAAATGCCTTTTAAAGCTCACGAGTTGCACGAGTAAACAAAAGTACCATTATGCACATGTCCCTCATACATGTGATAGGCTGATGATACTTTGAAATAATCAAATTATCAGCTACATCACTAAAATCACACTAATAGAATGATTCACACGGTCCAAAGGTTGGCCATTTAAACGAACGGTTAATAAATGTTGGCAAGTTGCTTGTTAGTGATCCTTATGTTAATGGCTCGCCCACGGCTCAAAAATTCTTTATTTATGACAAAAGCATGTGTTTCAATGAGTTTATTACAATTATTTTGTTAAATATTACATATGATGCTAATTTAAAATGTTAAAAACTAATTTGGAATATTACACATGTTCTTGTGAATATATTAAAAAATTCAAATACATTTCAATTACTCTCATCCCAATCAAATATCTGGATTTGAAATGCATTTCATTTACTCTCATCCACTTTTATTCAAACACAACTATGCAAGCCATTTGCTCCTAATCTATTTACCTCTAATTCCTTTTCCCATCCACCTTTATTCATAAGCTTCCAAACAAGCCCCGAGAGAATTTGCCCCAACAAATTTTCTCTCTTCCTTGTTCAAGTATAATCGTATCCTTAAAATCAATGATTGTCTTTAAGACAAATAATTTTGCACCTATCTTTCATATAATCTCTAATTTTCTATTGAATTACATGTATTCTATGCATTTTATTTATAAATATTCCTTCCATTTCTTGAAAGGACCCTATGATCTTTGTGATTTTTGTAAGCCCTTATTTCCTTTCTCCTCTCTTGAGAAAAAGAACTCAGGCAGAAGTCATTAAGAAAATTAATTAAGGAGTCAAAGAACTAAACAAGGGGCATGACTAGGCTATTCTAGCATGAGAAATCGCTCCAATCAACCTTCTCATGTAAGCTTTGAAGACATAGTAGGTCAAGGCCATTCACTTCTCATTGAAGCCGAGGTAGAAGTTCATTTCATTGGAATTTTGTTGATCTTATTTGTATTTCTATAGTTATTTTCTCTTTTATTTTATGATTATTTCTACTCAAACTTTTTTTTTTTTCATCTTTTCATTTTCTCAATTTTTATTTTTATTTTTAAGGATCATTCCCACAAACATACATTAATTTGCCATTGAAAGCTAGATTTTTAATATTTTCAACCCAAGTCATCATGCCACTAAGTAGAGACTGTTATGTGTGTCAATGGGTTGCGTTTGAGTTAGGTTTGGGTTTGAATTTAGGTTTAAGGCTTGCCAAGTACTTAAAAACGATACTTTATACCCAAGGCCTGGGCTTGGCATGAGCTCAGAATAGTAAGCCTAAGCTCGGGCCCTGAGTTTAAAATGACAAAAGCCCAAACCCAGCTCAAAAATTGATTGAGCCATGCATGCGTAGCACAAGCCCCGCCCAAGCAGGGTCGGGCTCATTAAGTCAAGGGGCCAACCTGGCCCATTACATCGGTACAGCCCATCGTTGTTTACATCCATCCAATCTATTCATCTGATGTGTCTCGTCTAGATGTTTACATCCATCCAATCTATTCATCTGATGTGTCTCGTCTAGATGTTTACATCCATCCAATCTATTCATCTGATGTGTCTCCTCTAGATGAATCGATTATCCAAAAATTACAGTTATGAACTGAGGTGGGCCATACTACGGCCTGATTTTTTGAAGCAAAGCTTAATAAGGGGTGTTGTATTTGATGGACGGGATAGATTTCATGTACGCTTGAATCGTTTCCCATGTCAAAGAAAGTTACCTTCGCTTACTATTTATTATTTTTTTTTACACGCGCACACATAGCCCCACACGCTCACGCCGTAGTGGACTTTCACCACCTATGGGTACTTTATTATTATTATTATTATTTATTATTTATTATTTATTATTATTATTATTATTTTATATATATATATATATATTACACACGCACACACAACCACCACACAATCACGCTGGCGTAATTTCACCACCTATGGATACTTGAACCCTTGACCGGGTGTTGAAACTCCCGAGAGTCTACCACCCGTGCAAGAGCAGCGATCCACCTTCGCTGTACCTATGAGAGGTACGAAAGAGTTTTTCGTTGCCGAGGTAGCAAGATTGGGTCGGGCGAAATGGACGGTCCAAATTGACTCTATGGACTGTCCACGTGTACGAATGCAACTGCGGGCATAAGAAGTTTTCTGTACACCTGCAGTCCACTAAATCATCTACCATATGAAAAGGTTCCATGCCCTTTGATGGGTGGCCGACAATAGCAACGGGCCCACTCACCAAAGGTCTAAAAAGGGCCAAAGATCTAACGGTTGAGATCTTTCAATTCGGGAGAGAGACGCATAGGGATTTCCTATCCATGATGAGGCCTATCAGACGCGAGAGGTTCAGGGGAGCGGATTAGCTGTTATCCGGGCCTTACCGTGAGGCCCACCTTGACGCTGTGTTGTATATCCACGCCGTCCATCCGTTTCTATAGACCATTTTAGAATGTTATAGAAAAAATTAAGTAGATGTAAATCTCAAGTGGACCACACCGCAGGAAACAGTGGTGATTGAGTGCTTCACCATTAAAAATTCCAAAGGGCCTATCGTAAGGTTTTCGTAATGTTGATTTTCAATCCAACCTTTTGATAATGTCAAAAAAATCTGGACAAAGGAACAATGAAAATATATGATCGATCCAAAAGTTTTGCAGCCCACAAAAATTTTTCATTGGTCGTTCATCACTGTTTCTAGTGGCATAGTCCACCTGGGATTTAGATCTCCTTAAGGTGTGGTAATACGTCCTATAACGATATTAAAAAATAGATGGACGGAGTGGATATACAAAAAATACATCAAGGTGGGCCCCACACGGTTAGCTAACACCGACTAAGGTTACCTGGGTAACGGCTAATGCGGTCGGATTGCGTAGTATAGAACACAGCGCCGACGTATGTACGGTGTAAACGTGTGGCAAAAATCTATGGGCCCCACCATGATGTATTCGTTTTATCCACGCCGTTAATTCATTTTTTACAGATTATTTCAGGGTATGAACCCAAAAATGAGTCAGATCCAATGCTCATGTGTACCACACCACAGGAAGCAATGGGGATAGTGACGGCCACCGTTGAACCTTCCTAGGACCTCTAACGATGTTTATATGCCATCCAACCCGTTCGTAAGGTCACGAAGAGATGGAGGAAGGGAAAACACATATATCAGCTTGATCCAAAGCTTCTGTGGTCCACGAGAATTTTTTAATGATAGGCACTCAATCCTGATTGTTCCTATGGTGGGGTCCACTTGAGCTTTAAATCTGCCTCATTTTTTAACTCACACTGTAAAATTATCTGAAAAAAAAGGATGTACGGTGTGGATATAACACATGAATCATGGTAGGGTACATTTACTACGTCAACACATTAAAATTAGAGTCTGATAAAAACATGGTCCCCCATCATCTAGGCTACATGAATCAGTTGAATGCGGACCGTCCAATCGATCACCATCTCTAACTGTCCGTTTTTTGGTACACGTGTGATGGATCGGAATGGTAAACTTTCTAGATTTTTGGCCAGGTCATGTATGCAGTGGGCCGTCTGATGGATGGCTCGGATTTTAAATTTGGCACGTGTGGGGAGAGTACCAGGACCAATCAAATTCAAATCCATAAACGTTTTTATACCTTCCAACGGCTATTATTCTGCCCACCTCCCAAATGCTCCTCCCGCCAAAGTCCTTTCTCTTTAAACGTTCCCTTTCCTTCCTCTCTCCTCTCCAAACTCACCTTCCAGACCACCCTTCCCTCCCCAGACGGATCAAACCACCGTCTTTCTCTCTCCTTGCAGATCAATGCACCTCCATGGCCCACCTCAAGCAAATCCACGCCCAAATGATCGTCACTGCCCGCATCCATGACAACTACGCTGCTAGCCGTATCATGTCCTTCTGTGCCCTCTCCCACTCAGGCGATCTTGATTACGCTCTAAAGCTCTTCGAGAACACCCAAGACCCGAATTCCTTCATGTGGAATACCATCATTAGAGCCCATGCTGACAGCCCAAATCCTTCCAACGCAATCTTTTTATATATGAAGATGCGGAGACAAGGAGTTGTACCTGGTAAGCATACTTTCCCTTTCCTCCTCAAGGCATGTGCTAATCATCACTCGATTTCTTGTGGTAGACAAGTCCATGCACATGTCGTGAAGCATGGGTTAGATTTAGACTTGTATGTGGTAAATGGGTTAATACGCTGTTATGGGTTTTGCGGGAATATTCATGATGGCCGTCAACTGTTCGATGAAAGTCCCGAGAGGAATTTGATAATTTGGACTACTATGATTAGTGGGTATGCACAAAATTTTTGTTCGGATGAAGCTTTGATGCTGTTTGATCAAATGGCTATGAAGGGTATTGAACCCAATAGTGCGACTCTGGCTTCTGTTCTATCTGCATGTGCTAGATTGGGGGGTCTGGATTTGGGGGAACGGATCCATGCTTTTATACGAGAAAAGGGGATTGATGTGGGAGTGATTCTTGGCACAGCTTTAGTTGACATGTATGCAAAAAATGGGGTGATTTCAACAGCACAGGTGCTGTTTGATGAGATGCCTGAGAAGAATATTGCGACTTGGAATGCCATGATCTGTGGTTTGGCCAATCATGGATACGGTGGACGTGCTCTTGAACTTTTTCAGGACATGGAGAGGTTGAAGGTTCTACCAAATGATATCACTCTCGTTGGGGTTCTATCTGCTTGTTGCCATACTGGCCTGCTTGAAGTGGGCTGTGCGGTTTTCGAATCGATGCAGAGGGATTATGGGATTGATCCTAAGATTGAGCATTATGGCTGCATGGTCGATCTTCTTGGGAGAGGTGGGAGATTAACGGAGGCTGAAGAGTTGATAAAAAGCATGAAATGGAAGGCGGATGTGGTGGTTTTGGGAGCCTTGTTGGCAGCTTGTAAGAATCATGAGAATATTGAGATTGCCGAAAGAGTGGTGAAGGAGATTCTTGAATTAGAACCTCATAATCATGGAGTTTATGTCGTTTTGTCTAATATGTATGCAGAGGTTGGTAGGTGGGAGGATGTTGTGAGATTGAGGAAGGTGATGAGAGATGTGGGGTTAAAAAAAATACCCGGGTGGAGCTTAGTGGACAGTGATGAGTAGCATATAAAGGATCGCGCTCCAGGGTGATACCGGCCAAATGTGGGGTGCTCGTGATGTATTAACACCATTCAACCCATCCATCAGATGCATCACCTCAAAAAACTAAGCCCCAATACTCAGCCCAATTCAAAACTGAAGTGGGCCATGGAAAAGGAAACAATTTGGGAGGGACCGCCCACCCTTGAATTTCACAGGGGCATACATGAGTCATAAAACAGTCTGATTTTTGGCCTGACCCTTCATCTGGCCTGGATGAAGAGTCTGAAAGGACTTGATTCTATATATACAAAATGGTAGGCCCCACTCTAATCAACTGTGGTTGTTTCCCTTTCAACATGTTCCATGTGCTATGGTCCATCTGAGTTTGTAATCAGGTGGACTTTTGGGATGTGTGAATTTTTGGAGGTGATGCATCTGATGGATAGGTTAGACTCCACGAACACAGCATGGGATTTGCGTCTGCAGTTCTGTTGTAAGATTTCAGTGATACCAGGACCCCACTAGAGCATGCCTGTGCATAAATATCTCTCATCTCTTTACAGACATTTGGTAAAATTGGAATAACAATGAAAGAATAGCATGGTTTTGGCACAATTTGCTGCTCACAGTCTGAGAAATGGTTCATATTTTTTCCCCAAAAAAGACTGCACAATGTATCTGTTATTGATTATAAATTTATAATTACAATTGGCTGTCGGTTATAGTCAATGGCAATACAATGATGTGACCTTGGCCTTTTCATTTGAGAATTTCAGCAATCTATGTTCTTGCATATAGTGTTTTGTTTCTTTCTTTAAGCACGAGGATGTTGTTGCTCTTAGTTGTTCTAGAAGAGGAGCTTGTTATTATGAGATTCGTACTCCTCGAAAGATAAGAAGGAAACAAAAAGGATGGATTTGTTACCCTTTAAAGACAAGATAATAGGTGATAGATATTGAGTTGCTATTCGTGGGGCATATGGAAGGAAACAATTATATTCGAAGACGAAACGTCTCTTATCCTAAGAACGTCGAGATAATCAAAATCTGCCAAAAATCAAGTGAGTTTTGAAGGAGTTTCTGTCTCGGTTTTGTTCAGGAGCTGGAATGTAGTTACTGATTGTAGAATGATGAAATGGATTGCTAGGTGATGATTGCTAGGAGATCTTTGCCTCTGTTGGGGATGGTGGACACTGGGTGCAAATGGAACTTTGATTGGAAGTCCAGGGTGGGCTGGAGTTGAGGCTGCAGGCAGGGATGGCCAGAGCGAGGATCAAATCGGTTTTCTATGGCCCGATCCAAATTAGTGGCTAAAATCAAATGAAACTGACATCAATCAAAAAGGTTTGAAGCTTATCAGGAGGCTGATTCCAGTTGTTCTATAGCTTGGGTTTCAGGGTCAATTCTGGTTCCTTGAAAGCGACAATGTATTGTTAATGGGATTAAAGGACTGATGTCAGCTCTCTTGATTTCTTTCAATCCTGTTCCTAGAGAAGTTAATTCCTTGGCTGTTTGTTTGCCCACAGTAGAAATGACTTGGGGATCCTCGTATGTTGGAGGCTCTCTTCCATTGCCTTGATGGAGATTGGTTCTTTTTTTTTTTTTTTTTTTTGCTTTTAATGAAAATTGTTAATTATGAAAAAAGAAAAGGAAAAACAGATATTAAGTTGGAGAATTCCTGTGATTTCACAGTGCATCATAGAATAACGCTGTTGGAGTTCAGTGCTTGCATTGCCAGTCCCAAGCCCCAACCAATGCAGTGTGTTTTTTGCACTGCAACTAGAGATCAATAGTTGGAACCAAGTAAACCAATGCAGCTAGGAGCACTGTAACTTATAGTGCGAGGAGAGCATTGGAGAGGATGGATTGGACCATCCGATCAGTGCAAATTTTGCATGGTAGCCTATGATTTTTGTTGGAGTCAATTGACACTTATCAATAACTTGAACTAAGTAAACTAATGCAACAAGGAGCATCTAACTTATAGTGCTATAAGAGCATTAGAGCTTTCAAACAAGTTTTGGAGGAAAAATGAAATTCAAATCTCTTTTGAATTTTTACAAAAAGTGTAAATGCAATACTCTAACATTTTTATTATTCTATTTAACCAATCCAATTGAGATAAAATCTCAACAGTACATGGTGGAAAGGGGATGATCTCTTTGATAAACCTTGTTGTTGAGATTCAAATCCCTCAACAAACCCAGATCAACCCTGTGTATTAGAAATTTAGATCTAATACCGTTGCTAATCTGTGCACTTTGAGGAAGCACGGTCAACGAAAATAGAATAATCGAATAAAAAATAATAACTAAACAATAAAGCAAACAACCACGTAACATTCGGTCGGACCAAACCAACCAGACTGCACTTTTCAGTCAAACCGAAAAGGTGTAAATCTTCACAGCGTGCAACCTGAGAATCCATCCAAATTTTGGTGGAACTGAAAATGAATCCGATCAAACTGAAACAGGACTTCTCTGTATAAAAAATTGGTAGAATCCAAGGCATTCTGTACAACACTTGAATCTATTAGGAACTTTGAATCCCACGAAAAAAACCCCTCTAAAATAGGAAATGTTATTGATAACAATGAATAATGGTTATTTACGGTGACTCTTATATAACTTATATAAGCCTTCGGTTCTTAACCTTACCTAGTGAGATTATGCTCCAGTGCTCCTAATTACATTGTTTGCTTGGACAGTTCAATCGATCAATCCAAATTGGCTAAGTCTAAAATGCATTTCATGGATTACCATTCAAAATCCGAACACATCAAATTTGTCTTTGATTAGGTTGTAATTTCTATTGCCATCCCTTTTGCTGGCTAAGTCTAAAATGCATTTCATGGATTACCATTCAAAATCCGAACACATCAAATTTGTCTTTGATTAGGTTGTAATTTCTATTGCCATCCCTTTTGCAATCCATGTATGGAATGTCTAAGATTGTCAAATGAAAGCGTTCTTTAGGATCATAAGCTATCCATGATGTGGCCTGGCAAATAGATAGACCAGATTGTTAATTGGACTTTTTTTTGTCTAAACAATCTCGACCATTCATATTAAGTCCATCCATTGAATGGTTAATAATTGTCAGATTGGTGGCATTCTTGCATACGGTAGTTTGTGAAATGTGCATCAGACCCACGGGGTCAATGGACTGGGCTTGGGCCTGAAAAATATAATTCTGAATATGTCCAGTCCGACAGCCCGCCCCAAAACAGTTCCAAAGCTGGCCGAGACCTACCGCAGGCCTGGCCCGTTGACAGCCCTAATCAGCACTATGAACAATGTGGATCATTGAATTGAACTGTGGATCAGTGAATTGGACTAAGTACTCAATTGCAACTGGTAGCACCATAATTTAAAGTGCTCTAAAGTAATGGAGTTGGCAAAATTCCTTGCGACGATATCGAATGCATAGATAGCTTTTCAATGAAAAATTACGTGAGCAGGTCCAAAGTTAGGCAGCCTACTGAGTAAACTGTGGGGTCTACTATCATGTTTGTGTCTTGTCTACATTGTCCATCCATTTTTTGGTATGACACATATAAAGGGCATATATGTATGTAACTAGAATGACACATATAAAGGGCATATATGGATGTTCGGTATGGATAAAACACGTGCATCAATGTAGGGCCCACGTCTGTAATGGATTTCAAAATCCACCTGAAATCTCACATGTGAACAAATGCAATTCCATCCCACCTTATCCTTAGGGGCCTCTTTGGCCGGACCGATCCCACGATATTAGGAGGGATGGGATTGCGATATCCCGTGATATGCATGACGAGCCAAACAGACCTAGGGAGAACCAGTGAACTTGTCTCGGGATATAAGCAATCCCATGGATCTTAAAACAATCCACTGACATCACCATCATTACCTTAAAATTGATCCCATCCATTGGTTGGATGGATTGGAAGGTAAAATTCCGGGATACACCGCGTGTGCCAAACAAACCCAGTGAACTTGTCCTGGGATATAGCAATCCCATGGGATTTAAACCAATCCACTAACACCACTATCATTACCTTAAAATTTATTCCGTCCCGCCTAATCCTATAGGATTCGCCAGGCCAAACAGGCCCTAACCCTTCTTGTCCTCTCAACGGTTGCAGAGTGAATTACATAGGACCAAATGTAATTCCATCCTACCTAATTCCTTCTAAGCCCACATAGTGATTTAATGGCTTAAGTGTTAAAATCTTCATGGCCCTCATGGAAGTTTTGAATCAAGCTGATATCTATGTGTTTCCTTCATATATCCGCGTAACTTTATTAATAAGTTGGATGACAAATAAACATTATTGGGGACCTTACTTTATGAATAAGTTGGATGACAAATAAACATTATTGTGGGCCGTGGGAAGGTTTTAATGGTGGACGTCATTATCCCCACTTTTTCCATTAATGTGGTTCAGTTGAGTTTTGGATATACTTCAATTTTGGAAGCATGCTGTAAAATAATCTGTTAAAACCAATGGACGGTGTGGATAAAACACATACATCACCCGTGACCCCACAGAGTTTACTCAGTACCGAATCCGCTCTCACGACTTATTTTAGTTTTGAACGTTCTTTTAATCTGATTTCTTTGGATCTCAACCATTGAGATTATACATGACCTTGTCCTGCATCAGAAATACCTGGTCATTGAGAATTCCTGATACCCTAATCTTCATTGGTCCACGTCACCACTCACTAAAAAAATTAAAAAAATTAAAAAATAACTTCGGACACCAAACTGAGCCTGTTTGATTTTCATTGTTTCACCGAGAAACGGTAAATACCCTGGAAATGGGTGATTATTACCGTTTCACCTGTTTGAATATTCATGTGAATTACATTTCTTAGAAACGGGTTTAAAAGCAGTAGTAGCCATTTTAAGACCTAATCTTGATGTATAGAATATATCTGTTCCGTCCATGCATTTTATCACAACATTTTGAGATATGAGAAGAAAAATGAGTCAGATCCAACACTCAACTGGCCCAAACCTAAAGAAACAATGGCCCTAGAAAGTTTTTAACGGTAAGTATTTAATTCACATTTTTCTATGGCGTGGTCCACTTGAGCTTTGAATATGCCTCATTTTTTTGCTTATATCATAAATCCATATGACATAATGGGTGATATAGGATATGCATCATGGTGGGACCCACAAATATTTCATAATATTTACTATTTTTACATTGAAAAAAGTTAGCCATCCAATCAATTAGGGGAAGCAAACGGCAATTGAGGAGGGAAATATTTATTAGCATTAAGGACATTTCTTAGGAATTCCCAAAATCAAACGTACCCTTTGGGCCTTTTTAATTTTCATCGTTTCACTTGAAAATGATAAATACCTAAGAAATAGGTGATTATTATCGTTTCACCTGTTTGAATATTCACGGTGATTTTACTTCTTAGAAATCGGTTCAAAAGTAATAGTGGCTATTTTAGGATCTCATTTTGATATATATGATATATTTATTTCGTTCATTCATTCTATCTTAATATTTTGAAACATTAAAAGAAAAATGAATTAGATCCAACACTCAACTGGCTGTATCAAAAGAAACAATGGCCACATAAAATTTTTAATGATAAGTATTTAATTCATATATATTTAAGTTTTTGATTTATATTATAAATTTATCTGGCATGATGGATGAACGGGGTGAATATGATGGATGAACGGGGCGGACTTATGATACGCATCACTGATGAGATCCACAAATATTTTGATAGTATCTGCCATTTTAGCCTTTAAAGAGTAGCCGTCAAATCAGTCACGGGAAAGAGTGCGGCAACTAGGGGCGGAAATAATTATTATTCTTTTTCTAGGTATTTACCGTTCGACTGGAAAATCAAACAGGCCCTAAGCAGCTATCTCCGATGGCGCCTGTCGATACGCGGCGTCCGTACAAGAGACCAGCTATCTCCGACCAGCAGAAGCGCCGAGAGCTCGCTCTGCTCCGCCAGGTCCAACAACGCCGGGACGCCCAGCAACATGCGCGCACGTTAGCATCCTCCGTCATCTCTCTCCAAAACCAGGACCCCGAACCTGTCACTGAGCCGCAGTCGGAACCGGAACCCGAACCCGAACCCGAACACGAACCGGTATCCGAACCTCTGTCTAGGGATCTCGACGTCGTCCAGGCCTCCAAGCAGCTCCGAGGCTCGGCAGCTCGCCGATGGTTTGCGCGCCAGCTCATGCTCCCAGAATGGATGATCGACATCCCGCTTCGATTGGATCGTGACTGGTCTGGTTTTTCAGTCTCTTTCTTTGTTTTTCTCTTTGATTTGTTGTTTAGGTGTCATCATTGCTGCTGCTGCTGTTATCATTTGGTGTGAATTTGTACGAATAGTGAAAGTAATTACTTTCCACATGTAACTCTCCACGGACATCCAATCCGTGCATCAAGTGGGTCCCACTATTTGGTTGATCTTGTTGATCGAGTGTCTTTAATCCTAGGGTAGAGAAGACCTCTGTCAGTTCGACCTATGTCTTGTATGGTCCGACCGAATTTGTGGTTGATTCTCAGATTGCACGCTGTCCACTTTTGCACGTTTTTGGTTCGACCAATGTGTGTGTTGGTTTCTGTCAGTTTGACTGAAGGTCCCATCAGTCTGATCGACGGAACACTTAAGTTTGAGTGAGTGCGGGTTTTATTTCCTAATTTTGCACAGGAGTGTATGAATACTCTCCTAATTGCAGCCGGGGTAAGAACCAGAGTGTAGAAATGAGGGTTTTGGAGCCTAGCACGAATACTCAAGGGTTTTGAAGGGAAAGCTAGGGTTTCTACTATAAGTTGTTCCATCTCTTGTAACCTTCTTCTGATTATAGTGGATTGATCATCGCTTTTTGCTGTGGTTTTTTCCTGCAAGGGTTTTCCATGTTAAAACTCGTGTGTTCTCCATTTTTGTTTGGATTTTTTGTTCTCTATTTCTTGTTTGATTATGATATGAGGTTGCTTCCGTTCCCAACAAGTTGTATCAAAGTGTAAGTCTGGGCATTAGTTTGAATATGAAAACATAACATCGAGGGGATTGAATGTAAAATTTGAGACAGAGAAGTCCACGGGCAAAAAACAACTTTGAACTATGGAGGTTGAAGATGAAAGCCCTCATAGTTCAGCAGGGGTTGTAGCATGCACTCCTTGGGAAATCGCATCGTCCAGAACTTATATAGGAAGAGGATTGGGATGAACTTGATCAGATGGGGATTAACTCAATCCAATTGTGCTTGACCAATGAAGTCCTTTACAATGTCATCGATGCTACGACTACCACGGGCTTATGGGCAAAGTTGGAGAGCATGTACATGACGGAGTCGCTTACCAATTGTCTATATCTGAAGAGACAATTTTACACTCTAAAGATGGCGGAAAGGTCGGATCTCTTTAAGCATACTAATGTCTTTAATGAGCTGGTTTGTAAGTTGACAAGTGTGAAAGTTAAGATCGATGAAGAGGACAAAACCCTTATTTTGTTGATATCTCTCATAAAGTCTTTTGAGTACTGGTTAATACTCTTTGTTATGGTAGAGATACCTTGGACGTCGAGACCATTATCTCAATCCTTCAGTCGAAGCAGTTGAGAAAGAATAATGGATGCGAGGGTACTTTTATGGATGCATTGTTTGCTTGGGAAAGACCGTTTGAGCGAGACAAGGGGAAGTCGTGATCTAGATCCAAGTTGAAAGGCAAATGCAAGTTGAAGTGTTGGAATTGTCAGAGGGGGGGACATACGAAGGACTGTTAATATCTCAAAACTCAGAAGGAGGATATATCACATGATTCACTAAAGGAAGCTAATTCATTCATATTTGGTGAAGGATCGGATGAAGATCGGTTACCTCCATCATGAGTAAATTTTGAGTACAGGGGCATCGTACCATAGTCCATATGTGTCCTCATGAGAGTTGGTTTACCACATATAGCAAGTATGATAGTGGCTTGGTTCTTATGAAGAATGATCATGCATATAAGATGGTCAGAATTGGTTCAGTTTGTATCAGAATGTTTGATGGTATTGAACGTACTTTAATCAATGTAAGGCACATTGCGGGTTTGAAGAAGAATCTGATATTTCTGGGAGCTCTAGATGCACTTGGGTGCAAGTTCACCGTTTATGAAGGTGTCATGAAGGTTTGAAAAGGGGCACTCACAATTATGAAATCACAGAAGAACGAAAATCTTTATAAGTTGATCGGGAATACTATATCAGGTGGAGCTGCAACGTTTGGAGCAGAGTCCACGTTGGCACGTTTGTGACATGTATGCCTAGGCCATATGAGCGAGCGAGATATGAAGGTACTTTTAGATCGTCATTTAATTCCTAATTTTAAAAGTTTTGATTTAGATATATGTGAGCGTTGCATACATGTAAAACAATCAAAGTTATGCTTTAAAACCGGGAAGCATGCTAGTAAAGGTTAGCTGGACTGTACGTTTTGATGTGTGGGGGTTGTCGTCTGTTGTTTCTGGAGGAGGGTCGTCATACTTTATTATATTCATTGACGACTTCTTTAGGAAGGTTTGGGTTTACTTTCTGAAACATAAATTTGATGTTTTCTCTACTTTCAAGACTTAAAAGACAATTGTTGAAAATCAGATAGGGCAGAAAGTGAAAATTCTGAGGATAGATAATAGCGGTGAATTTACTTCAATGGAATTTAATCAATTCTGCAAGAGTGAGTGGATAGTGAGTCACAACACAGTGAGGCCCACACCAAAGCAAAATGGTACGATTGAATGTATGAATCAGACTCTTTTGAAAATGACTTAGATTATGTTGAGTAATTCTGGGTTAGGCAAGGAGTTATGGGCTGAAGTTGTCTCTACTAGTTGCTATTTGGTAAATCGATGTCCCTTTACAACCATTATTACAAAATTTCAGAAGAAGTATGGAGTGGTCAGGTAGTTGATTAGTCGGGGCTGCAGATATTTGGTTGTGATGCTTACTCTTATGTACCATCAGTTGATATAAGCTAGATCAAATGGCTAAAAAGTGTATTTTTGTCAGGTATGGTGATAGGGTGAAAGGTTATACATTGTATGACCAGGTTTCATGAAAAATCATATTTAGTTGGGATGTCAAGTTTGATGAATGTTCCTTATTTCAAAAGGATGAACATAGAGAAATGGAAAAACCAGTTATTGATATTGAAACATATAAGGGTGAAACATTTGAAGAACTTAAGCCGCAGGTAGAGGTACAGAAAGAGGCGAAGCAGTTGCCTGTCAGAAGAAATCCACAAAGGGATCTCAAATTACCGTTGAGATACGTGGATGACTCACACATTGCATTTACTCTCATTATAGATGGTGGAGATTCATCTACTTTTCAAAAAAGCACTAAAAGACAGATGCTGATAAGTGGATGATAGCTATGCATAATGAGATGGGCTCTCTGTATAAAAATGAAACGTGGTAGTTGATGGAGTTGCCCGTTGAGAGGAAAGCGATCGATTGCAAGTGGATTTACTGGAAGAGCCTGGATAGGTACAAGGCTAAATGAGGAGCGAATGGTTATGCTCAGGAGGGTGTCGACTTTAGTGAGATATTCGTGCTAGTGGTAAAGCAAGTATTTATCATATTTGTATTGGCTTTGGTTATCCAATATAATCTGAAACTAGAATAGTTAGATGTGAAAACTATGTTTCTACATGGGGAACTAAACGAGCAAATTTACATGAGGCAAGCTGAAGGGTTTGAGGTGCAGGGCAAGGAGAGTTTAGTTTGCAGGTTAAAGAGGTCGTTATACGGCACGAAACAGTCGCCTAGGCAGTGGTACAAGAAATTTGATTTTTTCATGTTGAGTTAGTGGTTTATCAGAAGTTAATTCAATCAATGTGTCTATTTTAGAGCATCGAGTGACATAAAATTAATTATTCTAGTGTTGTATGTTGATGATATGCTTATCGTCATCTATAACATGTCTGAAATCAACATATTGAAGGTTCAGTTATTTACGAGATTTGAGATGAAAGATCTGGGGGCTGTTAAGAAGATTCTCGGCATTGATATACACAGAGACAGGAAAAGGAGCAGGCTATGTGATGCAGGACATGAAAATTAACTATGATATGCAAGATCTCAGGCTTTAGATCAAACTAATTCAAAAACATTCCCATAAAATTTTCACATCCCACACAAAAGTTCAAACATTCAAGTAAGGGGAATCTGTGCGGGTCCAGGTCTACACATGCTAGGGCTGGATTAATAAAAATTATGGACCAAACAGTACTCAAAGGGAAGTAAAACTCATTCACACATGCACAACAATTTGTCCTTAATCCAAGGGATTCACTAGTTTCAGTTCTGATGATCGTAGGGGAAGAAAATGGACAAACAAATTGAAAATAATGCAATATAGGGTTAGGATTATGGAAAACAGGTATGAGAGGGATGCAATAAGTAGAAAATTTGAACCTGGCGACAGTCCACATGTGCGGACAGCGGGCTATGCCTGACGCACATGCTCAGGAGCCTGACCACACGTGCGAGCGGGCCTCAATTATGAGAACCGACTTCTAGGGTCTAGTCGGCCAGGGGAGGACTCCAAAACCCCTGATTTTCGAGTCGAACCAATGTGCAGTCTGTGCGTGGTGATCTGCCGAAGTTTCAGCCCTCCTGCAGGGCCAGATCCTGAAATTCTGCTGTAGGGAAAAGATTTGCTGCAATAGAGCATGAATTCGAAGTGTAGATGATTGTAGGAGATGAGAAGTAGGGATGGTAGAAGGTGGGGGCGAATTGGGATAGATGTGGCTTTGCACCATGGTAGTCAGCCCTTAGATGAAGTGAGGGCTTCGCACTCAATTGGATTTCCACAACTCAAGAACTCAGAGGAGTAGAAAAAAGCAAAAATTTATTAATCTTCAATGAGAGAAAAAACGTACAAGGGTTGCCGATTTATAAGAAAACCCTATACCCTCAAAACTCGGGTCATGTGCGCAACCTATTACTTGGCAATGAAGTAAATAAAAATAATAACTAATCAGAGTAATCTAAACCATCCATGATATTCTAAATAACATTAATAAGCAAGTCCTAAAATATGAGATTAATCAGACTAGTGGGCTACGATCATGAGAACCCATGATGGGCTTTACTTGACTATCGAGCCCACTCCAACGAACCAAAACTCAGTCTTCTAACCAGGAGGCCTTCCCTGGACGTCGTCATTGATCCAGATCGACAGTGGGGTCCTCTTTCTCCTTGTGTATGTGCGTAGGGGGCGGCGTGCATGTGCGCGTGATGTCCCCATCACTATGGTTATCTTAGGAATATCTTGAGAAAGTCTTAGTCAAGTTTGGACTAGAAAAGACAAAACCGGTTATCACTCCTCACGTTGCTCACTTTCGAATTTATTTGAAATTATAACCTACGTCAAATGAAGAAAAGCGGTATATGTCTCGTGTGCCCTACTCGAGCGCAGTTGGTAGTCTTATGTATGCCATGGTCTGTATTAGATCGGATATTTCACATATGGTTGGTGTTGTGAGCAGATATATGTCAAACCTGGGCAAACAACTTTGGAAAGCAATGAAATGGTTACTTTGATATACACACACACACATATATACATGAGGTAACACGGACTACGTCTTGGTTTTTAGAAATTCTGAGGAGAAACTTGTAGGCTATGTGGATGCGAATTATGCAAGGAATATGGATAATAAAAGGTTGATTTCTGGTTACTTATTTGTGTTAGCGAGTGGAGCTATTAGTAGAATGTCGAAGCTTCAGTCTGTGGTTGCACTTTCCACAACTGATGCTAAATACATGGCAATGACGGAAGCATCAAGAAAGTTGTTTGGTTGAAAGGAATGCTGAATGAGTTGGTGATTCGGTAGGAAATTGTGCTTGTGTATTGTGACCATGAGAGCGCAATGAATCTGGCGAAGAACTTGGTGTATCACTCTTGGACTAAACACATTGATATTCATCATCACTTTATCCGACAAATGCTAGAGGAAGGAGATGTCACTCTTGAGAAGATTCACACTATCGAGAATCCGACAGACATGCTTATGAAGGTTGTTCCTATAGAGAAGTTCAAGTTTTGCTTGACTTCTTTGGTCTTGGCAAAGAAGAAATGAAGACGGAGTGCGCATGAAACGATAATGACATTATTTTAAAGATGATTAGAGATGGTAGTAACAACGTGGAGCAGCAAAGATGGAGGATTAAAGCCATGGTGTAGATTGTTGTTCGAGTGCCTTTAATCTTAGTGCAGAGAAGACCTCTGTCGATCAATCTATGTCTTGTTTGGTCTGATCGAATTTGTGGTTGAATCTTAGATTGCACACTGTCCACTTTTGCACATTTTCGGTTCGACCGATGTGTGTGTGTCAGTTCCTGTCAGTCTGATTGAAGGCCTCATCGATACGATCGACGGAACGCATAAGTTTGAGTAAGTGTGGGTTTTATTTCCTAATCTTGTACGGAAGTGCATAAATACCCTTCTAATTTCGATTAGGGTAAGAGCCAGATTGTAGAAACGATGGTTTTGGAGCCTAGCATGAATACTCAAGGTTTTTGAAGAGAGCTAGGGTTTCTAATATAAGTTGTTCCATTTCTTGTAACCTTCTTTTGATTATAATGGATTGATCGTTGCTTTGTGCTGTGGTTTTTTCCCGGAAGGATTTTTCACGTTAAAACTCGTGTGTTCTCTGTGTTTGCTTGGCTTCTTCGTTCTCTATTGCTTGTTTGATTCTTATTTGAGGTTGCTTCTGCTCCCAATAAGTTTTGGCCAGAGATTGGGCTAGTTCATTGATACTTGGGGTTGACAATGGGCTAGACGGCGTGAACCTGTTGTACCAACACCTGGAGCTCTAAACTTAGCTAGGCCAGGTCTAGTGATGAATGGCCCCACTTGTTTCGTTGGCCCAATCCAAATTGTCAGTGGGCAACTGTTATAAAAAACGATTGGATGGTTCAAAGACACTTGTATGTAGTTCCCGTTCAATGCTCATGTTTAGTTTAAAGACATCATTGGATACAGGGGTCATATTTTGATGATCCATATTTTTTATATGATGTGACTTCTTATGATGGAGGATGCCCCTAAAGAATTGATTGTTTGACTCTTTTCCTTACAAGTTCAACCCTGGCCCGGTCCGACCCTATGTTGCTGAGGCTTAGGGACTAGGGCCGGGCTAGGGCCAACCCTAACCCAACCCATTGCTACCCCTGCTACCCTCTATTGGGTAATGCCATGTAGGATGCAAGATCCTTGGAGATTTTTACGATTTGTGATTTGCATGCAATAACAAAGAATGTATTATTGATCCCTATATGAGGAACTGCACGCGTGTCCATGTGAATAATTCAAATGTGTTTCGCTTTAAGATGGATGGTGATTCATGCTGCAAATGTGGCACATTGGCACATGTGTGGCGCTTTAAGATGGATTGTGATACATGTTGTATGGCACATTGGCACATGTGGGGCACTTGAATATGGACAGTTGCACATGGGGAGCACGTAGGAGATGGGTGGTGGCATGTGTGACTATCATGTGGGGCACTTTATAAAAAGAGGGGTTGTTTCATCTCAATTCCCTCAATTTCTTGGAAATAACGTTTCTCAAGTCTAGAAGGAAAAAGAATGAACATTTTTTAGGAAATGAGAGGGAAATGGAAATAGTGTTTCCAATAAATTTACAAAAACAAACAACGGAAATGCTATTTTGACGGCAATGATGTTTCCTCAATTTATATTCTAATGAATCCTAACAGCCTCTAAACTACTTTAATTACAGAAAGAAAAGAAAAAATAGAAAAAAAAATGCTTGAACTATCTTTACCTCACTTGGTGCGATTAAAACCCCCTCAAAAATAGAAGAGGGGGAGGGGGTTTAAGACTAGGGCTATTGAGTTTTGTAGAAATAGCTTGATGAAAACATTGCTCTAGCCAAGTAGAGATCCTTGGAGACTTGGAAAGAAGAAGAAGAAGAAGAAGTAAACCAAGACCCCAAGTACAATGTTATGCCCTCTAGAAGATCAAGATATCAAACTACAACTTCATCAATATAATCGTAGGAGCATTATCTCCAGACCTATAAGTCTAACTAGAGATACCCTAATTAGTGGAATTATCACCAATCAAGTTGCCCTTTAACATAATGAGGTTGGACAAGGTAGCAATAGGCTCTCATGTCACTGTTTGGTAGCCTATTTTCCAATTTCAACAATTTAAACTGTAGTTACCTTTCTATCAACACTTCCATTGTGGATATCCTTCGGTTGTACAAAATCTTCTTGACAAAAACCAAGAAACAGTGTGATTGTGATTATTTTCTCCATGTTGTAAGAAAACGTTATAAAGGTTGATATAACTAATGCCATACTCGCAATAGCCCCAAAATGTTATGGTATGTGAAAATGAAATAATGACCATTTTTTTTTTTCTTTTGCTCTGACAGAGACAATATAGTGTGTGTAGTGTTCGAATTATCTCCGATATTTTCAAAATATCTCTGATATTATCTTAATCTCTAGCTCAACGATACCGATAATGATGATAGTATCAGAAATTTCAGGTATTAGCAATTTATCGCTAAGTATTGCCAACGTATCAATATTGCAATGTAATCGTTAATATTTTCATGTAAATTCTAGGTGTCACTTGTATTGCCAATGCATCAATATCACCAATATTTTCGATTATGTAAAATCTAGGTAATGCTTGTCTCATAAGTGTATTGATGATATTTCAATAATATCGCCAACGTATTGATATCATCAAAATATTATCGATATCGCAACATGCGAGATATTGAGACCACAATATTTCGTTTCCTTTCCAATTGTTAATGATTTCTTGGTGAAGTATCATGTGTTGTTGATATTTTGCAATATAGATGGATGTTTGGATGGTTAAATAGGCCAGAGGGGATGATTGGACTGATTTCTTACAGCAGCACATGCTTTTAAGGCCCCATTAAATGGAAACTTATTATGTATGCATTATTTTGCATTTTTTTTTAAAAAAATTTCTAAATATGCAAATATATACATTTTAACATCTCCTGAAGCTTTGCTGAAAATTTCACTGTTTTTCCAATGTTTCCTTGCATTTCCGGTTATCAGTGATATCGATATTGTTTCCGTATCCCTAGCCAGCAAAACTGATAGTGATAACGATACTTTGAACACTGAGTGTGTGTGAGTGGTCTAGGGTTCAATCCTTGGTAATGTTACCTTTCAAAAAAAAAAACAAAAAAAAGGAAAAAAAGAGAGAGACATTATACTTATCATTAACGAAAAAGAAGTCATTACAATAGCAATTACCATCACATAGTGAATTGCCCCTTTGCTGTTATATTTGTGTAAATCTGATCTCAAACTCTTGTTTTCTTGGATATTATATTTTCTGTGACATGTTTTCTATATTGTATGAAAGATTCTATTTAGTTCTGTGGATCCATTGTGTCTAAGTACAAGATGAACTTCTGTAGGTATGTCTTTTCAAGGCCTGCTGGGAAGCGGTGTTTTGTGGTCTCTTCTAATGGGACGACAGTTAGTAGGCTTCGGAATGGTTCTATATTGCATCATTTTCCATCTGCTCTTCCCAGTGGTGCGAGGACCAAAGATATTTCAGGTCCTGCACACTCTTTTTGTATCCTGGATTGCATTTTTCATGAGGTGAGATATCTTGTTTCACGCATTACACTGTGAAGTTATGATGTTTGGCCTTGAGTTTCCAATATTATATGCAAATCTATTTTCAGCTGATTGTGGTATAGGTGGTGACTTGCAGCCAGATCAAACTTACTATGTGATTGATATGGTTTGTTGGCGAGGGTATCCATTACATGACTGCAGTGCTGAGTTCAGATTCTTTTGGTTGAACTCCAAGCTTGCTGAAACGGGCGCTTGTAATCCACCGTCATTGTACCATAAGTACAGATTTAGTGTTGTGCCCATCAACAATTGTGATCTAACAGGTCTGGAGGCAGCATATGCAGGTGCCGTGCCTTATGCAAAGGATGGGCTATTGTTTTACAACAAGTAAGACTGTATTTCTCTTCAATATTGAATTTAGGACACAGATGATGTAACAATAGAAATTGCTGCCTAGAGCTTTTGCTAAGTGATGGAGATCTCTGCATGTTGGCCACTTGTCATGTCCGTGGGACATCCAAGCTGTGCATAGATTGTCCCCAGCCTATAGATGGCCTAGATGAAAATTAGTATGTTCTGCTCATTAGTCGGGCCACACTTGTAGTGAATGTCAACTGTTTCAAATTCTTTGACTGTTCATTGTGTTGGTACATGTTAGGGCAGCAACTTGGAATCGGGGCAGCCCTAAACCAATTGATCCAACCCTTGTTTGGGTTGGGTCGGGTCGGGTTGTCAAGGTCCTTGGATTGGGTTAGGGTTGGAAAAAACTGCCCTGATTTGATATTTGGCTGGGTTCGCATTGAGAAAATTCGTGTCGGTTAGGTTGGGTTTGGGAATAATCACATGTATTTGGGTCAGGTTAGCTCAGGTCGGTCTGGTCGGGTTAGGTCAGGGCTGAGTAGAGAGGAATTCGGGTCGGGCACCTCGGGTTAGAGCTCAGATCGGGTGTGTTGCAGGTTGGGTTGACACTCAACCGGACCCAACCCACCCGGGTTGCACCCCTAGTACATGTGAACTGGTGAGTTTTCCAGGATGCTTCGTGGGCCAGGTCATCTACATAGTGAGCCCCTTGATTGGCACTTGTAAGCTATAGTTGCATGTACAGATGCATATGAAGAGCTTAGCATTTAAGGAATCCAGAATTGGAGTTCATCGGGAAAATAATGAGGGCCTATTCTTTGAAGTATTTAATCATGCACATTGATGCAAATGTCTGGATGAATGTTGACTCAGGACATGTGTAACAATGTTATTAATATGTTTATGTGGTTCAACGTTGTTCTAATAAGAGACCAAATAATTGTGACCTGGTATCTGGGACTTTCTTACCAGAACCTTGTTTAAAGAGATGTAGATCTTTCGAACTGAATCTTCTTTGTTCAGTCGTACTCTTCTAGGATGCAACTATGGTTCGAGTCAACTGGAACCCGATTGACCCAACCCAGAATGAGATTTAGGGTCTTCAGGTCTGGTTAGGGTTGGAAAAACTCCGATTTGGAATCTCGTTGTGTTCGGGTTGAGCAAATTTGGGTTAGGTTAGGTAGGGTTGGGACTTGGGAATGCTCATGTATTCAGGTCAGGTCAGTCAGGTTGGGTCAGTGTAGGGTTGAGTGTAGAAGAATTCAGGCTGGGCACCTTGAGTTGGAATTCACGTCGGGTCGGGTTGTGGTGGGTTGGGTCCTCTTGAGGTAGGCTTGGGCTCGGGTTGACACTCGAACAACCCAACCTGCCTGAGTTGCTCCCGCAGTGTCTTCCAAGTTTTTTCTCTTGTACAAACTAGCATAAATTTCATCTTTAAGAATAGGTTTGTGTCAAGAGTGATTTGTTTCTAGTACATATCCCAATTCAAATGCATCAAACAGTTACTTTGAAAAATCTGAATTTTATGATTTGGAATCATTGCGGCCTTGCCAAATCTTTTGGAACTTCTTCACTGAAATTGCTTTGACAGCATATGCTTAACATGCTTTCCTCTCTTTTGATGATTTTTTTTGGTTCTGCTAACATTGTTTTGATTGTTCCTTCCTCAGGCATGCCCATTATCAAACTGGTAATACACCACTTGCACTAGTCTGGAAGGATGAAAACTGCAGCCAATATGTTCTTGATACAGACAGTAAAGGACAAGTTCCATCTCAGCAACATGTATATTTTTACGTCATTTCCTTTTCCATTTCTAAATTGAGGTATGCTACTTACAAGTTACAATAACCTATCTGCAAACTCCCTGCAAATTGCCAACATGGCATTCACGTGAGATCCACAATGTTCATCAGGTAGGGCCCATGTTGAAACTGAGCCCTGGTGGAAAAAAATCATGCCAGACCAAAAATTGGGCTGTTCCGATCTCTACATGGGCTGTGCGTATGTGAAAAATGGACAGAAATGGAAAGTCAATGGTCCACACTCGAAAGTACACATATGGCACACCAGATGAGTGGAACATTCCTCATTTTGGGCTAAGCCACAGTCACCTTGGGAACCCCCGTTGAACAATCCAGACTGTTCACATGTGCTGGTGCTGTAGTGCAATATTAGCTTGTATGGGGTGCCTGTGTTTGGTATTTACTGGATTTTTGCTTGAAAGTAGCATTTGCTTTCTTTGTTTCTTTTCTTTTTACCTTTCCAAAAAATGTAGTAGTTTCTTTTTTAGTTTACCGAGTGATTAGCTTGTATGGGGTGCCCGTGTTTGGTATTTACAGGATTTGTGCTTGAAAGTAGCATTTGCTTTCTTTTTTCTTTTTATCTTAAAAAAAAATGTAGTATTTTCTTTTTTAGTGTACTGAGTGGTGCACTAGGGCTGCACACCTCTTAAAAAGCTTTTGTGTTGATCTTTCAACTCCTTGGAAACATTTATTTCCTATTATCAATCTCTGAAGGGATTGAAATACTGTAGGAAAGTTAGATTGCCTATCAAACAGTCACTTCTAGAAACTGTTACCCAGATTTTCTGAGAATGAATCTGTCAATTGTGGATTTTGAATAAGACTGGACAAATTTGCCAACACAGAAAGATGAAAACAGTAAAGGCCCATGGACCAGATGGTGTACCAATAGAGGTGTGTATGGAAGATACCGGGTTATTTTGGTTGACAAAGTTGTTCCACAAGATTGTAAGATCAAAGAAAATGCCAAATGAATGGAGGAAACATACGGTGGTACCTATTTATAAGAATAAATGAGACATACATAGTTGCACTAACTATCATGAGATCCATTCTATGAAACTTTGGGAGAGAGTGATTAAGCAAAGACTAAGGCATGAGATGAATGTATCAGAAAATCAGCTTGGTTTCATGCCTGGGAGGTCTACCACTGAAGCTATTTCCCCACTTGGAGAATTGATTGAGAAATACAAAGAGAGGATGAAGATCTCCTCATGGTCTTTATTGACTTAGAGAAAGCTTATGATAGGGTCCCTAGAGAGTTAATTTGGTGGGTGTTGGGGAAAGAGGGGTTTCAAGAGGATATATTGATATGATTATGGATATGGATGAGGGAGCGGTAACAAATGTCAAGACCACTAGTGGAGAAACAAGTAAGTTCCCAATTATTGTTGGCTTGCACTAGAGGTTGGCATTGAGCCTGTATTTTTTCGCATTGTTTATGAACGAACTAATGAGGCATTTATAGTTAGAGATCCCATGGTTTTTTTTTTTTTTTTGGTAAATGCTATAGTTTTGATTGACAAGACAAGGGAGGGCGTAAACAAGGCGTAAACACGAAGTTGGAATTATTGAGGGATGCTTTAGAATCTAAAGGATTTAAAATTAGATGGACTAAAACAAAGTATGTGGAGGGAAATTTATTAACAATAGAAGTGCGATGAGGAGTTATTTAAGATTGCCGACCAAGAAGTTTCCAAAATGACCACTTTTGATATCTAGGGTCGATAATTCATGAGTGGAAAGATCGAGAAGGATGTTGCTCATAGAATTCAAGTATGGTGCAAGAAATGGATATGTGCCTCTGGAGTTTTCCGTGATCGTTGTGAACCGCTCAAACTAAATGGGAAATTTTATAGGATAGCTATAAGATCAGCCATGCTTTATGGGACAAAATGTTGGGCAGTTAAGGAACAACATGTTTATAGGATGGGTAGCTGAAGTGAAGATGCTGACATGGATGAGTGGCAAAACAGGGTAGAATTAGAAATGAATGCGTTCAAGGGGTCTTAGGAGTAGCATCGATAGGTAATAAGATGATGGGAAGTAGGCTTAGATGGTTTGGTCATGTGCAACAAAGATCAAGAATTGCGCTAGCTAGGAGTGAGTTGGTACAAGTTGAAGGCCCAAAAGGACGTGGGTGGAGGTAGTAAGAAAAGACTTGATGATTGATGGTCTCACAGAAGTTGTGGCCCTTGATAGAGTGGAATGGCAGAAAGGGATTCATTTACCCAACCCTAGTTAGTTGGGATAAGGATTAGATGATGGTGATGATGATCACCCAACAATCTTGAAAAGGTCAAAGAAGAACCTCCACTAGATAGTGTGCAAAATTGCAATGAATGAATAAATAGTCCCTGGTTCTGTATTCCAAGGGTATAAAATGCGACTGTTGTGAGTGATTGCATGACTTTTCCTCAAATGGTTGATAGTCGGATCTTTTCCACAAGCCAACCTTATCTACCGGCCTTTTTGGGTTGGATAGGACCGAGGCTGAGCCCAAGTAACCGGGACAAGTCTATGAGGTTGGCTATGATGACGACAACGATGGTGATTACTTTGGGAAGTGGTACTATATAAGTTGACCTATTTTGTATTTTTTGAAGAGTGATAATGATTCTATTGAGAAGGCCCCCAGCAAGCTGGAAAGGAAAAGAATACAAAAAGAAAAGAAAGCAAAGGACCCCAACAACGGAAACAAAACAGAAACAGGAAAACGCTTCCAAGCAGACCGCTCCGACAACAAAGCACATGTTCCTGTCAGCACCGTGTGAAAGGAATGGGACTGATTGCGAAAGCGTCTTTGGTTCCTTCAGCCCCAAATCGACCACCAAATCACAGGCAGAGTCAGCCTCCAACTCGAAGAAAGGTGCTTGCTCCCTACGCCCCCGTGCCAAGCCCATAGAAGATCCCCCACAGATCCTGGCATTACCCAAGCCACACCTTGGGCTGCTAGGAACCAATCCCAGATTTGCTGAACAAACGGGCAAAAAATAAACAGATGGTCCACCATTTCTGCATCACGCTCGCAAATGCAGCACATATTTGGAACGATCAAATATCTTTTTTGGAGATTATCGATCATAAGGACCCTCTTTCACCAAACCAACCATGTGAAAAGCTGCCACTTTTGGAGGGGCTCCATAATACCAGAAGTGATAGGTGTGGCTATCGGTGGAGGTGGAAGAAGAGGCCTGGAACATAGAGTAGAGGGACTTAACTGAAAACCTTCCCGAACATGAGATTTTGTATGACAGCATGAATATCTTATTTGAAGCTGTTATGAGTTTTTTCTTGGCATATGAGATTTTCAGGAATAATACAGGTGTACTTCTTCGTCTTCCTTTTTTTTGGAGATGTTCTTATTTTTCCACTTTCTCATGTGCCTCCCCTTGATATCTATTTTTGTTCATTTCTTTGTTTAGAAAATGGAATTCCTTTTCAAAAGTCCTTGGATCTTAGTGGCCAATTTATTACAAATACTCCCTGCAGTTGCCTACTTGAGTTCTATTAAGTTCATATGAATGTGGATGTATTAGATTCATTGGCGGCCTACTCATATTGTACTTGTGCTTAATTCTTGAAACTTTTTAGGTGTTGTGGTCTGTGATAGCTGATGCATTCTTGGTTAGTTATGGTTTGCGTGTTTAAAAGCATGACTATTTGTTTGGTGGAATTCCAGTGGCTGCGTTTTTGGGTTATTAGGTTGGAATTATCATTCAGTTTCTGTTCATTTCTTGGCCTTTGGATGTTTGATTATTTTGTTGCTATGATTTTATCGAGTCAAAATTTGGAGCCACATTTTTTCAATTTTGGACAGGCGTGTTGAATCGAGTTTGTTTGTGAGGACAGGAGAGTGCCATTTGGACATCTATTGTTATCCATAAACACTTATTTCTTAGGCTTCTAACCCGTCCCTACATAGCTAACATAGATTATGGTGTTTCAGTGTTCTTGTTCACTGTATATGTATTGTGAGTTTGAACTGTATGCTTAAATTCGCTGATGTTTTCTTCAAACAATCAGGTGGTTTTGGAATTGCAAGATGACGGAAAAGTCACCACCTCAGATGATCCTCCTGTTGTCTTCGGTTGCTTAGATAGAGAATTCATACAAAAGGTATGGCTTATTTTGCATACAGACGGGTGCATGTTTTAGCCACTGGTAAAGGCAACCTGCATGCTATTGTTAGTGTTCGGTTATTGAACCAATACCTATTCATCATCATCCTCATCATCTAAGTACCCAGCTACTTGGTGTTAGTTACAAAAATCCTGTTTTCTCCTCTCAAGGGCCATATTCTCATTTAAACCGTAGGTCATGAAATCTTTTCTTACCAACTCTACCCACGTCCTTTCGGGCCTTCCCTTTGCCCTTTTAGAGCCTTTAACTTGAACCAACTCAGTTCTTTGTCTCTATTGTGCATGACCAAACCATCTAAGCCTAGTTTTCCTTATCTTTTTACGTGGTGCTACTCCTAGTTCCCTAAAGAGCTTGTTTGTTTCACCAATTATACCAGTAAAGGAAATGGGTAAATGATTACAAAATGCTTTGCTCGTTTGGTGAAGCAACTGCATTTAACTGCAATGATGGCATTGGTTACAAATATAGTCAACACCTAATCTACAATTGAGTCTTAATCCGAAAATGTATCATGATCATCCTGTTCGGATGCCGTATATAGTGAAAATAGAAGACCTAAGCTAAAAACCCCCTTAGGTAAAATTGGATCGAGTTTCTTTCCCTTAACGTAGCGGGTACATAGAGAAAGAGAAGAGATCTTTGTTTTTTTTCTCAAGCATAGCCTTTGAATCCACAAGGAAAGAGAAAAGCTCTAAAAAAGATAAATAAAATTAGTATTATCGATGGAAATATGTTTATAAAGCCTTTTCATATGACTTATATAAGCCTTAAACCTAAATTCTTAACATTTCCAAAATTGTAAAATTTCTAAAAATAGTAAACAATTTTGAAACTGAATCACTTTTTCTTATGACTTAAACAAGTCTGTTAAGTTATTATAAGATTCTTAAAACCATAAAATACACAAAAAATAGCAAAAATTGTAATTTACTAAAAATAGTAAAATTTGGCTTTTAAAAAAAATCAAATTTAACTCCTAAAATGGCCTATTTTTGAAAAGCTATTTGAAGGTGTAGACACCCCCTTTTACACTAAGACGGTGGAGACTCCATCGTCTTTACACGGAAACGGTGGAGGATCCATCTTGTCCGTGCAAAGACGATGGCCTCTCCACTGTTTTATCCCGATTTTGGCTTTTGCTCGGCCTATGTGCTAGAACAATCCTTGTTTGACATCAATCACGCGATGAGTCAGCATTTCCACCTTAACAGGCTCGGTTGAACTTATCTCTTCTGCAATGCTCCCATCAGGGCCTTCAGAGGGCAAAAGAGAGTGAGAGCCCAAAGGCCGAAAGACAAAAAGCTCCCAAAGAGCCTGGGGAGAGTTCTAAGACAGAGATGGGGACTCCGACTCTCTGTTCTCTTATTCTCTTCTAGTCTTTCGATCTCTTTTATTCTATTTCAACTTCAAAGCCAATGCTGTATTTTCGATGTATCCTTTTCCAGTTTGTGTATTCCAATCCCCTTGCTTTGAATACTTGGGAAAGTAGGCTCTGCTCTGGCATCACGTAAAGTATGCTCTATAGTTGTCTCTCTTGAGGATCTTCTGTGTAAGAAAACGTGATTTAAAGGAGTAACCGAAAGTTCTATGTTATATCTTACTAGAAGTTCTTCAAATCCCCTTTGAAAGCGTACAAACTAACAAAGTAGAGACTGTGTTCTTCACAGGCGGGAAGGGGTTCCTAACCCATTCGTTTTCTGTAACGACGACCTTTACATAGAATCCATGACATAGACCTATCCAAGTATCATTTGAGTCGGGAATTCTCCATTTTTCTCGATCTCAGCGCGATTCCACGGATTCTAGCCAACCACGGATTCTGGAGTCTTTCTTTGGCTAGTGGCGACTCATACGATGCTGACAAGCCATTTTGTCAATGTTGTGAGTGCACAATCAAACCCAGTTTACAAATGAGGCATACACCCCTAGGGTTCAGCGTCTGAGGATATGAGTAGGTTGCATGAGGTATTACGAACAGTATGAGCATAATTATTAGCTTCTCTTCTCAACCCCCCTTGCGAGGTTCAAGTATGGAGGTCTTAGCTATGGGTTTCACTGGATCTGGATAGACTTCAGGTTTGGGCCTTCAAATGCTATTGCCTGTATCAACCAAGTACTTAAAAATATTAACATTCTTTTCTCAACCCCTCTGCAAGGTTCAAGTATGGAGGTCTTAGCTATGGGATTCATTGGATCTAGATAGACTTTGGATCTAGGTCTTCACACGCTATTGCCCGTTTCAATTGAGCATATAGTATTTTCTAGGTTTACAAAAGACGTATGCTTTATGGCTTGCCGGGTATCTGGATCCCGTCACAATAGAAATATGAGTAAACTTTAGTTCTATATTTATCACAACACACACATACATATGCTTTGTGGCTTGCCGGGTATCTAGATCCTGTTACATCAGATATCTGAGTAAACTCTAGTTCTACATTTATCACCACACACACACACACACACACTCACACACATATATCCACCGTTCGGCTCGTGCAAACTAGACCATAGTGGGTAGCCCCGGGGGGGTGATTTCCCACCAATGTCCATGGAAGGCCAATGTTCTTTGGCATTAACCAAGACATAGAGCATATCGATAGCTTTCTAAACAACATATAATACGTGTCAGATGGATAATCGGACGTAAAGCTATGGTTGTTTGGAGCTATGATGTGCGCTAGACCCTTAGATTGAACTTTCGAACATCATTTCTTTTGATCCTAGCTGTCCATGTGATTGTTCTTGACTTTGGCCTATATCGAACTCAACTTGAAAAATTAAACTCGCTTCCGAGTTTAGAATGGTAGTAACCTATTCAAATGACCTATCTTTGTAGCCAGTCTTCTTTGTCTTTGGCGGTAACTAATGGTGAAATCCTACACATTGGATCAAAATTTTATTCTTATGATGGAACTTTAGAAAACTATATCTTACCTTCCACTTCACAATTCTGTGTGTCTAGGGTGTTGATATCCCTACTTTTGCAAGAATAAATTTGCAATTGTGGATTGCCTCAATGTTGAATGTTGATTGCAACTTCATTAGCTACTCAACATCCATTAATCAAGTTGTTGTCGTTGTTGTCACTATTAGTCCTTGATCTGTGCAGTTGGATTGTTGCTTAGAAGGTATAATGATACTAATCTTCATTGAGTTTGCTTAGATGATCGACAAATTGTCCATCTCCTTGGACTTTGAGTCGTCTATATTTATTGATCTGTCAATCCCTTATGTGGATTCATCAAGCAATTTGATAGTAGATTCGTCAAGAGGTACTCCCTTATCTAGACATGTTCACTCTTCTTCTCCGTCCTTAAGAGGCAATTCTTCATCTGCATAGGATCACTCTTTTTGTTCGTCCTCTGATTGGGTGAAAAGTATCTGGCTTATAGAGTTCCCTTGCCTCCATAGGGTTGTGGCCTATGATTTGGCATGGGTGTTGTATATGTTGGACCCCGTACTAGTTGATTGCGAGCCAACGAACATATTTGCGATCCATGGCCTAAATCAATCATTTAATTGACTCTATTATCTCCCGCATTGATCGCTAGTTTTCTTGATGAAAAGCTTGCAACATCACGTTAATAACTACTTGATTCCTCATAGCACCATCCGAAGGATTGTTGCCCCCTGATTCGCTATTGGATGTCATGACTTGAGGATAGAGATCAGTCTAACACCAACCGGTGTGGCAACCCGATGAAGAATCCTCACTTTAGTACCATTTGGTGTGTTGTCTTTGATACCAAATAACGTAGTGGGTGCATGAATAGAAGAGATTGCAGTCTTCTTCTTAATCATAGCCCTTGAATTCGCCAAGAAAGACAAAATCTCTAAAAAATAAGTAATAAAATTGATATTATTGATGAAAGTCTATTTACAAAGCTCTTTTGTATGACTTATATAAGCCCTAAACCCAAAATTTGTAACTTCCTTGAAATATTAAACTGTCCCAAAATAGTAAATTTTTTACAAGTAAATGACTTCTAAATTGTCTCAAACTTTTTCTCATGACTCAAACGACGACTTTAAACTATTATAGGACCTTGAAACCCTAAAACACTATCAAAATAGCAAAAACTGTAATTTACTTAAAATGTAATATTTGATTGAAAAAGCTCTAATTTAACCCCCAAAATGTTTTATTTTTGGAAAACCATTGAGGGCTAACGACCTCTGACATTGGCCAGGACGTAGAGCTCGTCGATAGCTTAGCTTTCTAGTGACATATAATGTGTGTGAAACAGATCACCTGATGCAAAGTTATGACCATCGGAAGCTATAATGCACACTAGACCATTGGATCAAACTTTCTAGCCTGACTTCTTTTGATCCTAGGCATCCGTGTGATTGTCCTTGACTTTCTCATACATCACCCTTACATCTCTACATTGCATTCGATTGTATCATCTTTGATTCACAAGCCTTTGACAACATAATAAACAAGCATTCATGAATATGATTCTAGTTTATATTTCACATGTTGCTCTTCTCTTCTTACCCTTTTCTTCTTATTGACCTAACTCTTGCCTTCAGTTCCAAAACTGATGCTCTTCCACTATACAGTCAGGTTTACGGTCACAAACACTTCTACGCTTTGCCATTGGTGATGGAGGCTTGAGAATTGTAGATGGAAAGCTTGAGATGGCTGATCTACACTTTGTTGGCAAATCCAACCGTGCACGTGCTTTTGCAGATAGTTACTCAAAGGTTGGTAGAGAATGTGCATTGTATTCAATAGAACGTACTTGACTATTTCCCCTTTGCTGATACATTTCACCTTTGTTTTTTAGTAAAGTTTTTGTTACCTTTCAAAAAGAAAAAGAAAAAACTAATGCAATTAGCATTTGAAACCCGGGGGCATTTCATGCTTATGATACCCAGATACATGGATAGAGATATGGACTTGTATATGGGAACTAGGATATGATTCTGTTTCTAAAAAATCCAGGATATGGATATGGCCATGGATATGAGCATTTCATTTTTGACATGATATGCATATTTTGTTCATGATGAAATGTTCTACACATTCCATTAAATTTTGATGTATTAAAAAAAAGGGAGCTGTGCTATGCCCACATGCGTGTGCAATAAAGCTCGAGTACCAGCGACACATGTGCCAGCATGGCATGGTATGAGATCTAATCCATCCATTGGTACGGCACCACTATATTGATGCCCTAGTCCAAGAATCAAGTTAATCCACTGGTGAGGTGGGCCATAGTTTGCACGGCGAATGTACTGCTCTGAAAAGCTTGGCTGAAAATTTCTAACCCATCCACCTGTTTCCAATATTTTGGACCCTCATGCTGATTGGACCAGATCTTATTTTGGGAAAACATGTAAAAGGTTGGACCAACCTGATGGATGGATTTGATCTCACACGTATGTGTCAGGCTGGCACGTGTGGCGTGTACATGATCTTTATCATACTTGCCTGTGTGGTTAGCAAAGCTCTAAGCTTGGTACTTAATCTTTCTAACCTGATGAATTTAACATGGTTGTTAATGAGTGCAACTTTTACACTCACAGGGAACGCATATCATGACTAGAAGGCAATAACTTCGGCAGAAATTCAGAAATAACAAATCTATTATGGTAGGATTTAGTTAAAACACAAGTATCCTAGAGTATCCCACTGGTATTGTGTCGTGTTTGACACGATATGTTGGGCATATGCTAATATCTGGGTATCATAGATATCATCATCATCTAACCCTTATCCCAATTAATTGGGGTCGGGTTATCCAGTTATCATAGATCTCATGAGCAAAAATGTGTCGATGTTAAATAATCTGGCTAAGGGCATATTTGGATACGTGGATTCCATTTGGATTTTGTGGATAATGTAATGATTGCCCAAAGGTAAATTTCCACATTCACCGTAGAAATAGAATTCCAAGAAATGGGGTGCCTGTTTGGATAGCAAATTGAATCCTCTCCTTAGGAAACTGCCACCTTGTTCTCGTGCCAGAGAATTCTGGCCATGGATAAGGTAATGATTACTGCATGGAATTTGCGTATCCAAACAGCCCAACTGTCTTGTCTCTGGAAAACAATTTCCATTTCCGCATGGATTCTGTGATTTCAAACACACTGTAATTGAAAATATAGAAAACGATGAGGTGAGAATGTTTTTATTTATTTATTTATTTTTAAAATTTATTTTAAAACATTAACTGCTCAATTTCATTTTATGCACCCGCCTTGCGGAGTGACCTTGTTTCAATTTCAATGGTCATTTAAAAAAAATAAATGGAAGTAATCTGTCACGGATTAATCTTGCAGGTTCTGTTCCAGTATACCGCTCGACATTCTCCTCTTAGGATTGAGGATCTGGTTGCGTCCATTAATTCTTCTCAAGATCATGGTAGTGAAACCATGGATGTTGAGATGGTTGAGTGACGGCAGTAATCGCATTAATCATGACTGCAGATGAAACGAAGATGATGATGGTGGTTCTATTCATTTCAGATCCTACTAGACGGCAGATAACTATTCCCATCTTGAGAGTTAAATGGCGCCAGCGTTTCCCGAAGATGAGTAATCAGTAAGTTTTGTACTTGATTTATAGCTAACAAGAGTTTGAAATACTGGCTAGTATCTAATATGTAAAACATCAGGCACTGGCCAATATTGTACAATAAAGAAAGTCAGGTATCTGTTGATAGTAATTACATAGAAAATGCCAGTGTCATAAACACTGCAGCGTCATGTAATGATAATACCCATATTGGCTTAAGATTGTATGCTTACTTTCTTATCTCTGTTTTATGCAATGTGAGTAGCCATCGGCAAAAATGTTTCCTGCAATTTTTTTTTGGATTTGCTAAAACTTAGCCTTTGGAAAGGACATCTGAAAGGGGTTTTACATATTTCTTAGAGGGTATTTATGGTATTTAGTGCGTATTCCTGTATGCTAGATGAATTCACGTTTCAGTCCAAGAAAGAAAGCTAGATGCCTACAATGATTTGTCATCATTTTTAAAATGCTGGTGACTTATCTCCTCACAATTGGGACTCTAGTATGGCTAGCTACACCACCCAAATTGGGGGTCACATTGTGGATGAAGCATTTCTCTAAAATCACAGCAATCATGTAGTTCTAACCATCCAATTCATGGCTATTGAATGGATGGTTAGAAGTAAACTAGTGATTGATCCAAATTCCAAGGGCAAGATGAGATGGTAAATATCATGTTCTTAGTGCAGTTTTAGGCTGTGCTCCATCCAACGGTTTGGATGGTTTGGATTGCCGTAACAGTATGCCATTGTTGAATGAACTATCATAGGTTAGCCCATAAAAAGATATAGTTTATACAACCACCTTCCTCTCCCACCATTTGCAAACCCTCTCTCCTTTCCCACCATTTGCAAAACATTTCCTCCACTAGTGTTAGTCATTGAAGAAAGTTGCTGATTTCTTCATCAGTTCCCATTGTATGATGATTGTTTGAATTATGTGTAGTGAGCACATTCGTTCCACAGTATATAATACAAATTGCACCCACGCTCAACCCATGTTCCAGTAAGGTGTGACTTCTAAGTTATCCTGCAACCATGGTCTGCTAAGGTGTGCCTATAACCTATCCTGTCTAGGCGTAGGCCTCAAAATTGCAGTCTCTAATCCTGCCTGTATGTTCTCTGAGTTGCATTTACTTGTTGCATTGCATCATTCATAATGCTATAATGCTGGCATGGAATTGTTCGGTGCTGATTTAAACCCACATACCGCATTGCATGACGAAGGCAATCTAGCTATACCTTGCAGTGCGGAGTCAATTTCATTCTCTCCATGGAATCATATCTGTCTTTAGATCTGTGCTTGTAATTTTAATCTCTTTATTTTACTTGTCATCTCTTTTCTTTTCTGCTGCGTTTGGATGAATTATTGAATTGAATTGCAATAATTTGTTGAATAGAGTGGAAATGACCAAATTGTGATTGCATTCCCTTGCAGCTTTAGTGGGGAAGTAGCCATTAAATTGCAGTTACAGTCTTTTCAAGTCCAACTTGAAAATAACATCACTGCAATTTGGATCTTAATTCCTCAATATCAATTCCAAGGTAGTTGCAATTTGGATAATTTCCACTTAGGGCCTATTTGGATTGGAGGAATCTAAAAAGCAACCATGCAAAAGTAAACATTTTCCATTGATTGTGACAAGAAAGCAACATGTGGAAAGCTATTTTCGCTTGCATGGTTTTCCTTAAAAAGGGTGTTTTCCTTTTCCATTTTGGGACTTGTTTATCCTGATTTCTGCACAAATAGATTTTACAGTTCGGCCATTGATCATTTTACTTTTCCCTAGAAACAAACAATTAAAAAAAACAACCTTTTATAGGATTCTTTTCTATGGATGACATTATTCACGGCTTTTCTCAGATGTGACATTTTCCTTTTCAATCTTATAGTTTAGATGTCACCAATGTAAACAGGTCACATATTAAAGATTGTTAGATGTTGCCTATTATTAGTAGAATATGCATTAGAAAAGAAGCTAGCTTTAGCTTCGGTGCTGAAGAAGATTTTCATTGAAGTTGGGGAGGCTAGGGTCATGGTAAGGGTGGTACAAGAATTGACTATATGCTTGGAAAGAGGGGTTTAAGGAGAGCAGTCCCGCACCTACCATCTCTGTAGGGATGAAGCTGGGTAGGAGAGTAATGGGGGACTACTAATCTGGTGTTCCTGTGAATCCCCAGAAGGGGAGGCAAGGACGTGTAAGAAGTTGATTGGATGGCAGAACGTAGGTGGGAGAGAAAACGGTGCGTGTTTCTTGAGCAGCAACAACATTGATAAGAGGCGGTTACATGCGACATGTCAGGTGGTTGGCAGAGAGAGGGGGCTATCAAATTCGAGACGCATGATGTAGAATACAGTTGTCTAATGAGGAGAAACGAGATACTGGTGAAGGGTTGGAGGAAGATGTCTAGGCATCCAATGAGGAAGAGACACGTGGGCCAGAGGTTGACAATGTAAACAAAGGATTTGGGACGTGGATTTCCTGTGAAAGCCTGAACTTGCTGCAACGCGATGGGAAGCTAGGTGGGGCCCACTGTGTTGTTTGTGAGAAATCCACCCCTTCCATCTGTTTTTGCATATCATGTTAGGACATGAGTCCAAAACTGACGCAAATCCAAAACTCATGTGGGTTACACAGCAGGGGATTGAACTTCCACTGTTGGAACATGTGTTGGGCCACATAAGTTTTGAATCAGGCTAATTTTTATGTTTCTGTTCATCCTGGTAGGAATGACCTTATGAACGGTATGGATGGTATATAAACATCACGGTGGACCTCAAAGAGGTTTCAATGGTAGGAATTTACCTACACGTTTTCCTAATGTACGGCCCACTTGAGTTTTGGATTTAAGATCAATTTTGGGTTCATCTCCATATCCTTAAAATGATCTTGCAAAACTGATGGACTTGGTGAATTTTTCATGAACATCACGGTGGGCCCCACCTAACTTCCCGTGGTAGGAAGTTCGTGCCAAAGGCTTTTGCAGGGAATCCACGTCCAAGGAATTGTGGCACGCGAGTTGGAGGTGGCGCATGTAGAATCTTTTTTTTTTTTTTTTATGAGTTGGAGGTGGCACATGCTGAATCCTCTCTCTCTCTCTCTCTCTCTCTCTCTCTCTCTCTCTCTCTCTCTCTATATATATATATATATATATATATATATATATATATATATATATATATATAAGGGAAATCTGGTAAAATCGTTATGGCTTGGGGGATGAAATGGATTTAGGATGCTATGTAGCCTTTTTGGGAGTTTGGATGGAGTTTCCTTTGGGAACAACAGTGATGATTTCATAGCTTTATTTTAATTTGTAGAGGAAGAGGGGCGGCAAAAATTGCAGGAGGCAGAAAGTAGGGAGATTTAGAAAAGTTGTCAAGGGCAGAAGTTGAGGAGGCTAGCATTCTCTATCAACTATGATGTGAAGGCTTCTTCTAGAAGTGAAGGAAAAAGGGCAAAAGGGCAAGAATAGTTACACAACAAAGATAATAAGTCGGAACGTTCAAGAATGGGGTGTTTGTAAGAAAAAAGGTTGCGGATCAAGTTGCGGTCAAAAGAAATCACATTGGGTTTTTATTGGGTTTTCTCAGTGGACCAAATAGCCTGAATTGTTGTCCAAAGTTTTGGGCGGAATTGGATGAGTGTGATAATGAATGGGGGCTGCCATGGTGTGTAGGTGGAGACTTTAATGTGGTTAGGTTTTTGTTGGAGAAATCAAGTTGGGGTCGCATCACTCGAAAATTGGAGCAAGGAACGAGACGGTGAATCTACACATCGGGGAGGTGAAATGTACTTGGACAAATGGGCAAGCAAAGGTTGTAGAAATCCAAATTGGATTGGTTCCTTATCTCTACAGAATGAGTTGATAAGTATTTGCTCATGTCTGAAAGAGGACTCTCGATACCAGAGTCCAATCACTGTCCAATTCTTTGGAGGTGATGAAGAAAATTGGGAGCTGCGCTCTTTCAGGTTCGAATTGGTGTGGCTAGAGATGGAAGGATTTTTGAAGCTGGTGAAGAAATGGTGTTCATCCTTGCCGTAGAGGGTTTTGTGGATTTTATTTTGTTTCAGAAACCCAAGCTAAAAGGAAAGATTAATGGATGGAAGGAGGTTCTTAGGAACTGAGAAGTGGAGTTTGAATCACTATTACATGATATTCATGCCATAGATATTAAGGATAGTATGTGATTATTAGATGAGGAAAGAAGTTTGCCTTAAATCGAATATGTTTTCGATTTTAGTGAGCACATCTTTGAAAGATTATTTTGTAACATCTAGAGGGTTGTGGCAGGGAGACCCACTTTCCCCCTAACTAGTTGTGGTGGTGGTGAAGGCTTTTAGTAAGATGCTAGATAGAGGCTCGTCAGCGGAACTTATTGAAGGTTTTAGGCTGGAAAAATCAAATTTCCAAGTTTACCACCTCCAATATGCAGATGGCAATATTCTCTTCTATGAGGCGGGTGAAAGTAAACTCGATAACTTAAGAAAGATCATTACATCCTTTGAGGCAGTGTCGGGTTTGAAGGTGAACATTAGCAAAAGTGAGCTATTGGGTATTGGCCTTTCCATGGACGAAGTGAGCAAGTATTTTGGCTACCATATGGGTTCATTGCCTTCTTCATATTAGCGCTTCTATTATGCATAGGAACATTTGTGAGATAAAAGTTATTGAGAGATTTGAAGGCAAGCTTTTGAGATGGAAAAGTAGGTATCTTTCCTTGGGCAGATAATTGACGTTAATAAAGGCTGTAATGTCTAATATTCCGGTTTTGTCTCTTTTAGATGTCTGAAGTTTGTATGGATAGGCTGGAGAGATGTGGGACTTTTTATTTCAGGGAGCCGAAGAAAAGCAAAAGGGAGTTAAGGAACTTGAAACTAATTAACTTTGCCCTTCTAGGGAAATGGATATGGAGGTTTGGCTCGGAACAAGGTAACTTATGGTGAGAGGCTCTAGCAAGGAAGTATGGGGTATAGGAATGAGGATGGTGGACAAGGGCCTCATCCTTTATAGGGTGTTAGCGGTGTAGAAGTCAGTGGCTATGCGAAGACCCAAACGTATAGAAGGTGTGGGTTTCTCTTTGGGAAATGGCAGGAGCATACGATTTCGTGAGGATGTTTGGTTGGGCAAAAAAGCATCGAAGCAAGTCTTTCCGTTTAGTAAGATTCCGTCGGAGACAAATGTAGTGGTGGCTCATTGCTTCTCCTTTTTAGTCAATGAAGTGATTTGGCCCCTACTCGTTGTAGGAATTTGTTAGATGAAGAAATGGAAGACTTGGTCAGGCTTTTAGAGCGATTGTGCAATGTGAGGCCGGTGGTGGGAGAAAGGGATAAGATGGTATGGACCAATGGAAAGTCTATGCGATTTCTCTGTGAAGTCTTTGTATGGAATACAGTGGGTCTTCATTGAGAAGTCAGCTCAGTCCTGCTCTGGTGTGGCATTATGGCGCCCTTCTCAAGGTTGCAGCTTTGGCATGGCTAGTGGGAATGAATGTGGTGCTAATGATTGGCAATCTTCTCCAAAGAAGGATGGTGCTCTCGAATGTTCACGTAATGTGCATGCATAATTCAGAGTCTCTTGTCCATCTCTTCATTCATTGTCCATTTGCTAAGGGAGTTTGGGATAACTTCCTTAAATCTATTCAGGGAGTCATAGATCATGCTGGGTTCAATAGAGAGTTTTCTATTGGCTCCACATGGTGGAGGTGTGAGCAAGGTCGGCGAGGCATTATGAAGACTGGCAATGCTGGCTGAAATTTGGTCCTTTTGGGGGGAAAAGGAATAATTGTTGTTTTAGGAACTGCTGCAGACAGATACTCAAGGTTTTTAATTGGGCTAAATTAAATATAATGGATTAGGTTGTAGCTGCAAATGTAATAGGCAGGAGTTATTCGTCTCCTCTTTTATGATATGAGTTGTAATTTTTTACGCTTTGGCCCTTTCTTAATAAAATCATCACTTCTCAAAAAGAGAAAAAAGGCTGTTATGGACAAACTATTGCAATTCAATCCAATAGATCATCCAAACACTGCTATAAAGTACTTCGCATGCTAGGCAGAAAGATGTATAACAAGAGGTCATAGGCAATAGAGGAAATTTCATTAGCTAGAAGGGCTAGCAGCAACCAAAAGACAATCTCTAATGAGAACTAGGGGACTACGTTGGTGGGTAGATATTGCATAACACGAGGTCCTACACAATAGAGGGAATTTCATTGGCTAGAAGGGCTAGCAAAAACCGGAGTCCAACCCCTGGGAGCTACGGTGGTGGGCACTGCAACTACCAATGCCATTTTATTTTAGGTGGCTAAGGTGGTGGGTGCACAACTATCAAGCGTACAAGCGAGCACATCCATGTATTCCCTAGTGATGGTGAAAGAATCGTAGACATTGCCATCGCTGCTCTTCTTGTATTCGAAGAGGAGCGATGTGTGGTTGAAGGCAGTCAGCTTCACGAAGCCAAAGTCATAGTCCTGGTACACACTCCATTTCGTCTTGAGGTTGGTAAAAGCCGAGAGATGGCTGCCTCCACCGCCGGCGACCACGTGAATGGTCCCATTCACAATGCCCGAGAAGTGCGATTTCTCGTTGTTGACACAGATGTTCTGCATTGCCACAAACAAAACGGAGCTAGTTAGAACAATATAATAAACCAACAGTACTAACCATAGTTCTAAAACTCCCTGACTTGTTGAAATTTCAAGCTAAGTCCCCAGGGAACTCAGAAGTAAAGAGTGACTCGGCCTGACTCCTGACTCGTTGATTGACTCAATGACTGAGTTAACTCAATGCAACTTGCGATGACTCAAACTGAGTCACAAGCTGGAATCATGTGTTTATAAAACATGCCTAGAGAGCACTACCATGCACCAGCTGCATGATGTTTCTTCCATAAAAAAAAAAAAAAAGAACTATGTACAACTACCCAAATATTGTTTAAATTAATCATTAGATATTGGGTCGAGTCACATAAAGACGCGCCCGAGACTTTGACCTGACCGGCTGCATTTCGAGTTTTTGACATTAAAAGAAAAAAATTATATTTTATTACAATTTACAAAATGTAGATTAGATAGATAGTTATAGGTCCTGAACACCATGGTTTTCCGACATGCAGGATTCTTTAATGTGGGGCCCATGGTTGTGTGGTGATCAAGGCTGTTGATGTGTTGGAAGCCACTGTATAGTGCATGCTCCAATAATCTCTTAGAACCGACCCTTAAATAGTAGGCCATTTTCTGTTGAATGTAGACAGTTACTGTATTTTTCTATTTTAAATCGTAGTTTAGAAAACTGAAATCTTGATCCGACTCGATTAAAACTCCTGCAAATGGTGATGAAAATGTAAAATTGTTGTATTTTTTGTGTAATTTAAAATAGAGAATTCGAGGCGCTGGATAGTGTGCTGGTTTAGTACATGTCACTGGATGTTGTGACCAAGTGGTTGAGTTGACTTGGCGAGTCTATCCGAGTTGAGAACGAGTCACTCCTTAGACTGAGTTTCCCAGCAACCCGAGCTGAGTTGATTGGGCCGAGTTTCGAGTTGACCAAGTGAGTTTTGGAACTATGATTTAAATCTCTACTTGTGGGATACTGATGGAAAGATCTGGATCTTCAATCTGGGAGTTTCTAGGCTAATCAGATCAACAGTTCAGATCACCAATTTGTGGGCTATTCTTGCACATGAACTGTAATTTGCCAATGTGCAGGTTTGTATAATTCGCCATAGATAGATTCTTGAAGAATAATATGTATAACGTAGGTATTCAAGAATTCATGTATGCATGCGTATGTAAGCTTATGTGGATCTTATATTTCTATATGCAAGGCATATACCTCATATATTTGGCAGGTCCTCTCGTAGCTGTGGACATGGCCATAGAAAGCAATATCAACCCTGTATTTCTGCCATAGCTTCTGCAGGCTAGTTCTTCCCATGGGCTCCTCAAATGAGCCCTGATTAGCATACCAAGAATTAGAGGAGTAGCCGAGAACACGGTGGGCTGCGAAGATGAGCCATGGCTGCTTCTGTCGGTCTGCAGAAGCGAAGCATTTCTCGATGAACGCATATTGTTCGGTCCCTTCTCTCCAGTCGTGTTCTGAATCTGCTATGCAGAAATGGAACATGCCATAGTCCACCGAATACCTACATAAATAGGGAAATTACACATTTATATACTCATTTATTACAGTTTCTTGAGATGGGTCTGTGTGGCTAGTTTGAATTGTGCAGCTCCCTTACCAGTACTTAGCCCGATTTTCGGCCGGAACATAGAACATGGTTTCGGCCGGCACTCCACACTCGCCACCCGAATCTTCATCCGCGTAGAAAGACCCAGAGTTTGGCCAGTCGCGTTCATGGTTGCCGCTGAAACCGAAAGGAAATCAACTGGTTTCAAGATTTAAAGATCAAACTGGTATTGGAAATGGCATTTGAGCCTACATACTGACATAAACATGGGGGTAGTAAGTTGCACTTTGGTATTAAGAGTTGGTGACTAGGACCAACTCGTTCTCCTCCCCCCCCCTCCCCCCCCGGGGTAGTAAGTTGCACATTGGTATTAAGAGTTGGTGACTAGGATCAACTCATTCTGGCCGAGTTAAGCCAACTCACACACCCACACCCACACCCACACACAAATATATATATATATATATATATATATATATATATATATATATATATATATATGTAAAAAACCTTAAAACCTAAACTTGAACTAGAACTTGGCTCGAAAGATCAGCTCCAACTTGGCTTGAGTCAGCCCAAGCTACTGACTGAGCCGAAGCAAGCCAAGTTTGAGCTAGGGTAGTCTGCTGGCCGAGCCGTTCTGGGCTAAGCTAGACTCTGTTCGGTTCGTGTACAGCTCTACTTGTGGTGCTGAAGTGGATCGGACTAGATAAGTGAAATGCTTATGATACAAACCTTGCAACCATGTATGGTACAGTTGAAGCAATGGGCTCCACCATTTCAGTGAACTGGTCCCACTGAGAAAGGAACCCATTTGCATATGGCAAGTCTCCTATGTGAAATACAATGTCATAGTTGTCTAAGTCCTTTACAAGTTGGTCTGTGGTGTTGAGAGCCCCTGGCTGATAGTTTGCATACTCATTTGATCCATCTCTCTCTGCCTGAAAAATACAACTTTAGCTCATATTAGCATTATGAAATTAGCAGATTTGCCAGTGTTAAGTGCTCATCGAGAACCGTCGAATCATAATGGGTGCTTGTCATTGGTGGTTATCAACGCATTCAATCAAAGATCCGACGGTTTTTATTAGTTTATTACACCGAAAGTTCGATGTGCAAATAGGTACTGACCTTTCCTGTGTCGCCGAATATTACAACCCGTTGTAATGAATTTTGGCCGGGAAATGGAGGTGCTTTGAAAGAATACTCCTTACTCCAAACGTATGTACCGTCGTATAATCGATGACCGAGCCTGTATGTATACCTGCATATATATATATATATATTTGTGTATTGGTATGCCTTTTAGAATTGCACTTAGATATTATAATTAATATTTACCAATTTAAAACATATGTATAAGGTCATAATGCATAGCTACCAGCATTTAAAGACTCCATCAGGACCAAAAATAATAATAAATCAAATAAAGGCAGAGAAATTCCATCGATTCATACTCTAGATTAGGCCACAGATTCTTCAAAAAACTGGTATGAAAAAATCCGGGTTCTCTCCATCCCACTGTTCGTGCTGGTGGACCTGCCGAATTAAAAAAGAGAGGATAAATTTACATATATACACATACGTATACGTGTATGTGTAATATTTAAATAGATGTATCATAACCATACCACACATGCTGCTTTGTGTGAATGTTAAGGTCCCGGCAGGGGACCGTGTTTGATCCTCTCCCATCAAGCCCCATTCTACGAAGGGGATCGCCTCATTGACATCATAGTCACTTGTCCAGGTTACAGTCATCTGCGTACCAAACACAACATCATGGCCATGCACACATTTTTTTCACACCTACATAAACAATCGTCCATTCATATGAATGATCAGGTCACACGTAAACATCCGCATGAAACCAATCCAACGGGCGAATCATTGCATGTGACAACTATGTGGCCATTAACAAACAGGTTATTCTGTCTATATGTATGAAATAATCAGGCTTGGTATGACTAGAACTAAGTTCATTTTTCATTGGAAAATATAAAACTTAGTGATAGAATGCTCTCTAAATAAAAAGGTAATTCATAACTTGAGTGGGAGTTAATTCTCCTCCACCAAATGATGCATACAACCAAATAATGAAAGATTGCACGTTATATAAATATATTTTTATAAAAGCATTAAACTCATCTTAAAAAGAGAACTTAATTGATCTATATGCTCATTATTGAACAAGTTATTCTAATGCAATATACTGAAAATTCAATGTAATGTTGTTAGTTAAATGGAACATTACTAGTATGTGTATACATTTACATAATTTTGTGTCCACACACACACAAATATATATGAGAAATGGTACTATGAGGTCGAGATATATGGGCCCTATTGTGATGTGTGTAGAACATCTAACTCATATGTGTGTATGTATATGTGTGTGTGTGTGTGTGTATACACATATATGTGCACATGCACACACACGTGTGTGTGTGTGTGTATATATATATATATATATATATATATATATATATGAGAAAGAGAGTAATGCTCCCTTCCGAACCGTAGGGCAAAGGAGTTACATGTGCACCTAATCTAAAACATAGCTTTCTAAAATGTTCAGATAAGTAGTAAGAGAGCTTGTGAAGACTCTCTCTCTCACTTGAGTTTTAGCATGCTAGAAAGAAAGCCTTCAAGACTACTCACCCCACAGGTCTGTCACTCGGTTCTCTCCCTAGTGTTCCCTCCTTGACGTTACTAAGTTTTGTGGGTCCCACCATGATGTATGTGTTATATCCACATAGTTCATTCATTTATATATATATATATATATATATATATATATATATATATATATATATATATACCAATATATATATATATATATATATATATATTTTGGAACGCTCACCTGCAAATTGGTTCGTATGTACTACATACAAACTTTTTTGAAAACCCATTATACATGATGTGGATCCAAAATCTGAACCGTTCATGTGAAGCAGCACCTCGTGAAACCCCCCAAACCGAAGTTTTACTTTGATTTAAAATTTTATGGGCCATGAAAAATGAAAACAGTTTCCTCCCTTGATTTTCATTTCTCTTTGCTATGGCCCACCAAAATTTTAGATTGGGGTGAAAATTTATCACATGAGGTTTCATGGGATTCCGCATTACATGAAACGTTCAGATTAGACACCCATGGCATGTGTGCAAAGGTGCGCACGTGCATAGGGGAGCATGACTATATATATATGTGTGTGCGCGGGCGCGCGTGCGCATGACTCTATATATATATATGTGTGCGCGCGCGCGCGCGAATGATGTATGCGTGTGTGCCTGTACATGCAATGAAATGCACTTACTTCATCCCAAGATTTTCCAATGGCAAGACGAGGATAAAGAGGCGCCTTTGGATTTGAAAATGCTGTGCTGTTCGAAACTGACACAAGCTTTGGCTGTAAAATATTAAAAAAACAAAAAGGAATTATATTAGGAGCACAAAATCCATGCATTCCAGTTGCTGAAAATGATACTTTGGACCAAAAATCTCCCACCATTCATATGGGGCGGGCGGGAATCCCTATGCACATCCAAATTTCGGTTGGCACCAACTTTTAGAAAATCAGTTAGGAAGGTGCATGTGAATTCCCACCATCAATTTCAACATGCCCAATATTTTAGCTTCATTTTAATTGTATTATCCCCAGTATGGGCTTTTTTTTTTAATCATTAACAAAGTTGGAGCTGATCTCTGATGAGTGTCCCACCCAAGGTTTTAATTAACGGTATCATCCGGCCTATAGACACCCAAATTTTCTGATGGGCCGATATGTTTTTTATCGCCTCATATCAGATCTTGTTAATTGATTTTCAAGTGAATATGAATGTGAATGTAAATGTGAATGTGAAACCCAAAACTGCATTTTTTAAGTTGAGTAAACTTACATTGGAAATTCCACCGGAGAACAACGCAAATGCAAAATCATACCGCTGATTGATCAAACGGAACTTCAGCTTCCCTTTTCCCGTATTCACATAATTCGGCGTGGAGTAATTTGCATATTGGTACTGAAAATGCACATTTCCACAAGAAACTTTGCATTAATGCAAATAAGCAAAGTAGAATTAGCTAAGAGAAATGACTCGTTAGCGAGCACATATGCTAATCGAATGATGCATTCACTATGCATAATCATCAAAGCGGGCCGCCTGCTCAAGTGGGTCACACCTGATTGGTGTTTGTGTATTGTAGATGCAATGATCAGTGCCAGTTGCACTAATTGTCTAGCTAATGATAGTGTCAACTGACTTAATAGAAGCTAATACAGACCTTTATCGGCGCAGTAGCCAGGAGCGGAGTCAGAAACTGAGGCTTGCCGAAGTCCGGTACATACGTAGAAGCGCTGAAAATTTGAACACAACCGGCTTATTAGTGCAAGTGCTAAGATAACGATGGTCTATTAATTTTCAAACGTTACATGGATTGATAACTAATCTGATGTAGAATGAGGCACAGATGCATTGGAAGCATAAGTAATCCGTCAAATCCAGGCCCAATCCTTTTGTGGGGCATGGCATAATTGGGCTCAGGGTGCATTCAGTTCGAAAATATTCAATCCAGATAGGGAGAAATTGCCATTTGAAGTGTGAATTATAAATTGGATTGGGATGTGACTCGTCGGAGTTGACTCAGACTCATCTGAGTCCAATCATGCTAAGATAATGGCCGATTATTATTTTTCGGACATTACTACACATGGATTGACAACTAGTCAGACTGGGATGTGACTCGTCCGAGTGAACTCTGACTCATTCGAGTCCAATCTGGTTCGGCACCATGAGCCAGCATTGAAAATATCAACTCGGCTAAGACGCGACTCAACTTAGGACCGAATGAGTGGATCTGAGTCACTGAATGTTGAGACTATGTTACTAAAATGAAAATTTATGTGGGGTCCAATTGGGCCTACCTATGATACATTGAGCCATCAGATAGAAGGGGTCCGCCGTTGATTGCACATGGCCCCAATATCACCTTAATTGGATAATAATGATATGGATTATAACCTAAGTAAGACTGCTTTTATTCAACATCATCTTCACATCTATTTTCATGCCCTTAACTATGTGGATTTGATTATCCAATTCTGGTTAATTGTGGATCATGTGCAATCAATCCATGGTGTATTCCTCCTACCTTTTTAAGTGTACCCACATCACACGTGGAAATGAAGTACAAGCGTGTGAGATCAGATCCATTCATCAGTTAAACTGAGATGCACATGACAAATGAAGAATTGTAAGGAATTGGCCAGTTATCCAAATTCCACACAAGTGGGGTACCTTCAAAATATCCTACTTCTGAAGGTGGGCCTACCAAAGTCAAAATTTTGAATAGGCTCAGCCCAAACATCAAACCAACATGATTGGCTAGTAAATTGCAAGTGAGATAACGCTTCCAAACACATTTCACTTGCATTTTACCTTCGAAAATGAAGAAAAAATGAAAGTTTTCCATGCCTGGTGCTGCATCCAAGTGCTATTTTAGATATGTTTTGGCTATCAAAAGGGATGGAGAAAAGGACCCCTTACTTGAATTTGGATGGCGAAAAAACCGCCACCCAATCGTCTGCGGATGGATTTGGATGTGAAAACTCCACAGTAATCCATTGAACACTCTCTCCCTGAAATTAGACAATATCATTAACATCATACAGTAGTTTTCATGATTATTTTGAAAGTAAAACTAGCTTAGAAAAATGTAACATGGCCTAAGACGTGCTCGTGCCATTAATGAGTTAGACAAGTACTATTTACTGTTTTACACACCTCACATGGGCACTCGAACCCACACTTTAGTTTTGAAATGGAGTAGAGTAACTGGTATACCACACACCACCTGCCTGGCTGGTGTGGGTAGGCTGTGAATATGATTGCTAACACTCCTCGAGCTCCGAGTTGTATGAACAGTTGAAATGGGTAGGCTGTGAATATGATTGCTAACACTCCTCGAGCTCCGAGTTGTATGAACAGTTGAAAGGATATCAAAGTTACATAGGCTCCATAATGATGAATTTATTATATAACATTGTTCATCCATTTGGTGAGATCATTTTAGAGCATGAGCTCAAAATGAGTCATATCCAAAGCTCAAGTAGACCACACCACAATTGACAGGGACAATGATTCTCACTGTTAAAACATTTAGCAAATAACATTTATTTTTCATCCAATCTGTTTGTAAGGTTTTACAAGCCTAAATGAAGGTAAAAACAAATATTATATTGATCTAAAACTTCTGTGACCCCCAAAAGGATTTTAATGGTAGTTGTTTAATCTCCTACTACTTTTTACAGTGTGGTCTACTTGATCTTTGGATTTTTCTAATTTTTCGGCTCAAGCCTTATAACGAGCTCAACAAATGGACTGAGAATTTGGAAATAACACATTCCTCATGATGGGACCCACAGAACTTGGTGACATCAACACACGGGCAGGTCGGTGGTGTGTGGTACACCAGGCAATCCTTTTCTTGTACAGGCACCTACTCAAGTTACATCAAACAACGCGTTTGATTGACCTATGCAGTCATTTAACGGTTTAGATGTACCATAAAACAGGACTGCAAACTCATCAAGCCAGCCACACATGCATGTTGAATTTTGACCATTGGAGTATTTTTTGTATTCTGGCTGCCGTTTTTTTTCACAGAAGCTTGATCTGCCTGATAAGTGGACCAATAATATTATTTTTTGGTTCAGGATAGCATACTCAGCATGGCACACTCATCAAGTGAACTATGTGCACATTGAATACTCACCATTGAAATTTTATTTCCAACTGTTTTTATTTTTATAGTTTTATACAAGTACCTTCGTAAGTGTAACAATATTAATTTTTGGTCCAAGACACATTCATAGTGGAAAGTGGAAAATCGTGTTGAAAAATATAAAATCACTTGAGGTAACAGTTTCATCTGCTTAAAAAACCGGAAGAAGCGTTAAATTGTTTTATTTTTCTTAAAAAATTATAAAGAAATAAAATTATGTTAGATGCCTATCTTTGCCCATTTGCCTTTTAGTATTTTTTTCTGAAAAAACAACACGGACCTTTTTTGGTTTGCTAATTTCCTATACATAAAATGAAAGTGAATGAGTAATCATTATTATTTTTAGATGTTTATTTAAAGAATAACGTTGGCTCTTAAATCAAGAGTCAAATACACTTGTAAGGAAAATAAGTAAAGTAAATTGTAATCATTAAATTTTCATATTATAAAACTATCATTTTTGTATAATTGCTGGGTGCAACAGATAATGTAGTAAAACCATTATTATAGTAAAATATAAGAGATATTATCACACAATTATAAGAGTAAGTAATCATTACACATTTATAATCATTTACTATTATAAATGAAAAAACAAACGGTTAAAAAAGACTAAATGTTGGATTTTGTAAATTTTTATTTCCCAAGGAATTTCCTTTCACTCTCTGCCCAATTTTAACATTTACGTTGTTATCCCATGTTGAGGTTATTGTCATGTACATTCATTAAAATATTATGTTAGGTGAAGCTGAATCCTACAGGTAGAGTCCCCCACATGCTTAGCTGGGGATTTTCCATCCGACAAAAACTCTAATCTATTTTAGAATATGCTTGGTATTTGATTATTGAGGTGGCTTAGTTGCTTATAAATGGTGGTAAATAAATAATAATGACTGGCATGAATATTAAAAAGAAATTCACAAAGTTATAAGCTTTGTGAGTCTCACCACAATGTACAAATTGTATCCACACCGTCTATTCATTTTGTCAAATCATTTTAGGGCATGGGACTAAAAATGAAGCATATCTAAAACGAAGTTTTCAAGGGCTTGTCTAGCCGAGTTTGAGTCAAGTCATTGGGTTTTAGTGATCATCCAAATCCAGTGGTCAATCCAAAGTCACATTTCGTCTTGGCCTCATTTTATTACAATAGTCCAAAGTCACATTTTGGCTTGGCTTGATTAAAATGTATAATTTAATAATGCATTGTATGAACCCATGATTATGAGGTTGACCCCTATATATATATATATATATAGAAAAGGTACTATGTGCTCGACCTCACGAGTCCGTCGCATGAGGTCGAGTTGTGTGGGCCCCACCGTGATGCGTTTCGAACATCTACCTCATTAGTCAGATGCACCATTCCATCATGGGCCTAGTTCTCAAAAATCAAGTCAATTCGTGACTTGTGTGGGCCACACCACATACAGAAGTGGAGAGGGGCCGTGCACCATTAAAACATTCATAATCATTTTTTGGGCCCACCGAGATGTGGTTTGCAAATCCAGCCTAGCCATTATGTGTGTTCCACTTGGATGAGGGTTCAGACCGAGTTTCAGACGTATACAAATTTCAGGTGGGCCCCACCAAGTGCTTTTATATGTTTTAACGGTGGCTTCACATGATTTTAAATGGTATGGCCCACCTGAGTTTCGTATACGGCTGATTTTTGGGATATCCCATAATTTAAAGGGGACCCATCAAATGCACGGTGTTGATGGTCGACACGCATCACGGCAGGGCCCACACAGCTCGACCTCACGGGAGCTTATCGTGAGGTCGAGCGCATAGTACCTTTTCCTATATATATATATATATATATATATATATCTTTTTCTTTTTCAACTCATGAAGTGCTAGAACCTCCTTATAGATGAACTAATGACAAGTGCTTTTGGTTTGATTTAGGGCATGTTTGATTTTGGGTGAAATGATAAATATCGTGTTAAAAAATAATGATTATTTCCCTGTGCATTTATATCATGCCTGATTTGATTGCTTACTTTTTGACATAAAAATTAAGAATATTGTAAAATATCTGTGGGTCCCACTGTGATGCATTTTGCTTATCTACACTATTTATTCATTATTCCAGTTGAATTTATAGCATGAGTAAAAAACTGAGGCATATCCAAAACTCAAGTGGACCACGTCATACAAAAAAGGAAATTGAATACTGACCGTTAAAAACTTTTGTGGGGCCACTGTTTCTTTTGGTGTGGGTCACTTGAGTATTGGATCTACTTTATTTTTTGTCTCATGCTTTAAAATATTATAGTAAAATAGATGGACGGAATGGATATATCATATACACTATCATGCGGTTCAAAAATTAAAATTTTCTCTTTTGAACCAATTTCAAAGACATGAATTCATATGAATTTTCAAACATGTGAAACAGGGGGAATTACCATTTACCGTGTATTTATCATTTCTTTCGAAAAACAAACAGGCCAATGAGAATTTCACCTTCAAAATTGTGAAAAAATCCAACTTTATAATAGGTGGGCTCCACCATGATGTATATGTTATATCCATACCTAGACGTGTACATGGGTTAGCTCGCTTGACTCGATTCAAAAAAGCTCGATTCAACTTGGTTCAAAGTTGAGTTCGAGCGGAGTCGTGCTAATTTTTTGAGCTTGAAAATGAGTTTGAGCCGAGTTCAAGCTGACCCCAGCTCGACTCAATTCAGATCGAACCAGTTCGGTGACTTGGTTACTTTGATATTGATGTTGCTCACCAAGTGTTTGATGAAATGACCCAACAAAGTGTGGTTAGTGGCAAGGTATGTAAGTGAAACCAATACCCTTTTTTTTTTTTTTTTATGTTGCTTAGAAAGTGTTTAATAAAATATTTATAAAACCATTGCAGTTGTCTTAAATACAGTGAGATTTTGAAGGTGCGTCCAGGTGTTTGTGAAAATGCTGCACAGGCGAATTCGACTTGATCTTGGCTCGAACTGGCCCGAGCTGTTGATCGAACTGAGCTGAGCTGGCCAATCAGGCTTGAGGACTGAGCCGAACCGAGCTGGCCAATCAGGCTTGAGGACTGAGCCGAGCCGAGTTTGAGTTGAGGTCAGCTGGTGGCCAAGCCGAGTCAAGTTTAGGCCAACTCAACTTGATTCGATTCAATGTTCACCCCTATCCATACCATTTATTTTATTTATTTATTTTTTTTCATTTTATTTTAAGGCATAAGACCAAAGATGAGGCAGATCCAAAGCATGAGTCCAACACACCATAGAAAACAGTGGGGATTGAATACTTATCATTTCTTTTACTCATGCCTTAAAATAACCAAACACATACATCATAATAGATCCATGGAATACAACTGATGCAATCAAGGCTATTTTCAAAAATCATAAATGTAAACTTCAAATACTAAGATCTTCATTATCCATTTACCACCATTTATGTGCATTTACAACAAATTTCGTAAGCCAACTTAGAATATTTTATATGCATTTACACTAAACCAAATAGGACGGCACCAGACACGATATGATTATTAGTGCTTGCCTGATGATAGGAATCTGTCTCTTTACATTTATTTAAAAATTTATTAGGCAGGACACGGATTGCCTGGTGACCCAGTCTTTGTGGGGTCTAGGGTGTTGTTTGTGTTTTATCTACACCATCCATTTATTTTGCCAACTCATTTTATAGTAAGATCTTAAAAATGAAATAAATCCAAAGCTCAAGTGGACCACATCACAAGAAATATTCGGTTAATGATTTCAGCAGTTGAAGCCCTCCTAAGGCCCACCAAAATGTTTATTCACCGTATAACTTGTTCTTAAGGTCACATGGACTTAGATGAAGGAAAAACATAAATACTTGCTTAATCCATTTTCTCTAAGTCAGTGTCTAAAATCCGATTATTTGAACCATCCTAGCATCTAATTGGTAGACACTTGTTGGTGGAAATATGACCAGTGGAGATTTTTCATTCTTAACCATCCAATAAATGTCCACTGATCCATAGTTAATTTCTGGACTCATTATCCGTCTAAACCCGTACTTTAGCCATTTTTATTTGACTTATTTGTTTGCTATGTATGCAATTCACACGTCATTTCTAAGTGCCTGTCTATCATCAATCACTCTGCCAGAGCATCAAAGTCTTCTCTGGAAAGACGGCAAAGGGTTGTTGGAATATGATAGTCTGATGGTGCTTCTTAATTTGTGTATTTTTAATTTTTTAAGTTCGAAAGTAAAAAAATAATGAATAGTAAAAGATGTTGTCCATTTTATTTTATTTATTATTATTATTTTTGAATGATTCATTGATCTAAGAGCACTATAAGTTATGGTGCTACTGGTTGCATGGGACACCTGGGCAGTCCTGTAGATGGGTCAAGCAAAAATATATCCGGCTACAATGTCGAAATCAGGTTGGTAAGATTATCTCATCCATCCATGGGTCGGCCTTCTTTGTTACAGCCATCCGTTTTCCAACCTATGGAACCAACCAATTAGATGGCTCAATTTGGTGTTTAACCTATCTGGACCGTGTATTTTATAGATTACTGAATAGATGGTTAGGATGGTTCACTTCAGTGTGATTTTTACATGATATCCCATGAAATGTGTACTGACCCAATGGACAATCCAGATCTGTGGATTGGACTTTTTCAAGTGTCTTGATACAAGCAGGAGCACCATAACTTAAAGTGCCTTCAGAATGCTGGATCATTTTTTTAAAAAAAAAACCTCGGAGGCGCCGAAAAAAAGACGTTATGACAGCGACTACAGAAATACCGTACAGAAAGAAGACGTTATGACAGCGACATCAACAGATTCAATACAACAGTGGTTGTATATATATATAATACACACGGAAAACGTCTAAGCTGTTTAGGACCATCGATCTGCTGGGCCACCACATGGATATACCTATGGACGAAATCACGTTGATTGTTCAATCCCAGGCATTCGATTGATGCAAGTTTTTCCCTACAGAAAATACCGGACCTTCACTTTTGATCAATTGTTAATTTTTAACCAACCATTTCCAGGCGACTAATGCAACGGCTAAGATAACACAATGTATAACTTCGAAACTTTCATGTGTGTAAGAAATCCAATCCGTCCAATAGGTTGGGCCAGTCATGAGAATCTCCTTATGCAAAATAATAGCCACATCAACTCATCAGTGGACGACACTTGTGTCTTTTATTTATCAGTTGCTGGACATTGTTTTCTGAGGTGTGGCCCATTTGATGATTAGATGGGGCTGATTTTTGCACAAGGTAATCATCGTAGTGGGGCCAACCTATTGCAGAGTTTTCATGTCAAGACATTCTAAATAATAATTAATTAATTAATTATGATTAATAAATAAATAAAAGGAAAATGGTACTATAAGGTTCACTTGGTTAGAACTTCCCATGAGGCCGTGATGTTTGAGCCCAGCCATGACGTGGGTCAAAAATCAACCCTATCAGTCAGATGCACCACTACATGGTGGGCCACAGGCTTAAAAATCAATTCAACCCATGACTTAGGTGGGTCACACCACAGACAAAATTTGAGAGGGGTTACCCACCCATTAAAACATTCATAATCATTTATTGGGCCCGCCTAGATGTGATTCACAAATCCAGACCATCCATTGTCCGTGTCCCAATTGGATGAGTGGTAAGACCAAGTTTCAGCCGCATCCAAAACTAAGCTGGACCTCACCAAGTGATTTTATATGTTGCCCACCTTAGTTTAGGCTAATTTTTGAGATATTTCATAATCTAAAGTGGGCCCATCAAACGACATACAACACGGTGGGGCCCACAGAGCTCGGAAGTCTCGTGAGGTTGACATGGTACCATTTCCCTAAATAAATTAATCCTTAAAATATTATACAATAAAAGATCGTGTTACAATTATCCTTTTATAAAATAAAAGGATCGTGTTATGACAAATCAAAATATTTTGTAATTCGATAATAATACCCACACGTGTTCTAAACACGTGCAAGCACGTGAACTTGGATTTTGAGGAAAAAATTACCCGATTTTGAGCAACAACACATCGTCATGAAAGGGGGTTATTGGATACTCCGGTTAGGTTTTTTTTTTAAAAAAACAAAAAAAAAAAAATACACACGCACACACACTCACGGGCTCTCACCACCTATGGATACTCGAACACTTGACCGGGTGTTGAAACTCTCGAGAGCCTATCACCCGAGCAAGAGCAAGGATCGAACTCCGGTTAGGTATGACGCTTGATATGCAGGCGCTTCAAAATGGTACACGTAGGATACATTTCCTCATAATAACAAATTGTGGAGCCCACTGACGTTGAAAAATTAAACTGGTCGCACATTCCTGATCTCTGATTCATGGATACTTGTAATAGATATCTTTTCATTTTTAACCGTCCAACAAATGTCCACAAATCTGATAATTAGATATTCAAATAAGCTTACATTTTAGTTTACAATATATCTAAACTTATATACATAATATGAACGGTTTAAATCAATTAATTTTTTCCACATATACAATTTCTAAGTATTTTATAAATATGCCCGAGTATAAACCATCACACTCTACCGTAGTATCAAAATTTTCTGAAATAAATACGTAGACCCACCATTGGTAATAAATACACCCTCTTTTTTTAACATTTGGTAATAGAAGAATACAACTTTGTACTACGTCTACTCCACGAAAATTTGCGTACTTTCCAAAAAAAGTAGAGTGTATCTCTCCGCCAATGCGAGTATGGACAATGACTATTTTCCATCTCAAAAGGTAGAAACCTCGTGAAAACGAGCCGGCGCGAAAATCTAGATGGTCCACTTGTTGGACGAACGCGGATTGCGTCCTACCTCTAGCTGGGAACGGGCAGGAGCTTTGAGTGGCCATTGTGATGTATAGGTCTTATCCACACCGTCCATCCATTTTTTTCGTATCATTTTAGTAAATGTGCCCAAAATTGAGGCAGATCCAAGACTCAAGTGGACCACACCACAGGAAGCATCGGCGATAATAATTCTCACCGTTGAAACTTTTCTAGGGTCTACTGTGATGTTTATTTTCCATCCAACCTATTCATGAAGTTAAAAAGACCTGGATGAAGATAAAACACAAATATCAGCTCCATCTATAACTTCTGCACCCACTAAGAAGTTTTCAACGGTAAGAGTTTAGTCCCCATTGTGCAGTCCACATGTCTTGGATCTACCTAAATTTTAGTTTTATATTCTAAAATGATATTAAAAAAATGGATGGACGGTGTGGATAAGACCCATACATTCGGTGGCCACTCAAAGCTCCTGCCCGTTCCCAGCTGGAGACGGACGGGGTAGGCTGCCTGCAATCCGCGTCCGTGTTGTGCGTACCGTACAATCAGATGCACTGCACAGCCTACTCAAATTACAGGTGTGGCCCACCTAACGAGTGGATCAGCCTGATTTTCACGGCAAGGAGGCTTCATGGGGTGACCCATATTTTGTACGGAACGGATTTGATTTGAATGATCTTACCTTCAAGCCAAGGAGGTTCCGGGAGGCCTTGATGTAGGCAGATTGGTGAAGTGTAATAACGGCCTTGTGCATTGCGATCAGAGACAAGGGTTGTACACCCATTCGATTGGGCCCTCCAAAGCAACACGTGGCATTCAACGATAGAAACAACATGAAAATCAGCTTCCAAACGTTCTCCATCTTTCCTCTCCCAAACCTTATCGTGCACCCCAAACCTTAACCTGCGCACACTACAAGATCATGAAATAGATAGATGCATGTGGGGAACGATGAACAACATGGGCCCACAAAAGTCAGAGGTCCGGGGGTTGTCACACGTGGAGATCACGGTCATTCATCAGGTAAGATTTTATCGTGCACCCCAAACCTTAACCTGCGCCCACTTAAAGATCATGTAAGAGATAGATGCATGTGGGGTTGGTGAAAATCAAAGAACGATAAACAACATGGGCCCACACGTGGTATATTGATACACAGAGAACATGCAGTGTAGTTACTGATCATGGTATATTGATACTGTACCCTGCTTGATGAATGGCCCGGATTTTAGACACGTGTTCAGCCCTCTCACATGATGGGTCCGTGAATGGCTGGTTCTGATTGAATCAGGACCCTGAAAAAAAAAACTTGGAGATAATGCTTACTTGCCTTATTGATGCGCCACCTAGAGAAGGAAAGACAATACACCGTAATGTGGTGTATGAGCTTGAAGGGAGATTGATATGGACAATACACCGTATGAGTCGTATATATATAGAGAGGTGAACTTAGTTGTTATTTGTGAACACGAATCACGTGGGACGACCGGCTACAAACTATTCTGAATGATGGGACATAAAATAAACGGATGGGATCAAGGGGTTCTGGAAGGAGGGGACGTGGCATGCCTCCTTGTCGTAGATACACACGCAGTACATGGAGTAGATCCAAACCGTTCATTTGATAGATCAGATGGTGAGAAGGCTATGACAAAAATAAGAATGAAGTTTGAATGCTAACTCAATGTCGGCTAACGTGAGAAACGGATAAAATATAGCGAGAGAAGGAGTATTTATTATTGGTTGGGATGGACCAAGGAAATTGAATTTTTGTTACTAGCCAATCAATGGTGGATCCCACAAGATGATTGGTTTGGATCATTCAAAAAATATAATCTATTCAAGATACATAATCTGGAGGTACTGAAATGGCGTGCACTAGAGGTATTGGATGATCTCCCCGCAGTAATATAGGCACGTTCTTAAAAAGTAAAAAAAGCATATATAATATAGGCACGTTCTTAAAAAGTAAAAAAAGCATATATTAAACAGCAGGCCTCAGGCCCGACCTATTGGACTATAATTTTCTGTCCACCCAGTAAATAACTTTTAAACTGTCAATTTATTGAGAAATCCAATCCGTATATTTCATTGGAAAATCATGTGGATTTACCGTGTTAAAAAAATCAATCACATTCACTGATCACGTGGGCTGCTCCATTTTTATTTTGTTATTTATAAGAAGCTAGCGAATTTTTCTACGGCCTACATCACCTCATGAGCAAATGAAATTAATTTTGGACTAATATATCATCATTATATAGGTAACCTATTTAAAGGAATGAATTTTAGAAGAAAATGATAGTATGTATGTTTTTCTCTGTTTGGATGTTAACTTATTACAACGGATTAGACTGGACCTTTTATAACACCAAGGGTTTTCAGGGAGCGTGTAGGAACTCGGCCTCCAAATTCTTGGGTGTCGCTTATATTCTAATTATGATGATTTGTACATAAATCAGTTTAAATGAGTAATAAAAGAATCAGTTGGAATATAAACCACAACCACAACTAATCTATTAAAATAAATGTGATTAAGAACTACAAGTTTATAAGAATATTAAACGGTTCGCATAAGCTGTCGCCCGATAAAATTTATATAAGAAATGTTCAAAAGAAATGGTACGTTAGATCCCTACTCAACAACCCATAATCAACCCGGACAGTTTACGATGATCCGCCCATAAGCTGGAATACAAACCACAAAACTTATATAAGAAATGCCAAAATGTAATTAAAATTTGAAGCCTATTAGGGCACCTGTGGTACCATAAGGAGAGTTTAACAAGGCATGAAGCATAAATAAGTCATAAAGCAGTATCAAGTGCCACTAAATATAAAAATATCCAATCCACAAATTCAAAATCATGTAAATAAGGAACTAGTCCCACCCATACATGACCAAAAATGACTAGGAGCCCTGTCTCATACACTTCGGTAGCCCGAACTCAGATTAGAAGGATCCGCTGAAAGTCTGGAAGCAGGGAAGCTCCTCTTCCTCATCCATGATCGCTCAGCTCAACTCGTCGAGCTCCGCCTCACCTGCATCTAATGACGTGTTTAGTTGGTATTTTAAAACACCGTCCCAGAGTGAAAATAAATAGCTAACTCAGTGGGTGTCATTAGCCATAAGTTATTATCAAATAATTTCATGATGAATTTAATTAAAAATATAAATTTATAAATTACTAACTAGTCTTTGTTAATGTGTATGTATGAATTATGTATAATGTATGACCTCACCCACAACACTCCCTCGAGCGACTTCGTCTCACGGTCGCGCATGACCAATACTCCTTCATTGTGAGCTCAACTGCCGAGTCGTCAAATCTTATATAACGCGATGCATAAATAATGTTAGCTGAGTATTTAGTTAAGTCCATTCATCCAGCAGGTTGAAAAAACCGGTACACCCCGACGATATTAATGCCCTCATCCATTTGCGAGGGTCGAATCCCTCAACGTGCGAGGTTAGGACCCCGCAATCCTTGATCCCATTGGGGTCCCCACCCCCGATTGCAAGCATGTGGGGAGTGCTGGAAAGTGGGATCGCTCGCAGTCACTACGGGGAGGCTCGTCACCCCAGCGTAGGCCGATAGCTCGGAAACAATGTCTCATTCCACCATGCCCGGCTCATGAGATTATGGATTAGTTTTCAGCTATTGTCAATGGGCATCAGGAGGCGAGAAGTGTTCTATGTTCCAAACAGGCATGAGCAAACATGGTTAACAAAAATAGTTGATTAGTCGGTGGACTACACTGCTCAAGTTCATGTGAACACGCAACGCATGACATTGGGTACAATCAACCCATGTAGTCCTTCTACTGTCGCCCATTCACATTCGCCCAAATCAGTCGGACTAGTCACAAGACGGTCCAACCAATGAAACCACCTTCACAAATCTCAGTTCCGTAACCAACCCAGAAAGTGGGTTGTATTCAATAACACATCTAGCAATTAAGAGATCGTCTTCTAGTACAAGTGGAATCATGCGTACAATACATCGAGTATAAAATTTCAGGATATTAAAATAAATGCAACTACTCTTAATAACATAAGTCAAACGTGTGTGCGTGTGGTGCTGGATTACCTAGGAGACCAAGGGCAAACACATCACTCATAGTACAGAATAAATACATTAAGAAATAATGCAATTATACATGTTACAAGGAAGATCATGCAAGAATAAGATGTGAGATGAACATGCAACACCAATTTCATGCCCAAACGAATTAAAAACCAATTAAACATCAATTTATCATTGCATGGATGTTGGTGGACCTATTATGTAGGTTTTTAGCTAGGTTTTTATTCAAATCATTCATGCACATCACTCTAACATTTACAATCATTAAATTTATCCTAAAATTGATACTTGGCCACCTAAGGATAATGGTCCGTACTTTATGACGTTTCGTCCAATTTCAGGGAATTCGTAAGGTTTGGGCGTTGGGGAAAGGTCGTCAAGAACCTAAGTAAGCATACATACTTGTAAGAATTGGAAGGAATTAAACATAAGACCTAAACTTACAAACACCACTCAATACTTACCTTCAATCGTCACTGAATCGACACCAATGAAGGACAATGTTGCTATAGAGGAGATGAGAGAGTGAATGTGCACAAACCCTCATGCTTCCAAAGACTCCCTCTCTCTTTCTCCTCTTTCTCTTCTTTTTCTTCTTCCTTTCTTCATTTTTCTCTTGTTAAAATTCGTATGGGAGGAGGGGGTGTCCAAATGAAGCCCTTATATAGTGCCGGATTTGGTGTAAATGGCCCCAGGGAATAGGTTTTTACTATACTAACCCTATAGGAGGGTCTTTCTAACCTTTAGGGCCCACTATGGTGCATACATGTCGATATATACCATAGAATAGTTAGCCCTAATGATGATTTACATATGGATATGATCGGCCCGCCATTTGGATGCGCCGATCAACATATATGATTAGAAGTCTATTCAATGGTCATCGATGGTTAATTGGGGCTGCAGTTATATGGATATGAGCAGGAAAATATCCTTACTCTACTTGTGAAGTTTGGTCATAAACCGACGGTCCGAAATCCTCAAATTTGCATAAGAGTAAACGACCCAATTCATTTAAGTTTCAGCTTCTTCCTTTAGGATATTTGTAATTCTCATGCTCTCATCATTTGGATCAAGTTAAGATGTAACATCCTGAAAATCAGGGGTCAAGTAGAATCTCAGCTCCCGAGTTTTAGAACATCACTTATGCAACATTTTTTATGATGGATGAATGTCGGCTATATGAGTGCATAAAACATGAGGTGGACTTAGCCAAAACAGCATATCATACTCCAGAGACAGTTAAATTACTTAAGCGGAAGACTATGATAAATATATAAAATTTATAATTGATTGTAAGTCTCCAGAGTGTGAACATGTTATCAGGTTAACTAAATACATATATACTCTAAAATGGAAAGAAAAGAATATACATGGGTGTTTTAAAAAAAAAAAGGTAAAATACCAAGTGTATTGGCATCTAATCAGTAACCCTTTAACCTCGTCGATCAGAACCTGCATATAGGAGAAATCCTCATCAAAATCATCAAGTCTGGCTCTGCTTCGCAAGCATCACCATCATCTGAAACTAAAACAGGGACTGGTTGGTGTGGCTAACACTGTCCCGTAACGTGGGAGTGAGTGATCAACTCAGTAAAACTATATACAGCAAAGGTTAACATGTTATCAATTCAATCAAGCAGTAATGATAAAGCAGTACAATCAAACATGTCCTATATACTCTTGTTAATTAAAGGATGATATGAAGAATGATGCATGCCCTCACCACAATCCCCTCTGTGACATCATCTAACGATCGCAGCATGACTCACTTCGTCAGTGCTCTATCACCAACCCCGTTGGCACATGCAATACGATGAAATGAGCATGCTTACCAAGTTATTATTAGTCCTTTTCATACAGAAAGATTGGGAAGCTAAGACACCTCCCTTGTATCATTTTCCAACGTTGATCCATTCTAGGGTCGTCAGTCCTAGGGATTCTCATACGATGGTACGGTTCTAGGTCGCTGCAAGGGCTGTCAGGGCTGTTGCGCGCAATTGTTGCTCCACTCCCCTATCACCTTATCAATACAGGCCTATTTATATCCTCAATACTGCATCAAGACTCATCGCCCTAATGCAGTGTCAGGATATACTCAAGGTCACTAAGAGGGCTGTCAGGGCTGTTGCGCGCAATTGTTGTTCCACTTCCCCATCACCAAATCAGTGTAGGCCGACAGCAAGAATATAGTGTCTCATACCACCATAATCTGCTCACGAGTATAGGTGCTCACTGGTCACTACGGGGAGGTTTGTGGCCCCAGCGTAGGCTGACAGCTCGACCACGGTGTCCGATACCACCATGTCCAGTCATGAGTCTTAGGGGATCTCGGTACCACGGTTAACGAGAGTTTCACTGGTAAGCTCGGTGCCTTAGATTCAAACAGTAGCGACCAAACATGGTGAACAAACATCGGTCAATCGGGTTGGTTGATAAAGCTCAACTAGGCCAAGCGCACGTTGAGTTGATCGACATGGAATGCATAAGTACTCCGTGTGGCCTAACCACTGTCGAACATCCCAAGCACGACTTAGATTCATTAAACTCATCTTATGTGGTGAAAACAACCTCAACCACCATTTGGAGTATGATTACCGATTACTTGGGCTGTGGCACAGCCCCATTCATGTACAAATGCAATAACAGGCATATGAACCATATCCTACAATCATATGGACAATCATGAAGTATGACTTAAAAGTAAATGCAGTACATGGAGGAAATCATATACTCATTTAACTTAAATAATCTAAGTTACATAATTCATGAAGGAAATCATACACATCATTAGAGTGGCTGAGAATCCTATCTCAACACCCATTTAAAGAACAGTTTACAAGTATTTATTCATATAGACATATTAATAAACACTTAGCATACACATTATATCATACATGGTATGTATTAGTTATTATACGTATTAGGCAAATCCTTTCGTCAAAGGGTTATTGCCTATACAACAATCATATATCCATGGCAGTTATCCATGGCGAGCACGAAGGCGAATTCTATATTCATTCAGTCATTTTCACAAACACTTAGACTACACAATATAGCATACCTTACGTATGTTGATTAAAACATGTATTAGGCTAATCCGTTCACCCAGAAGTTGATACACATGCATCTACCATCCATAGACGGTAGTTAATCATGATAAGTACAAATTTAAATTTTATACGTATACGGTATTTTTTACAAATACGAGGAATACAATATATTCAACATGATTAACGTATAACTGAAAAATGAAATGGACATCACTTTATACATGTGAAATAGCATCCTAGGCAAGAATAAATCATTATCTAACATTGAAAGTCTTGAAAACCATAACCTAAACATATATAGTCCGCACCTTAAATCAGAAAATGCGAAACGGATATGACTTAGACGATAAGTCTTCGTCAACGGCGGATACGCTACCTATGGCACGAAACAGGTTAGCTATAATGTCATTGGAACTATTTTAAGCTTCAAAATAGGTTAAGGTTGGAATTTCTTACCTAGGAATGGAGTCAGAAATGCCGGAATAGCGATACGGTAGTAGTGTTGAAGCACGTGGAGTGACAGGGTAGAATCCCTGAGAGAAACTCCAACTCTCTCTCACTTTCTCTCTCATTTCTCTCTTTTCTCTTCTAGGGCTTTCCCCAAATTCGTATGGAATTTGGAATGAGGGTTTTAAGCCCTATTTATAAGCCTAAACTTGACGAAATTAGACTTAAGGTCAAGGTATACTTAGGTTATAACCAAATCGGGTCTGTTCCGATCCAACGGAGTATTTTTGGAGGTCATGTTACTAAATGCGATCAGACTTAAGCTCTCTAATATCGGATCTAGGTCAAGCTAAGTTTTCAGTCCGGTCGGGTTTTCAGATTGACCGTGGCGGACCAGTTTCAGTTCAACAGTTACGGGAACTCGATCAGAGCTACAAGTACTATGACATATAAGGGTCACCTATCCTTATCCAAGGGTGAATTTGGGTCAAAATCTAACGGTTAGAACGCTTAAAAATAACGCGCAAGTGAAACGTTCCAGATTCCTTAAATTTATATTTAATTTCTAAATAAATTCACTTTTCTTACACTCTTCACTCCGGACTCAAGAAAACAGTCTCAGGACATCGTCTGGACTTGATTTTTGAAGTGATTGTCAAGTCCAACTAGGCGGTCATAATGGTCTAAGTTCGTCACTATCGGACTTTCGACGTGGGGTCAAAATCCGATACGGAGTTTCTAAATGATCTCAAGGGCAACTGGGCTTAGAGATTGATCCTAGGTTTTAGGGTAACCTAGCGTCAACTATCCTACATGTTTTAGCTTTTGTGGATCGTATTTAAAGTGATTGGTGATAATTTTACAGGTAATTTAGTTTAACGCTAGCTAATACACGTTAAATTTTTAAAGAATTAGGTTCTAAATGATTTCTCTAGCTTTGGAATTGAGTAATGAGGAGTGATCAAGGTGTTATGGTTGACCCATTGTCTAAGGACGTCTAATTTCAGGTTGGTAAAAATTCGGAGTGTTACATAAGAGGTTCCGGAAACTACCCAAGTTCGACTCTCGCGATGGATGTCAAGCCCAGTAAGACGGACATTATTTTATAGTTTTGAAACTAGTGGCCCACTAACGAGCAGTTTAAAGCTTGTTCAAAAAATTGGAGCATTTCTGTAATGAATTAGGTATTATGATTTCTTGTAGGCAATGACTTGGGTTTGGATTAACTATGTTCATAGTGTGACCTATTTATAACTAGTGAAAGTGGAGATTTGGTCATGATTACTCTAAACCATTAGTTTTAGGTTAAAAGAGTAATGGAGTTGATTTGGTCTATTAGTTAAGATTCAGGCCTTATCTGACTTGGCTTCGATTAGATCTTTAATTTAGTTACGATTGTCTTGGTTAGTTAGCGATGTGTGGTTAGATTTGAGCCTTATGTGAGTAATTCATGGGGCTAAACTTGATGTTCAGGTGATCGGGCGGATTCATTGGCTTCTTATAGTTGATTAATCGGACTTGTGCGGTTCTTTACTAGTACCACCCGTGTATAAACTAACATTAAGTGCTAATGGTCAGTAAGCGATAATATAAGTTAATTAAATAAAAAAATTCATGGATTTTTAAAAATTCAAAACAGTGAAAATCCTGGACGTTACATTCTACCCCCCTTAAAAAAAATTTCGTTCCCGAAATTGCCTAAGGGTAATAAGTAAATATTTTATTATTTTATTTGTCTAAGTTTTATTGATTTCAAGTTTATATCCGTGGTAGGGTGTATGTTATCTATGTTAGTCTGGCTCATTTTAGTCTACCCTCTTTAAAAAAATTTCACCCTGTTGGTTTATTATAATTTATTTATTTTTAAAGATTTAGATTTATGACAATAATTTCCCTCCATCTAGAGTAAGAATATTTATTTTCAATGTTCGACCAACACGGAGAGACGGTTGCAGTGGGCTTGACCCGATACATCGATCATTTACCGGACCCGGGTAGAAGGCTCATTGTATCTTTTCTTTGTCCTGTTAGATCTTGGTCTTCTGTTTGGTTAAAGCAGTGAGTCCATTGGTAGTCGCCTAGGACTGAGAATTGGGTCAGGCCGTAAATGCTTCGCAGGTGTATACTTCTATAATTCTGTAGTCCGATCAATCTAAATGTTTAAGGAATGTCTATCATCGAAAAGTTCAAATCTCCTATTTATAAGGTTGTCCTTTGGGTCTTGGTTCAAGAAAGTTCTCATTTTAATTCTTGTCTAACTTAGTGATTTAAATCTCCCATGGTGCCTATAGTCAAACGATTATCCTACGAAGGCTTCCTATGGGCTAAAGATGTTTTTGTATATTGTCATTTTGATCTTATGGGCATGGGTTATGAGCAAATCAAGCTTCAGTTTCATTGATTTCGAGAAAAATGAAGAATCAAAAGTTTTAAGATATCTCAGAGATTTAGAGGGCTGATGACGCTAAGAATGATGCAAAAAGGGAAAAGAAAAAAAGTTTTAAGAACTCATAATGTTTTAGTGAAGTTCGTATCGAATACGAACTTACAAGGTCTTAAGCAATGAAATTTAATCCTTTTAAGGAGTTGTAATCCAACCATGCTAGAAACTATTTGAAATATAAAAATATACTAAAAATAATCTGATTTAATCATACAAAATGATTCCTGGCATGATTAGAAGCAATTTCTAAATTGATATAAAGTTCTAAAACTCTAATATATAAAGGATACGTCCGGTTCACTGGCAATTCAAAGTTACAGAAATGTTGTAATGCCCTAAAATTTGGAGGTCGTTTCTCTTTTTGGACCGAACTTTAGGATTTGATCTCCCCCTTGGATCAGCTTCATGCTTGCTTCGTCGTTCCTGGCTAGGCCCTTCCTCGGGGGCCAGCCTTTTCTTTCCCATGAGAGAAAGTATCATGGGAATGAAATTGATGGAGGTGATGGTTGCAAGGAAAGCCATCTTCTTAGGCTAGAGGTTGGTTATCTTGGAAGTTAGAGATAAGGTATGGAATGGTGGTGTGGGAGTAGTTAGGAGGGGCAATGTAATTAGGAGGAAGAAGATTGGAAGAATGGGTTTTTGGGGATTGAATGTTGGAAAATGGGTTTAAGGTGAAATGTTGTAGGATGGGTTGGATGTGAGGAAGAAGAGGTGGGCTGTTGAAGGGAAAGGTTTGGGAGAGAGTAGATGTGAGGGTTGAGAATGGGTTTGAGATTTGGATTTTTGAGAATGTGTTTAAGAATGGTTTGATAGGATGTGAAGATTGAAGAATGGGTTTGAGATTTGGAGAGGGAAAGGGTTTTCTAAAGGTTTTGAAGGGATAAAGTGTACTGAAAGAGAGAGAAATGAGGTTGTTAGGTTTTAAATTGTAAGGAAAGTGGGCCCCACATGTATTTAGATCCCAAAAAGGAGCCACCATTTGGCAGCCCAAGCGAGGGCCACACAAAAATCCTTGGGAGGGGGCCCCTCCGAATCTAGCTCCCAGGGTGAGGGCCCTTCCGAAATCTAGCTCCCCGGCGGCAAGAACTTCCAACACGTATATCTCACAAGACAGAATGAGTTATTTGATGTGTCATATATGAATTTGGGGTAGGAGAAGCTACTCCATTCAAATAACATGGCTATTTCGTAATATTCAATCAGGTTAATGGTCAAAAGTCCATTTTACTTATATTTTTACTATTTATAGTAAATTTTTATTTAATTGTAGTTCTTCATCCTTAAGCTTTAGGATTTGTGTTCAAAATAAAAGTACGTAGAAATATTAGAAGAATAAAGTAGTGAAAGGTGAGATTTTTGAAGAAGATGGGTTGGAAGGAGAAATTTTAAAAGTTTATGGGCCTGGGAGGAAATGAGATTCGAAATATTAGCTTAGAGAGGAGATTTCTTGTGAAAAAAGAATGGATTTGGAAGAGAGAGTTGACAGTGCATTGACGGCGACCCTGAGTTGGTTATACTTCTGGGTCTGTTTGTTGGGTAGAACTACCCGCATTGTGGGGGTCGACTGTCCCTTGATGATTTTTTTGTTCATCGGGAGCAGGAGGATCCCTCGGATCGGATTATCATAATGGGAGTATGTCCTACCTCTGATTGGATTATCGAAATAGGAGTATGTCCTACCTCGGATCGGATTATCGGAAGTGTAATGCACGTATCTGGAGCAATGCGTGCTATTTCAACCGCTTGACTCCTTGACATTGGGTCGTATTACCTTCAATTTTTGAATTCCTAACTATAAGTGATTTAGATAATTTCTTATGACCTAAGTCCTTTCTTTACCTGAACCCCAGGCTAAGACTTCAGTGCTCAAATTAGTTAGATGGCTTGGTTCTAGGGTCCTATAAGTGTCGCTAAGTTCGATCGTTCCCTTATATGTCAGCGAATGCGTTATGACGAGTTCATAATCCACAACCCAATTGATTCAAAACCATTGCTCTGATACTATCTGTAACACCCCGGGTTTTCAGGGGCCATGTAGGAACTCGGCCTCCAAATTCCCAGGTGTCGCTTATATCCTAATTATAGTGATTTGTATATAAATCAGTTTAAATAAATAATAAAGAAATCGATTGGAACATAAACCACAACCATAACTAATCTACTGAAATAAATGCGACTAAGAACTACAAGTTTATAGGAATATCAAACAATTCACACAAGGTGTCACACAACAGAATTTATATAAGAAATGTCCAAAAAAAAATGGTGCGCTAGATCCTTACTCAACAACCTGTAATCAACCCACACAGTATACGGTGATCCGCCCATAAGTTGGAACATAAACCACAAAATTTATATAAGAAATGCCCAAATGTAATTAAAATTTGAAGCTCATTAGGGCACCCGTGGCACCCTAATGGAGAGTTTAGCGAGGCATGAAGTATAAATAAATCATAAAGCAGTATCAAGTGCAACTAAATATAAAAATATCCAATCCACAAATCTAAAATCATCTAAATAGGGAACTAGTCCCACCCATACATGACCCAAAGTGACTAGAGCCTTGGCCCATATACCGCAGTATCCCAAACTCAGATTAGAAGGATCCGCAAAAAGTCTGGATGCAGGGAATCTCCTCTCCTTATCTAGATCATCCCGCTCAGCTCGTCGAGCTCCACCTCACCTGCATTTAATGACGTGTCTGGTTGGTGTTTTAAAACACCGTCCCAGAGTAGGTGTGAGTAGCTAACTCAGTGGGTGGCATTAGCCATAAGTTACATCATATAATAATTTCATGATGAATTTAATGAAAAGCATAAATTCATAAATCACTAACTAGTATTTGTTAATGCGTATGCATGAGTTATATATGATGCATGACCTCACCTACAACACTCCCTCGAGCGACTTCGTCTCACGGTCGCGCATGACCAACACTCCTTCATTACGACCTCAACTGCTGAGTCGCCAAATCCTATCTAATGTGATGCATGAATAATGTTACCCGAGTATTCAATTAATTTCGTTCATCCAGCAGGTTAGGGAAACTAGTATACTCCGACGATATTAATGCCCTCATCCATTTGCGAGGACCGAACCCCTTAATGCGCGAGGCTAGGACCCCGCAATCCTTCATCCCATCAGGGTCTCCACCCTCGATAACAAGCATGTGGGGAGTGTTGGAAAGCGGAATCGCTCGTGGTCACTACGGAGAGGCTCGTCACCCCAGCATAGGCCGACAGTTCAGACACAGTGTCTCATTCCACCATGCTGGCTCACGAGACTGTGGATCAGTTTTCAGCTGTTGTCAGTGAACATCAGTGGGCAAGGAGTGTCTCAGATTCCAAACAAGCATGAGCAAACATGGTTAACAAATATAGTTGATCAGTCGGTAGACTAGATCACCCAAGTTCAGGCGAACACGCAACGCATAACATCGGGTACAAGAAACCCATGTAGTCTTGCTACCGTCGCCCGTTCGTGTCCTCCCAAATCAGTCGGACCAGTTACAAGATGGTCCAACCAATGGAACCACCTTCACAAATCTCAGTTCCCTAATCAACCCAGAAAGTTGTTTGTATTCAATAACACGTCTAGCAATTAAGAGATCGTCTTCTAATACAGGTGGAATCATGCGTACAATACATCGAGCATAAAATTTCAGGATATTAAAATAAATACAACTACTCTTAATAGCATAAGTCAAACGTGTGTGCGTGTGGTGCTGGATTACCTAAGAGACCAAGGGCAAACACATCACTCATAGTACAGAATAAATACATCAAGAAATAATGCAATTATACTTGCTACAGGGAAGATTATGCAAGAATCAGATGTGAGATGAACATGTAACACCAATTTGATGCCCAAACGAATTGAAAATCAATCAAACATCAATTTATCGTTGCATGGATGTTGGTGGACCTATTATGTAAGTTTCTAGCTAGGTTTTTCTCCAAATCACTCATGCGCATCACTCTAACATTTATAATCATTAAATTTATCTTAAAATTGGTACTTGGCCACCTAAGGATAATGGCCGCACCTTATGACGTTTCGCCCCATTTCACGGAGTTTGTAAGGTTTAGGTGTTGGGGAAGGGTCGTCGAGAACCTAAGTAAGCATTCAAGCTTGTAAGAATTAGAATGAATTAAACACAAGACCTAAACTTACAAACATAACTCAATACTTACTTTCAATTGTCGCTGAATCGACACCTATGAAGGACAATGTTGCTATAGATGAGATGAGAAGGTGAATGTGCACAAACCCTCATGCTTCAAAGCTCTCATTCTCTCTTTCTCCTCTTTCTCTTCTTCCTTTCTCCCTTTTTCTCTTGTTGAAATTCGTATGGGAGGAGGGGGTGCCCAAATGAAGCCCTTATATAGTGCCAGATTTTGTGTAAATGGCCCAAAGGGCTAGGTTTTTACTATACTAGTCCTATGGGAGGATGTTTCTAACCTCTAGGGCCCACTATGGGGCATACATGTCAATATACACCGTAGGATAATTAGCCCTAATGATGATATACATGTGAACATGATCGGCCCGCCATTTGGATGTGCAGATTGACATATATAATTAGAAGTCTATTCAACAGTCACCGATGGTCAATCAGGGCCGCAGCTATACGGATATGAGCCGAAAAATATTCTTACTCGACGTGTGAAGTTCGGTCTTAAACCGACGGTCCAAAATCCTTAACTTTGCATAAGAGTGGACAATCCAATTCACTTATGTTTTAGCTTCTTCCTTTAGGGTATTTGCACTTCTCATACACTCATCGTTTGGCTCAAGTTGAGTGGTTCTGGACACTACCAAGGTTCGACTCCCGCGATGGACGTCGAGCCCAGTAAGACGGACATTATTTTATAGTTTTGGAACTAGTGGCCCACTAACGAACAGTCTTGAGCTTGTTTGGAAAATCGGTGCATTTCTAGAATGAATTAGGTATTGAGATTTCTCGTAAACAATGATTTGGGTTTGGATTAACTATGTTCATAGTGTGACCTATTTATAACTACTAAAAGTGAAAATTTGGTCATGATTACTCTAAATCGTCGGTTTTATGGTAAAAGAGTAACGGGGTTAATTTGTTCTATTAGTCAAGATTCAGGCCTTATCTGACTTGGTTTCGGTTAGATTTTTAATTTATTTATGATTATCTTGATTAGTTAGCGATGGGTCGGTTAGATTTAGGCCTTACGTGAGTAAATCATAGGGCTAAAGTTGATGTTCAAGTGATCGGACGGATTTGTTGGCTTCCTACGGTTGATTAATCAGACTTGCGAGGTTCTTTACTGGTACCACCCGTGTATAAATTAACATTGAGTGCTAATGATCAATAAGTGATAATATAAGTTAATTAAATAAAAAAATTCATGGATTTTTAGAAATCCAAAACAATGAAAATCCAGGACGTTACACTTTTCCATATAAAATAGGAGTTACTCGGTACGGTCTTATTGTATTGAGTAAATTTAGTTGGGCCACCTTGAATGTATGTGGTCCATCTACACCGTCTATCCGTTTTTTCATCTAATTTAAAGGGTTGAGCCCAAAATTGAAGCATATCCAAAGATCAAGTGGATCATACACAGGAAACAGTGGGGATAATGATTTCCACCGTTAAAACCTTTCTAGGCCCCACAGTGATGTTTATTTATCATCCAACCTGTTCATAAGATCATACAAACATGGATGAAGGGAGAACACAAATATAAGCTTGATCCAGACTGTTGTGGTCCCCTAGATTTTTAGGTTCAATTCAACTCTTTCCCGTGGTATGGTCCATCTGAGAATTATATATTCTTCATTTTTTGTATCAATCTATAAATTTATCTAGTAAAATGAATGGACGGAGAGGATCAGATACATAAATAATTGTGGACCTCATAAAGTTTACTCATTAAGCTAAACGTAATAAGTTACTCCGCAATTCGCTTCCATAAAATAGGGGATTCTTATGTCTATATTAATACATGAGGAGGACATGTACGCATCCAAATGTAAGCCTTTGAAAAGCCTCGTAAATCAAATGTTATTCAATATTGCTTACATAATCACGAGTCATATTTGGGCAGTAGGCACACCCCACTTGTGCTCGTGTTCAGATCTGCTGGGTGACCCAGCCATCATGTCCAGCTTGACTTGGCTCGGTCAGTAGATTGGACCAGTTCGAGCCGAGTTTGAGCTCAATCTTTTGAGTTGAGTTCGAGCTCGAACTTTCGAGTCGAGTTCGAGTTAGAGTTCTTATCGATGGGCAGGGCAGGAGATGGTCGAACCATCGAGTGGCGGGAGGAGGTGGACGAGTAGAGCAAACGACAGGGTAGGAACCATTAGACAACCTAGGGCGATGGACGGAAAGGCAGCTCAGCAGGGCGACGACGAAGGGTCGATCGTTGGTCGAGCAGAGAGATAAAAGGAAAAGGGTTAAAGTGATTTATATTAGGTTTATTTTTTAAAACCATTTGACTGAGTCGATCTGAGTCGAGCCGAGGTATATATTGAATCGAGTCGAGTTGAGCTAGGGCCAGCTCAAACTCATTTTCAAGCTCTAAAAACCAGCTCAAATGGGATCGAACTCAGCTTCGAACTGAGTTGAATCGAGCTTTTTCGAGCCGAGCTAGCTTAATTCATGTACACCCCTATTTTTCGGGGAGAAATTATATTTCTGCTCTCATGTTTTATTTATTTATTATTATTATTATTATTTAAAAGAAAAGGAGAATCCATAATTTTGGGTTCGTTTGCCATGCACATATAACCTATGCAACGGTCAAAAATATTGAGATCCAACCACTGGGTGAGCCAATTCATAAAAATAATGTACACAGTCCAAAAATACAAATTCAAATATAACCCATCTGATGATTTACCTGATCTGATTTTTGGTTGGTTGGATCATCATGGTACGGTGCATATTTGGATGGCTTGGATTTTATATATACACATCACGTGGGTTGCACAAGTATCTACTTTTTCTAGTTTTTAAATAGACACTAGTGTGCACTAATTGAGATGTCTTTTAAATATAATATTACACTGATTTTACTTCTTAAATGCCTCGACAGTTACAGTTTTACTTTATTCAAAAGGCAAAAGCATGTAATTTTGATTTTTAAGTTTGAGCTGCTATTTTATTATTTGTAACCATTCATGGATTGGAGCATTAGCATTGGTAAACCTAAAGACAAAAAAATAAAATAATAATCAAATACATTGGGTATAAAATTCTCTTAATTATTTAAAACTATTTTAAATATACTCGTTATAATTAAAAATTTTAAATTTTAAACTATTATTGAATATATTTCATTTTTAAATGATAAATTTTTGAAGTTCTAATTTTTTTAAAATTTAAACTATTATTGAATAGATTTCATATTAATGTTGTTAATTTTTTTTTAAAAAAATAATTCATGGCTGGGTTTAAGGTCAACCTCTCTTTGTTTAAGGTATTTGATTTTAACCCACATCTTATTCCTTTTGTGTGGGCCATTCGAGAGTGTTGGATCTGCCTTATTTTTCATCTCATGCTTCATAATGTTCTAATAAAATAGATGGAAAGTGCGGACATATATATCATACTCATTACGCTGGGGTTCACATATTTAAGTCAACACTTTCGTATCAATTATTCAATATGCAATTACTCTCCCATTTTCAAACAATATAAAAAAGTAATAATTACTTATTTACCATGATTCACCTGTAGCGTGGAAAATCAAACAGGCCCTTATAACGATGTTGCTTGAGGGAGTGACTCACTTGGAGTTGAGTTACCCAGTTATAACTATCCATAAGATCTGATTCCATACCCTTATATGGCTCAACTAATTTGCCAAACTTTGTCACGATGACTAACATAATCCCAGGATACGGTGGGCCCCGACCCCACCCGAGAGGGTGTGGTCCTTATCACGGGCCATGTTGATGTATGAATTCTATATCCATGCCCTCTCTCCGTTTTGCCAATCATTTTAGATCATGAGACTAAAAATTAAGAAGATCCAAATATATGGTGGACCATACCATGGGAAACAATGATGATTGGCCATTAATGTGCCATAGATGTTTTGAATCTTTTCCTTCATCAAGGTTTGAGTGGCCTTATCAACAACAAGTTGCATGGAAAATAGATAGTGCATAAGCATTATGGTGAGCCTTAGGAGGGTTTTAATGGTAGAGTGTTCAATCATCACTCTTGCCTACGATATGGTCCACTTAAGATTTGGATCTTCTTCATTTTTAGGCCTGGAAAATGTATGGACCACCTAAATATAAAATACATACATCAGAGTGGCCCCACATCAAGGACCTCATCCCAATCCGCTTGGATGCGGATTGCGTCCAACCCCCACTCGGACGGTAATCCATCCAGGCAGGGTTTTGTGGGGCCCAACATGATGTAAGTATTTTATCCATGTCGCTCATCATTTTTCTCCTATCATTTTAAGATATGATGCAAAACATGAGGTAGGTACTATGCTTAAGTGGACCACAAAGTAAGGATTTGACGTTCATAATTAAAAACTTCTTGAGAGCTAGAAAAGTTTCGGATCAAGCTAACATTTGTGTTTTCACTTCATCCAAGTCTACATGACCTTATGAACAGGTTGTATGGTATAAAAAAAAAAAAAAAAAACATAACGGTGGCCCTTAGAAAGGTTTTAACAGTGGATGTCATTATCAATGCAGCTTCCTTTGGTGTGCTCTACTGGAGCTGTGGACCTGCTTCACTTTTAGCATGATACCTTAAAATGATACGAGAAAGGCGATGAACGTCATAGATAAAACACTTACATTACGGTGGGCCCACGTTGGAAACAATCCGCTTCCCATAATCCACACTTCCCACTGCTGTGATGTCTTAATACTAAGCCAAGGAAGTGTCGACTGACAGTGGGGTGTACTAACAAGTTAACGACCATTAGATGGCCCCACCATGATATATGTGTTATATCCAAGTCGTTCATCCTTCTTACGTCGCGACACAAAAAATTAAGGAAACGGATTAGCTACTTACTGGTTGAGCAGCAGACTCCTATTGAAGTGACGTCACTAAGTTCGGTAGGCACCACCATGATATATGTGTTGTATCCTCACCGTCCATCTATTTGGAGAGATGATTTTAGAGCATTATATAAAGAACGATGAAGATCTAAAGCTGGATTAGACCCCACCACAGAAAACAGTGGGGAGAGTGACGTTCACCGTTGAAACCTTCCTGAGGTTCACCATGATGTTTATTTGAGATCCAACCTGTTCATAAGTTAAAAAATACATGAAAGAAAGGAAATTATAAATATTAGCTTGATCCAAAACTTTTGTAGCCCTCAGAAGTTTTTAATGGTGGGCGTCACTCTCCCCACTTTTTTTTATGTGGTGGAGTCCACTAGAGCTTTAGATCTTACTCATTCTTTAACTCATATCCTAAAATGATATCTGCAAATGGTTGGACGGTGTGGGTACGAAACATACACCATGGTGGGGCCCACCGAACCCTGTGACGTCACTTCAGTAGCAAGTATCGCTGCTCAACCTCTTGGATGGCGAGTAGGGAGTACAGAAACATTAGAGCGGGCCTTAGGAGGTTTTTATGACAATGTATTCGATCACTGCTCTTCCTATGGTATGCTCCACTTAAGATTTGAATCTTCATTTCTTGGATCATGCCTTAAAATGACCTGAAAAAAACGTATGGATGACATGGATATATAATACATACAGCAGGTCAGCCCCACCTTGAGGGCCTCACCCCAATCCGTTCCATATAATCCACACTTTCCACTGTTCTGATGTCTTACCCACATGCAGTATTGATGGGAAACGTATGTGGTATAGTAAACTAAGGAAGCAGATTGCCTGGTGTCACACACACCACCATGTCTATTATGTGTAGGGGTGACCATTATACCCCCCCGCCACGGTGTAAGCGTTGTATTCAAACCGTCCATCCATTTTATATCTTGAGGCAAAATATGAGACTGAGCGAAAACTCAAGTGAAGCACGCACTTCCTATTTGAGGATTGAACGCTTACCCTCTTCCAAGGGGCCACAGAAATTTCGGATCAAGCTGGTATTTGTGTTATGCCTTCGTTGAGACTTGTTTGACCTCATGAGCAAGTTGGATTGCAAATTAAATCACGGTAGATCCTACATAGGTTTCAGAAAAAATCATTGTATCCACTTTTTTATGTGTTGTGGTTCACTTGAAGCTTGTATCTGACTCATTTTTGGGCTCGTCCCTTAGAATGATCTCGCAAATTGGATGGACAGTGTGAATATAATGCACATTATAGTGGCTGCCACAGGATTTGGTGACATCAACGCACTATCAATGTTAGTGGTTTGTGGCACATCACGCAATCCACATTAGTTTTTATTTATTTATTTATTTATTTATAGCGTGTTAGTACTTCCACCGCCAGTTCATACTTCATTGTTAGCCACCTCTTCTAGGAAATCGATACTAAGACCACAATGTTGAAACGGGGTATCTTTCACTCAATTTGCCACTTGAGCCAGTTAAAGTGTGAGAAGTAATTAGTTTGTATTAGGGTTGAAAGTGGGGCAGTTGGGCTAGGGTCCCCACCCAAGCTCTGATAACTCAACCCTAACCTAATCCAACCCAATCTAACCTCAAGTTGAGAATTCTCAACCTGAGCCCAAATCAAGCAGGCTCAATCAGGTAAATATATGCTAATATTTTCATTATTATATTATTCTATTATATTTTCAATACACGTTTTATTTATACCTATAATTTTATTAATTATATATGTAGTTATCTATAGTTTCATTTTTTCTAAATAATTAAGCTAAATATATAGAACAAATACTCCTTTAAAAGTCATATTGTGTATCAAATAATTTAATTGGGAGAAAAAGTTGGCATGTCTTGTTAGCTTGAGTCATCCAAAGTGACTTGGACCAATAAAACTCGATGACATTGGAATTTTCTATGCCTCAACACAAAAAATCCACACCCGCAGTTATAATTAATTTATAAGGAACTTATATATTAATTAGGTTCGAATTGAGTTGGGCAACCCGAGACCTCAACCCAAGCTTTATTGGGTTGGTTTTTTGTAGGGCCCAAGCCCAAGACCAAACCCAATACATCCCAAGCCCAATCCAATGTTGGTTGGTCGGTTGAACCCGTCCAAACTTTCAGCCCTATTTTGAACGAGGACTGTAGTTCAATAATCCAAATAATTGACTGGATGGAACCCACTGTGGGTAGCTCAGGGATCAAGAACCACTCATAAAGAAAAATCTCAACCATTCGATAGGTGGCCATACAAATAAACGGTTAACAAATAAAATGCTACAACTATTTATATTCGCCTTGAAAAGCCTAAATAAAATTAGGATTTTTTAAACTAGGACATTTTTAGTTCCTTGGCCATCTATGGTGGGACCACTGTATCAGTGGATAACAATGGTCCCTCTGTATCAAGAGGCCTCATGTCCAATCGGTTGGACCCTAATTTACCGTCCTCCACCAGTAGATAACATCCAATCCTCTCCGGTAATCACCAAATCTAGTCGTCCAACGGATGACACTTGTATTTTATTATCTATCAGTGGCTCAACACTGTTTTCTATGGCATGGCCCACCTAACGGGTGGATAAGGCTGATTTTTGCACAGGCTGATCTTACAATGGAGCCCAACTATTGCAAGGGTTGGATGTCACGTGTACATGATAGTCATGTTAAAGTATATTAGGATAATTTTTTAAAGAAGTTATTTCTTATTAATTACGATGCATATTAATCGGAGATAGATGTATACCCATTAAAAAATAAATAACAAATAAATAATGTTTGAATATCCCATGCAATTAGAGTTGTACACGAATTGAGCTGAGTCGAGCTGGGCATAGCTCAACTCGGCTCGATATTTGAGCCTGACCGGCCAGTTCGACTCTACTCAACTCAGTTTGATCAATAGCTTAGGCCAATTCGAGCCGAGTTCAAGCCAAGATTGGACTTTTTCAACATTTTTTCAAACACATGGAGTATACTTTTAATTTCTCACAGTATGTAAAATAGTTACAGCAATTTACATATACTTAATCAAACACTCAATAAGTGATATAAAAATCAAGATACAAGGGTTTTTGTTTCATGTCCATATATTCTTTGCCATTAGCCAACACTTCGTTAAGTTGTTTCATCAAACACTTGTGAGCAACATAGATGCCAAAACGACTAAGCCACTGAACTAGTTCGATTCGATTTCGATACAAGTTGAGTCAATCTTGGGACAGCTCAACTTAGCTTGAAATTTTTTCAAGCTTAAAAAATTAGCTTGACTCAACTCAAACTCAATTTCAAACCGAACCGAATCAAGCTTTTTCGAGTGGAGTCCACCGAGTTAATTGAGCTAGCTCGTTTTGTGTACAGCTCTACATGCAATGCCATAAACCGATAAAAGTTGGCAAGAGTACTATTTATTAGTTGGTTAGGATGAACCAACGAAAGTGAATTTTGATGACAGGCAAATCAACGGTGGACCCCACTGGATGATTGGTTTGGATCATTGTACAAATAACTTGTGCTACAGAAATGACATGCTCTAGATGAAGTATTGGATCATCTACTCGCAACAATTTAGGCATGATCTAATAAATAAATAAATAATTATAATAAGTTTTCGATCGGACTAGTTGATGTCATTCACCCAGTAGATAACTTTTAAGATGTCAGGTGGTTGAAAAATCCAATCCGTTTATTATATTTGCAAATATCAGATGTATCTTATTTAAAAAAATCAATCACATCCACTGCTCAGGGCTACACTTTATCTTATTATCTATAAGATGCTACTGATTTTTTTTATGTGGCGCACACCACCTCATAAGAAAATGGATGTTGCAAGCACATGATTTGATGGAAGTTTTCTTCAGGTTGGATGTGAACTTAGTATACAACTGAGAAGACTGGACCATCCATCCAAAATAGGGTGTTTTACACGTGTGATGTAGAGCGGGTCGCGGACAATTTCATGGCCAAGATGGATCAGAAAAGGCACGGTCGGCGACAGAAGTGATCCGGACCATCGGACCTTAGATCGGGCGTATCTTACAATCCGGAATGAGTTATCCGACGTAAAATATATGATTTTGGGGTAGAACGAGCTACTTTAACCAACCAACCCCGCTACGCCGGGTTACGCAGCCCGCATTTGCGAGAAACTCCCTAATCGACGGTCGTTTCCTCGTTTTAATTTTTTTTTTACTATAAATAGTAAGTTTTAGTTTGAGTATAGCTTTTCATCCGTTGGGCTTTAGGAGTTGTATCCAACATGAAAAGTGCTTAGGATAATTAGGAGAACGGCTTGGTGAAGCCAAATAGGACACTTACTATTTTTGGCCGAAAACCTTGCGCACTAGTAGACATCACGACTGTCTACAAATAATAAGTTTACTATTTATAGTAAGTTGCGAATTCTAGGAGTTTTAGTTGTAGTTTGAGTCTGATTTCTTTCTTATTGCTTGGTTCTCTTATTTAAAGGGTTGTGAACTCGGTTTTGGAAATTCATTAATCAATTTCAAATTTATTAAAAATTATTCTTATTTTATACTTTCTTTCCTCGTGGATTCGAGAAGTCTCTGTGAGGAGTCCAGAAAAGTTCCGTAGATTCGGAATATTTATTATCTTGAGGAAGACGGTGCTCAACCTCACGTCCTTCCCTGCGTCAACGTGGCTCAAAATGTGGGGCCTGGATGCTACAATCCCCACCGGGACCTAGCTAGAGATGGACGGCTCTGTTAGGAGAGGTGTGAGGCCCACCACCATGATGTATATGTTTTATCCATGTTATCCGTGCATTTTGATAGATCATTTTAGAGCATGGCCTCGTAAAAGGAGGCAGATGGAAGGCTCAAGTGGACCACACCACTGGAAGCTGTGGGGATTAAATGCTTACCGTTGAAAACTTCTTAAGGGTGGCACTGAATTTTTGGATCAAGATTACGTTTTCCCTTCGTGCAGGTCTATGTGAACTTATAAAAGGTTTAAACATTACGGTGGGCCCTAGAAAGTTTCAACTGTAGGAATTCAATTCCCACTGTTTTATGTGGCGTGGTCTAATTGAGCATTCAATATGTATCTTTTTTGAGCTCGTGCACTAAAATGATATGTCAAATTAGATGAACGGTTTGGATATAACATATACATAATGGTAGGCCCCACATATACTTAAAAGGCCAGTCGATCTCTAGCTAAAACCTGGCAGCTGGATACTACCAAATCCACGCCTAAAACGTGAGCTTTTACTTACAGGACGTGCCCTTATCCAAATGTAACATAAATTGCGAGCGGATTGCTTCCTGTTAATGCGACCAGGCAGGGCTATGTGGGTCCCACTGTGATGTATGGGTTTTATCTCCACCAACCGAGGTAGATTCAAGACACAAGTAGACCACACAATGAGGATTAAAATCCTACCGTTGAAAACTTATTGGGGCAGTAGTTTTAGATGGAGCTGATATTTGTGTTTTGTCTTCATCCAGGTCTATGTAACTTTAAACATCATCGTGGGCATTAGGAAAGTTTCAATTATCATTGCTGATTTCTATGATGTGGTCCACTTGAGGCTTTGATTTGTCTAAAATTTGGGCTTACTCTATAAAATTCTACAACAAAATGAATGGACGGTGTGAATAAAACCAATGAATCACAATGGCCACTCATAGCTCCTGCCCACTTCAGATGGAGGAGTAGGATTTGAACTCATTGTTAAAATGTGCAGAAAAAGACTCAGAATTGAGATGTCTTTTAGATAAAAAATTAGAGTACTGATTGCACCTCCTAACTGACTCAATAATGGCTCAATTAAAAACTATTAACCGTACTGATTAAGAAAACAAATCCCATATATATATATATATATATATATATATATATATATATATATATGAGTCATGCTCCCATGTGCACCAATGGACGTGCGCACCTTTGCACACGTGCCATGGGTGTCTAATCTGAACGGTCCATGTGATGCGGAATCCTATGAAACCCCATGTGACAAATTTTCACCTCAATCTAAAATTCTAGTGGGCTATACCAAAGAGAAACGCAAATCAAGGGAGGAAACTGTTTTCATTTGTCATGGCCCATCAAAGTTTTATATCAAATTAAAACTTGGACTCAGGGGGTTTCACGAGGTGCTGCTTCACATAAATGGTTCAGATTTTGGATCCACGTCACGTATGATAGGTTCTCAAAAAAGTTTATACGTAGTACGCACAAACTGGTTCGCAGGTGGGCGTTTCCGTGTGTGTGTGTATATATATAAAGAAAAATGATTGCACCTCCTAACTGTCTCAATAATGGATCAATTAAAAACTATTCACGGTACTGATTAAGAAAATAAATCCGATATATATATATATATATCAATCAACGTGATTTTTATCCATGGTGGTGAAATCCCACGGTGTGCGTGTGTGGGGTGTGTGCGTGTGGTGAGAGTGTGTGGGGGTGTGTGTGCGTGTGTAATAAAAAAAAGAAAAAAAAGAAAAAGAAAAATCAACGTGATTTTTATGTTTTTTGTTTGTTCTTCATCATGGGCATGTGTTCGAGGTGGATCAGGATTACAACTTTAAAAAGGGAAAGCATCAGGTGTGCCCAGCTTCACCCAACCTGGTGCATTCCTGTAATTGGGCCCACTTTGATGCATAATTTGAAGCCTATCCACACTGTTTATCCATTTTTACATATCAATTTCAATATGAGACCAAAAATAAACTATATCTAAATTAAGGTGGATTATACTAAGACATAATGGCGATTGATCATTAATAACTCGTGGGTGACAAAAGTTTTGAATCAAGCTGATATTTGCTTTTTTCCTATGTCAAAGTCTTCCAGACCTTTTTTTTTTTTTTTTTACACACGCGCACACCACGCATTTACGCTGGTGGAATTTCACCACCTATGAGTACTCGAACCCTTAATCGGGAATTAAAACTCCCGAGAGTCTACCACCCAGGCAAGAGTAAGGGCCCCAAAGTCTTCCTGGCTTATCAATAGTGGAGCTGTACGCGAGTGCGTCAAGCATGGGCCAGGAAGCTACCATATTTCAAATTTGGCGAGACTCAACTTAATCCTCAAGCTTGGCTAGCCAGCTCAAGTCGGCTCATTTAACAGCTCAGGCCAACTCAAGTCGGCTCATTTAACAGCTCAGGCCAACTCAAGTCAAATTCGAGCCAAGCTTGAGCTCGATTTTTCAAGCATCGTTCAAGGTCAAGTATACATGCTGAGTTTGAGTTTAGGTTTTAGGGTTTATAATATATAGAATATGTATTATAATTTATTCAAATATTTAAATGTTTATAAATTATTTATATTAAGTAAATTGAATCTAAATTGATTCAATTGGAACCAAGTCATACTGGAGTCAAGTTCGGAGCAAAGAAATATTTTCAAGCTCAAAAAATTAGCTCCACTTTGTTTGAACCCAATTTTCAGTAAGCTTTTCAGAATTTAGTAGCTCAGTTCATGTAAAGCTCTAACTAAGAGGTTGGATGGCAATAAACATTATGGTGCGGGCGTTGAATCAGCACTGTTTCATGTATTATGGTCCAACTGAGATTTGTATCAACTTTAGTTTTGGGATCATGCCCTTAAATGAGCTGTAAAAACGGATGGTACGCGGATGGTAAGCTGCAAATCAGTCTTCATCGCTCTCTGAAAGTTCCTCCAAAATTGAGACGTAAACCTTTGATTTCGATGAGAAACGATTGAGACTGGAACGTCATGCAGTCTCACAATCTCCTCGATAAATAACCTCACAAGTCGGTCCATACACCAAATAGCATGCATCGTAAGGAAATATGTCAACTTCATAAGACGGTCCATAATAACCCAGATGGCATTATGACTACGTTGAGTCCTCGGCAAGTCCATAATAAAATCTGTCGATTTGTGCTCCCAATTCTACATCGGGACACTTAATGGCTACAATAGACCAGGGGGTCTCTGATGATCGGCCTTGACACGCTAGCACGTGTCACACTGGGTCACAAAACTAACGATCTGGTGTTTCATCTCCGCCCAAAAATACTGTCGCCTCATGTCATGGTACATCTTCATCAAGCCAGAGTGAATAGAAAATCGCAATCGATGTGCATCGGTCATAAGATCTCTGCGTAACTCAAGAATATCTAGGACACATAATCGGCCTCTGAAGCGAAGTCCACCATCTGAACCAAGCTACCAATCTATCTAACTCTCAGATGTCGCCTCAGCCATATAACTCTGCAACGATTCTTTAGCCTGCTAAGCATCGATCACCCTTGCGATAAGATAGGGTTAAATCGACGGGCTTGATAACTGCATGATGGAAGACTTCTGGCCGAACTCAAAATCATACTCTGTGATATCGTCGAGCATCCTCCACTCCTGGACCATCATATGCGCCACCAGGCCACCTGGTTGACGACTGAGAGCATCTGCCACCACGTTCGCCTTGCCCGGGTGATACTAAAGATCAAAATCATAGTCCTTCAGGAGCTCCATCTAATGCCTCTGTCTCGTGTTCAACTCATATTTTGAGAAGAGGTACTTCAAGCTCTTGTGGTCAGAAAAGAACTCGAACCTAACCCAATAGAGATAGTGTCTCCATACCTTCAGTGCGAAGACAATTACAACCAGCTCCAAATCATGTGTGGGATAGTTCAGCTCATAGACCTTGAGCTGACAAGATGCAAAGGCCACTGGTCTCCCGTGCTGCATCAGGACAACACTCAAACCAATATGTAAGGCATCGGTAAATACAACAAATCTATCACTCCCAGAGGGAAGAGTGAGGACAGGGACGGACATCAGACAGTCCTTCAGCTCTGCGAATGCCTGCTCACATGCGTCGCTCCAAACAAACTCTGCTCCCTTCCGAGTCAACCCGGTCAACGGGGCTGCGATATGGGAGAAGCCCTTAATGAAACTCCGGTAGTAGCCTGCTAAATTAAGAAAATTGTGGATCTCAGATGCAATCGTGGGCTGGTCCTACTAGCACACTGCCTCGACTTTTAAGGGGCCCACTGCGATATCCTCCCTCATCATCACGTGATCGAGGAACTTCACCTCCTCTTGCCAAAACTCGCACTTCTTTAACTTCGCATACAGCTAGTGGGCATGAAGGGTCTGCAATGCAATCTCCAAATGTTGCTCCTACTCATCATAAGTCCTCAAATATATCAGAATGTCGTCAATGAAGACTACAATAAACTGATCAAGATACGGACGGAAGACCTCGTTCATCAACTGCATGAGGCCGAGCATTGGTGGACCTCTGTTACCCGTGTTGTAGGGCCTGATTTTTCCCGGACATGGGAGGATTTTATTGATCAATCCAAGCAGCAGTACTTTTCAGACATTCGTCTTCAAAGAGCGTTAGAGTTCGAGAGTTTGGTACAGGGGGACATGTCCGTCGCACAATATGCGGCCTATTTCATGGCTCTATTGAGGTTCACGCTGTATTTGGTTGATGATGAAGGGCGGAAGGCCCGTCGTTTCAAGAATGGCTTATGTTATGATCTTCGAGGCCGTGTTGTTGGGCATGAGCTCCCGACTTTCAAGAATGTATTACGGAGGACCCAGATTTATGAGGATGAGTGGGTCATTTCGCAAAGGGATCGTGACCAAAGAAGTGACTGGAAGAGGCAGGCCCCCTCCGGTAACTCCCAGCAGCAGCAGCATCGACGGCCGTCGAGGCATAGGAATCGCTCATCCATTCCAGCATCAGCAGCATCCTTAGCACCACCTCTGAGGCAGTTCACCGGAGTCTCCCCGCCTTCAGCACTAGCAGTAGCAACAACAACTCCTACCATCAGGACCCTAGCAGCAGTCGCGGCAGCGACAACCATAGAGAAGACACACACCTTCCCAACAGGCACAAGACAAACTTTATGCAACCCAACAGGACCCTCAGTCGTCAGAAGGAGTAGCCAACGATTCGCGTGACCAGTTCATAGGACCATCTTGTTAGATTAATCATTAATAAAATTCTGAGGCTGCAAGGTATCCTAGTTTCAATCATTTCTAATACAGGATCTGAAGTTCAGTAGGGGTTACCATTCTGTTGATGAAGCATCTTGGGAGCGCAAGACCGAGACTTGAGAGCGCTATCTTCATCTCTTTGACGATTGATTATATGTTGTATCCTGTATGTTGTCTCCGATTTTATATAATAATGTTATGTTTCCTCTTTCTTTATGAGTTATGTCTAGTTGTGTAATTGTGTAAATTCTGAGGATGAAATTTTTATTTGGAGGGGAGAATTGTAAGACCCGTATCCTAAACCGTACCATTTCATAGGCTTCTGCGGTCCTTCCGGTTAAATTCCGGCAACCCTCCACTTGTATCTGACATTTGCGCGCGATCCTAAGACGAGTTTTGCATATCGGAGTCAACTTGACTCAAAACATGTACTCTAGCGAACGCGTCTTCGCCGCAATTCTAACGCTGTAACTCACGCATTGATCCAATACTCAAGCCAAGAGATGTGGGCCTGCGTTCATTCCGAAGAAACGTCATGCGTTGCGAATTTTGAGAGAATCTCTACAACATGTCCCATCAATTAATCAATCAATTAAGTCAAGTACACTCCATATCACAAGTACAATTAACCCATCCCTTTTTCTTTTTCAAAGTAAACTCTCTCTCTCTCCACCCATCCCTCTTTCACCCAAATTTCAACTAAGCCCATACCCTAACCATCTTTTCCTTACAACAACCACTCCATCCATCTCTTTCATCCATTATTTCTCTTTCTCTCATTTCTATCTTTACTCTCCAACCCCAAAAGCAACACCCAACGTCCAAGCTCACTCTCCCAAATCTAAGTGTGGCCCACTTTCCCACTCTCTCATCTCAACCATTCATTCATCATCTACCTCCATCAAAATTGAAGGCAAGGAGCATAAGAGTCCAAGGAGCTTAAGGAGGAGTGTATTAGGTGGGTGATCCACCGTTGATTTCTATTTTAAGGTCATTTGTTGTGGGACCCACTTGATGTATGCATTGTATAGGGAGGGCCCAATAGTGGCGGGGTCCCTCCCCTTCAAGTTTCTCTTTCTCTCTGTCTCTTTCTCTCTTCCTCTCTTGTTTGTGATCCACCATGATGCATGTATCTCTATCCAAACCGTCCATTAGTGGTAGCCACCTTGCTGCCCACAATAGGACCCATCTGATGTATGTCCCTTACGTCTCCACCGTCCAGACCTTGGATGGTGGAGGGACTGTTTAATGTATGTGTTTTCACCATGCTAGACAGCAGCAGTGGGCCCACATGCCTTGTACAAAAAAAAATCCAGGCCATTTGATCCATGTGGGACCCACACGTGATGTATACCCATGCCGCCCATGGCTTGGACGATGGGGAGGCCACCTTGATATATGTGTTTACATCCAAGTCGTCCGTCCAGGCCTGAATCTGGATGACTGGACGTTATTCTTAAAAAAAAAAAAAAAAGAACGTATGATATATGCTAATATAATATTTATATTAATATATATATATATGAGAGGTGGGCCACACGTGTGGACCCACCACATCTTATGCATCAGATATGCACTGTTCAAGACATCAGAGTGTCTGGACGGTGGCCTTTTAAGTTTATATATATTATATTATATTACAACGTAATATATTACAATACTTATATATCTAACCCTTTGGAGGTGGGTCACGTGCGTGGGACCCATCTTATCTTTAGCAGTTAGGCAGCAACCATTTTTAACATCATCTGCTGCTGACGTGGGGAGTGTCCTCACCGTCCAAGAGTCACCGTAATGTGTGGTCTCATCCACACCATCCCTGATTAGGACAGTGGATTCCATCATGATGCATGGGTTCTATCCCTACTGTCCATCTATTATGTGGGACCCACTGCGTGATGGATGTGCCACATCCAGCCGTCCATCCATTTGGCTACCTTGTCTCAAGCTTGAGAACGAAAATAAGACAGATCCAGTTATCAGGTGGACCACACCACAACAAACAGTGGGTTTGAGCACCTACCATTGAAACCTCCCTTTTTGGGATTACAGAAGTTTTGAATCGACTTCTGGATGTGAAGTAATAATATGGTGGGGCCCACTAGGATTTTAACAGTGGGAACACGTATCATCACTGCTAAGTGTGGCATGGTCCAGATGATCCTTGGGATATGATTCATTTTGTGATAATGCTCTAAAATGATCTCTCGTTATAGATGAATGGCGTGATTGGTTTGGGCCCATTTGATTCGGCCCATTAAATTGGCCCATTCGATTCGCCCCATTTGACTCGGCCCATTCGACTCGGCCTATTCGACTCGACCTATTCGACTTGGCCTATTCAATTTGGCTCATTTGATTTTGCTCATTTGAATCGGCCCATTTAACTTGGCCTAGTTGACTTGGCCCATTTGATTCAGCCCATTGACTCGGCCCAATTGATTTGGCCCATTTGTACTGGCCCATTTGATTTTGTCCATTTGATTCGACCCGATGATATGGCCCGATGTTATATACATTGGCCCATGAGTAAGGCCCAATGTGATGCGTATATGCCCCATAAGCGAGACCCATGATGATGTGTATTAGACCCTTATATGATACCGTGGACCCATTATATGATTGGCCCTATGAGCGTCACTCATTGGGAGCAATGTTAGTTAAATGTCTACATTAATGAGCATTAATAGTTGAATGTCCACATTGTGACCTTCCATTAGGCCTTGTTAGGCCCATTTTTACCGATTTCGATTATCAAGGTCGATTATCGATCGATTCCGATTGTCGTGGCCGATTGCTGATTAGCAATCGAGGCCGATTATCGTGACCGATTGCCGATTAGTGATCGAGGTCGATTATCGTGACCGATTACCGATTAACGATCAACGTGGTCGATTTGCCGATTCTAATTATCGAGGCCGACTCTGATTGTCGAGGCCGGATATCGAGGCCGATTGCCGATACCCATTGTGATGTATATGCGGCCCGTATTTAAGGCCCATTCTGATGAGCATTCGGCCTCAGCTTGATGCATTTGACGCCTAAGTAATGTATATGAGTCCTATGTAATGAGGCTCATTATGTTGCATTTAAGGGCCAAGGGATGGAGCTCGTTGTATTGTATATTAGGCCAATGTGAGAGGCCCATCGTGATGTATATTAAACTCTTGAGTGAGGCACGTGGTATTGTTATTAGGCTCTTATGTGAGGCCATGGGTCCACTATATGTTAGGCTTTATGCGGACCATTCCTTGGAGGCAATGTTAGTTAAATGTCCATATTGTCGAGGGCGATTGACGAAGTCGGTTATTGATTCTGATTATGAGTATGTGACAGCATAACATCATGATACATATCCATATGCATCATTTGCATGTTTGTTGTAAGATATGGTTGACCATTGCATATATCATTGGGCAGGTTGTTATGACTCCCTAATAGGCAGAGATTGTCTCATATGAGAGCACGGTATGCACAGGATTGATGCATGACTGGATTGTATAACTCATGCATCTGGCATTGTGTGTTATGATTACTATACACTTTAGCGACATCAGGGCCGTAACCTCCACAGACATATCGTGGATGGCCAGATGAGACACCGAAAATATATTTTTAGCATCGGGCTACTATAAATGGCCTGGGTGAATAATTTTAAACCCTCTTGGTACCAGAGGACGCCCCAACGTCGAGACCGAGTGGATATATATGAGCGCATGGGGGTCGTATACCAGTAGGCCCGTCTCCCACTATGTCGTGGTCGGTTGGGAGGGAGTGTGGCCAGCGTTACACGTTTGAGAGAGTAGGCATAACTAGGCCGAGTTTGACTAGCTAGTGAATGGGTCCGTTATCGACGTACCGGATAGATATTGGCCGACTACTGGCCAGGCAGATAGTGAGGTCTTTTTCACTTATTCAGTTGTGCACTTGATGGGGCGGCAAGCTAGTGTAGAGTGTACTAGACCCCAGTGATGATCCCAAAGATGAACAGTACTGATATGTGGACTTACTGGGAAGGAGTTATATATTCATTCGTTCATTTTTTCACTATCCACTCGGACTGGTAGTGCGCAACTATTTGTTACGTGTACCTTCGCAAAGGCCAGGATTTCGATTGGGGTGCGTGACTAACCTGAGATCAGGAGTTTACCACATTGATTCTGACTATCCAAATTTAGGTATGAAACTGGTTTGGATAGAAGTCTCGTGTGATAGACCCCGTAGCCTACGATAGTACATACTATCATCCTGACTTCACATCCCAGCATGGTCATTCTATTCACACCGCATATTGCATTACATCCGCGACATATGGTATTTTGGGTTACCGTGTTTCTGCATTTATACGATCTAGATACGACATCTGATATTTGGTTCTTATGACTTCTCATTTGCATAACTGATCTGTATTGCGTACTCTGATATTGTTTGACTCATTGAATTGTCAATATTTTCGCTTACTCTGATATCATATGATTCATGATCTTACCTGTATTTACGACATTGTATGATTATGACGTTGTATTTATGTGCTTAGCACTTATCTTGCGCACATATTTTTACCACCCTCTAAGCTTTCTATAAGTTTATGAACGATAGATGCGTGCAAGAGATGATAGGTTGCAGCAGCGTAGAGCTTGGAGCATGTAACTAACTTCTGGAGTTTTGATTTTAAAATATATATATTTTCCTTTTAGTATTTTATTCAAATGTTTATAGTAGTGGATATGTGATGATGATGTTGCTTTTGTGATTTGGATAAACTTATGGTTATGCCTTTTACGAGATCAACGCATGTTGGAAAATCCTCCTTGTAGGATCCCAGGATCGAAACCTAGCGTATAGACGTTGTGAGCCGAGAATGGGATACTATGGAGGCTGTCGACACCAGATTCGGCAATTGGGATTCCTTTGAATCCAATTTCTGGGTTTAGGGCGTAACACCAAGGCCGAGACCAAACCCTATACATCCTGCCCAAGCCTAACCCAATGTCAGGCCAGTCATGGGTCAGTTGAACCTGCCAACTTTCAGTCGTAGTTTGAACGAAGACCCTAGTTTAATAATCCAAATAATTGATTGGCTGGAACCCACTCTGGGTGACTCAGGGATCAAGAACCACTCGGATGGAAAAATCTCAACCATTTAATAGGTGGCCATAGAAATAAATGGTTAACAAATAAAATGCTACAACTAATTATATTGGCCTTAAAAAGCCTAATTATAATCTGTGGCTAGGATTTTTTTAGTTCCTTGGCCATCTACGGTGGGACCTTTGTATCAATGGATAACAATGGTCCCTCGATCAAGAGGCCTTGTCCAATCGGTTGGACCCTAATTTACCGTCCTCCACCAGTAGATAACATCCGATCTTCTCTTTTAATCACCAAATCTAGTCGTCCAGCGGATGACACTTGTATTTTATTATCTATCAATGGCTCAACATTGTTTTCTATGGCATGGCCCACCTAACGGGTGGATAAGGCTAATTTTTGCACAAGGTGATCTTACAATGGAGCCTAACTATTGCAGTGGTTGGATGTCACATGCACATGATAGTCATGTTATATTAGGATAAAAAAAATTTAAAAAGTTTTTTCTTATTAATTAAGATGCATATTAGCCGGAAATAGATGTATACCTGTCAAAAAATAAATAAATAATAAATAATGTTTGAATATCCCATTGTACTACGAGTTGAGCCAAGTTGAGCTTGACACGGCTCAACTTGGCTTGATACTTGAGCTTGATTGGTCAGCTCGGCTCTGCTCAACTTGGGTTGATCAACAGCTCAGGCCAATTCGAGTCGAGTTCAAACAAAAATCGAACCTTTTCGGTATTTTTTTAAACACATCGAGTATACCTTCAATTTCTCACCGTATGTAAAACAGATTTACAATAGCTATTTACATATATTTCATCAAGCACTACATAAGTAATTTTAAAATCAAGATACAGAGGTATTTGTTTATACATATATTCTTTACCACCCGCCGGCACTTCATTGAGTAGTCTCATCAATCACTTGTGAGCAACATCAATACCAAAAAAACTGATTCACCCACCGATTTCGATTCAAGTTGAGTCCAGCGTGGCACAGCTTAACTGGGCTTGAAATTTTCTCAAGCTTTAAAAATTAGCTTGACTCAACTCGAACTCAATTTCAAACCGAGTCAAATCAAGCTTTTTTGAGTGGAGTCCACCGAGTTAATTGAGCTAGCTCGTTTCGTGTACAGCTCTACATGCAATGCCATAAACCGATAAAACTTGGCAAGAGTACTATTTATTAGTTGGTTAGGATGAACCAATGAAGGTGAATTTTGATTACTGGCAAATCAACGGTGGACCCCACTGGATGATTGGTTTGGATCATTGTACAAATAACCTGTGCTACAGAAATGACATGCTCTAGATGAGGTATTGGATCATCTACTCGCAATAATTTAGACACGATCTAATAAATAAATAAATAAATAACTATAATAAGTTTTCGATCGGACCGGTTGCTGTCATTCACTCAGCGGATAACTTTTAAGCTGTCACGTGGGTGAAAAATCCAATCCGTTTATTATATTTGCATATCATACGTATTATTTTATTTTTTAAAAAAATAAAAAATCAATCACATCCACTGATCAGGGCTACACTTTATTTTATCATCTATAAGATGCTTCTGATTTTTTTATGTGGCGCACACCACCTCATAAGAAAATGAATGTTGGAAGTACGTTATATGATGAAAGTTTTCTGAGGGTTGGATGTGAACATAGCATCTATACAACTGAGAAGACTGGACCATCCATCCAAAATAGGGTGTTTTGCACGTGGCTCAAAATGTGGGGCGTGGATGCTACTATCCCCACCGAGACCTAGCTAGAGATGGACGGTTCTATTAGGAGAGGTGTAGGGCCTACCGTGATGTATATGTTTTATCCATTGTGTCCGTATATTTTGATAGATCATTCTAGAGCGGCCTCATAAAAGGAGGTAGATGGAAGGTTCAAGTGGACCACACCACTGGAAGCAGTGGGGATTAAATGCTTACCGTTGAAAACATCTTAAGGGTGGCACTGAATTTTTGGATCAAGCTTATGTTTTCCTTCATGCAGGTATATGTGATCTTATAAAAAGGTTGGAATGGCACCTAATAATTGTTTTTTTTTAAATTGTTTGTTCTTCATCATTAGCATCTATTAAAGGTGGATTAAGGACCACAACTTTAAAAAGGGAGAGCATTAGGTGAGCCTGGCCTAACCCAACACGGTGCATCCCTGATGGTGGGACCCACTTTGATGCATTTGAAGTATATCCACATTGTCCGTCCATTTTTGTAGATCAGTTTTACGTATGAGACAAAAAATGAACTATATCCAATTTAAGGTGGGTGATTGAACATTAAAAGCCCAAGGGTGACAAAAGTTTGAAAGCAAGCTGGTATTTATTTTTTCCCTTTGTCAAAGGACTGAAGTTTTGAGTCAAGCTGATATTTATTTTTTTCCTTTGTTAAAGTTTTCTTGGCCTTATAAAGAGTAGGGCTATACATGAGCTTAACTAACTCAAGCTTGGCCCACCAAGCTACCTTAGCTTGAACTTGGCTTGGCTCGATCTCCAAGCTTGACCAGCCAGCTTGACTTGATTCAATTAACAACTGGTCGGCAAACTCGATCCAAGTTCGAGTCGAGCTTAGCTTGATTTTTCAAGCTAAGTTCAAAGTCAAGCATTTGAGTTGAGTTTGAATTTGAGTTTAGGTTTTAGGGTTATTAATATATAAAATATATAGTATAATGTATATAATTTATAATTTATTTAAATATATAAATGTTTATAAATTATTCATATTAAGTCAATCCAATCCAAATTGATTTAATTCAAATTAAATCAAATTAGAATAAAGTTTAGAGCCGGGTTGAGATGAACTCAGTGTAACTAGAATTTTTCGAGCTTAAAAAATTAGCTCGACTTTGCTTAAACCCAGTATCAAGTAAAGCCAAGTCAAGCTTTTTCTGGATATAGTAGCTCAGTTCATGTACAGCTCTACTTAAGAGGTTGGATGGCCGTAAACATTATAGTGCGCATGTTGAATCAGCACTGTTTCATGTAGTGTGGTCTAACTGAGACTTGTATCAACTGTAGTTTTGGGCTCATGCCCTTAAATGAGTTGTAAAAACGGATGGATGGCCTGAATATACTACACATAAATGAAGGTGGGCCCCACAGGCCACAGTCATGGCGGCACCTAATCTGCTTCCCTAAAAGAGTGCTGGAGCTGATCCGTCCAGGGAGCAAAAATGTGACAGTCCTGATCTCCTAGTACACGTGCAACACTGGCACGCGTGTAGTGGGATGGATTGTGGTGGGCAACTTGGTCTTTTCTCCTAACAATGGTATTTTGGTAATTTCCTATTTAAATCTGATATATTAGGAGGCATTTGACCCCTTGTATTTGTGTATTTGAAGGGATTCGAAAGGATTTAAATCTTGGGGCGTAGCTTCACTGGATCCCCTGACCGTGGGGTCTACCATGATTTATATGCCTTAAATCCATACCGTCCATCCGTTTTTATAGCTCATTTTAGGGCATGATCACAAAAACGAAGCAGATCCGAACCTTAGGTGGACAGTACTGCAGGAAATAATGGTGATTGAATACCCACCACTAAAATCAACTTGGGGTCCACCAGAATATTTATTTACCATCCAACCTGTTGTTAAGGTCACAAAAGACCTTAATTAGTGGACCACTAAAATATTAATTTCATCCAAAAATTTTGTGGCCCACAAGAAGCTTTTAATGGTCAATCACCATTGTTTCCTATGGTTTAGTCCACCTAAGATTTGGATATGCTTCGTGTTTAGAATCATGCAATTATCTGTAAAACCGAATGCTGGCAGATACATCAAGGTGGGCCCTACAGTCAGGGATGATGAAGCTAGTTTTTAGGTAATCTGATCTTCATTACAGGGTCAACCTATTGAAAGGAATGGATGATGGAAGAACATGATAGAAGAAGCAGTTGGATGTTAACTTATCATACAACTGATTGGACTGGACTACCTTTCCATATAAAATGGGGTGTTTTACAGGGAGGCGGATTGCATGCTGACGCTGCTGGGAGCGAGTGCATTGCTGTGGGGCCCACCATGATGTATGTGTTTTATTTAAGCCGTCCATCCATTTTGTTCCCCCAAAAATGACGTGGATCGAAATCTCTGTTGGTGTACTCTGACTTTAATGGAAAAAAGAAAAGAAAAGAAAGATAAAACAACTGTTCAAAGACTCTCTAGTGTCGAAAATTACTCCAACAAAATAGGTGTGTGTTGCCTGGATGGTCCACATGTGCCACTCTAGGCACGTGTCTCCTCCCAACTGATCAGGTTCAGCAGTGTGGGAGATCCAGACCATTGATCAATGTGAAAGTTTTCACTGTACTTATCCATGATGAGGCCCACGTGATAAATTAAAGCAAGCTGTACTTTTACATGTGACATGCATACATACATACGCGTCATGGCATGTTGTTTGCAAGATAATGTCATTGATACAGTAGCCATGCCGAGTAACTTCCATGTACTAAAAATCTAGCTGGTTTTCAACATTAATGTATGCATGGGACATCATATCATTATTATCCTTGCACATCTGATCTCCATAATTTTTGGGACAGATATTTACCACATAGAACCAGCATGACACGTGGCCATCAATCAGCGGTTAGGATAAATTCTTAATCAATGTAATTTTGATACATTTTCATAAAATGGACGGTTCTGATTGTTGACAAACTCAATATGTGGGCCCAGCGGTTGGGAAGACACCCTGAATTCTGAGCTATAACAGACCCTGGGTAAGTCACGTGTGGCCCGTAGGGTATTTTGTCACTTTATAATTAAATATGGGCATTGACCGTCCAAAAGTTCTAAAATATAAGCTCCATTTGCATTTAAATAGCTATATGGATCATTTATCGTGGTATGGGGAATGGGAAGAAGATTGATGTATGTAAATAGAAAATATAAGTCCATTTGCATTTAAAAAGAATTCTAATTTTTTTTAAAAAGTCTCCACACACTGATTATATAGTAGTAGGGACGTGGTCACTGGTCGGTGCTCCGTGGGACCCACCATGATGTATACACTCAGTCCATCTATTTTTGGAGATCACTTGGGGCATAAGCCCAAAACTGAGACATCCAAATCTCAGGAAGACTACATCGTGAGAAACAATGGTGACTAAACAACCACTGTTAAAAACTTCTTAGACCCATATAATGTTTATTATCCAGATTAGGTCACACACACCTGGATGTAGGAGAAAAAATATCATCTTAATCCAAAACCTATGTAACTCACAAGAAGTATTTGGCGGTGGACATCTATCACTACTGTTTCAAGCCGTGTCCACTTGAGATTTGGGATCTACCTCATTTTTGGACTCATGCCCATTTGAAAAAAATTGGGCGCGCTAAGGAGCACCCCTATGTGGATTGCTCATCCCCTTGCACGTGAAGTTCATGTAGTCGGAAATAATGTGGGACCCACAGATGCTCATTACAAATCTATTGTACCCATCAGTTTTGCAAGACCATAATAAGATAGGATTCTAAAGATAAGACAAATCCAAAACTCATGTGGGCCACACATAAAACCACAAGTGAGGCCCCTGAGTTATATATATATATATATATATATATATATATATATATATATATATATATATATGGGAAAAGGTACAATGCGCTTGAGCTCAATGCTCCATCCCATGCGGTCGAGCTGTGTGGGCCCCACCGTGATGCCTTTTGAACATCTACCCCATCATTCAGATGCGTCATTCCACCGTGGACCTAGGTCTCAAAAATCAAGCCAATCCGTGACTTGTGTGGGCCACACCACATACAAAAGTGGAGAGGGACCGTGCAACCATTAAAACTTTCATAATCATTTTTGGGGCCCACAAAAGATGTGGTTTGCAAATCCAACCCATCCATTATGTGTCTCCCACTCGTATGAGGGTTCAGACCAAGTTTCAGCAGCATTCAAAACTCAGGTGAGCCCCACCAAGTGCTTTTATATGTTTTAACGGTGTCTTCACATGATTTTAGATGGTATGGCCCACCTGAGTTCCGTATACGCCTAATTTTTGGGATATACCATTATTTAAAGGGGAACCATCAAATGCACGGTGTTGATGGTCGACATGCATCACGGTGGGACCCACACAGCTCGACCTCATAATAAGCTTATCATAAGCTTGAGCACATAGTACCTTTCCATATATATATATATATATATATATATATATATATATATATATATATATGGGAAAAAGGTACTATTCGCTCGACCTCATGAGTTCGTCGCATGAGGTTGAACTGTGTGGGCCCTACCATGATGCATTTCGAACATCTACCCCATCAGTTAGATGCGCCATTCCATAGTGGCCTAGGTCTCAAAAATCAAGTCAATCTGTGACTTGTGTGGGCCACACCACATACAGAAGTGGAGAGGGGCCGTGCACCATTAAAACATTCATAATCATTTTCGGGGCCCACAAAAGATGTGGTTTGCAAATTCAGCCTATCCATTATGTGTGTCCCACTTGTATGAGGGTTTAGACCAAGTTTCAGCATCATTTAAAACTCAGGTGGGCCCCATCAAGTGCTTTTATTGTTTTAACGGTGTTTCACATGATTTTAGATGGTATAGCCCGCCTGAGTTCCGTATACGGTTAATTTTTGGGATATCCCATAATTTAAAGGGTACCCATTAAATGCACGGTGTTGATGGTCGACACGCATCACAATGGAGCCCACATAGCTCGACCTCACGATAGCTTATAGTAAGGTTGAGGATAATACATTTTCCCTATACACACGCTTTATATTCACATTCATCTATTTTGTAGATCATTTCAGGACATGACCGGAAAAACGAAGTAGATGAGAAGATAAAGTGGATCACAACGTTGAAAACCCTAAAGATATTTATACCCACCATTAAAACCTTCTTAAAGCCAACCATAATATTTATTTGTTAACTAACTTGTTGATAAGGTAATACAAACCTGCATGAAGGGAAAAGACAGATGGCAGTGTGATCTAAAACTTTCTAACCCACGAGCAATTTTGCATGCATTTTATTTCTGTCCAACTTGTTGATGAGGTTATACAAACATGGGTAAAGGAAAAACACAAATAGTATATAATGTGATCTAAACTTTCTAGCCCACAATCAATTTTGCATCCATTTCATTTCTACCCAACATGTTGATAAGATAAAAACATGAAGGGAAAATACAAATAGTAGTGTGATTTAAAACTTTCTAGCCCATGAACAGTTTTGCATCCATTTCATTTGTATGTTTACGCTGTAAACTGAGTTGAAAAAAATAACGGAGAAAGCAAGTATACAACACACATACGAGATACAGATTTCCTGCAAAAGTCTTTCACTCAAAGCTCTTGCGCTGGAACCCAACTGGGACTCACTGTTGTGTGAGAAATTCACTCCATCCATTTATTTTTTGAAATGAACCGAATCCAATAATTAAGTCGGCTGAAAATGTGAGAATTTAACTTTCTTGAAATAATAGTGGGGCCACATAAGTTTTGAATGAGGCTAATATTTGTGTTTTTAGTTCATCCTGTTAAGAATGGTATTATGAACGGTATGCATGACGCGTAAACATATATCACTGTCCTCCGGAGTTTTCAACGGTAGGAATTTCCCTACCAACCTTTTTCTTTAGTGTGGCCTACTTGATTCTTTGATCCTATTAAATTTTATCCTCAAGTACTAAAGTGAAATTACAAAACAGATGGACGGAGTGGATTTCTCACAAACATCACAGGGAGCCTTCTTTAGAAGAAAATATTACATTAGTGCCCTTCTTTTCCTTTTTCTCTACAAAGTGAAGAATCTAGACTTAAACGGCACGTAGTAACTTTCAATCCATCCACACCAATATAATTATTAGACGATCCAAAAATATGACTATCAAATCATAAGATGACAATCTATTAAAAAATATAATATCCACCAATCAAAATATCTAAATTCAAGTGTAGTCCATATTTTATTCAGCCTGAATTTTTCTTTCCTCCTATTACAATGGTGTTGCAAGTACGATAGATGGGTTGGATGTTATATACAAGCTACGTGGGTCCTACAAGTCTCCTCTTTCACCATTTTTAAAAAAAGTTAAATAAGGATATTTTTATAATTTCATCACTCAGAAAGCAGCATCTTGTAATTTTCAATTATAGAGGCATTATTTTATAAAATTTAAACTTCTCATGAATTTTACAGTAAAAAATCCTTTTTTAAAAACGCGATAGTTTCAGTCTTCACGTGCTGACACTCGTATCCCGGGGGAGTTATTCGGTACTCTGACTCGCATAACGCTTAATAGACGAGGCACGTTGAAATAACACATGTAGCATAAATGAAATCAAAACTAAATTAGACGTTTTGAAAAATCTTAATCATGATTCGTGGACACATGTTTTTTGAATTATGACCATTGAATTTTTTTTTCTCCTTCATTTTTAACCGTCCAACAAATGTCCATTAATTTAATAGATAGATAATCATGTAAGACTGATATTTTGTTCATTATATATCTATGCTGATACCCATATTTTGGACGGTTTATTTTGAATTACTTATAGTTCATGTATAAAATTTAACGGTAATTTCTATCTGCTTGCGTATCATTTATCCTACTCTGCCGGAGTATCAAAGTATTTCTCTATATATAACTTGTGGTTTTCGTAATTAATTAAAGAAAAGATTAGATACGCAAGGATACGCAGTGTAACCGAGATCTCATCCGTCTCTATCTTCAAGCACTCCACACGTGTCAACATGGCACATGTGTGAGGGATCTGAGACTTTCATAGGGAGGAAAGATTTGTGTGTGTAAAACATCCAAAAATTCAGACCGACCGGTGTATCAGGACGGCGGGAAAAAAGTGCACTTTAAATCTAGACCGCTGGTAGTCGTTAATCCATCCTCTAGTTTTTTCAACTTCTGTAGCCAGCCTTCTGATTGAAGGAGGCATTTTTCCTGCGACATTGAACATTAACGAAGGAGATCACCTTATAAATGGTCAGGATATCGCATACATACGACATGTGGGCACATACACGGAGTACTTAACAATATAGCATTCCTCTCGTACGCAAACCCTATCATGACGCGCGCATTGGAGTGGAAGCGGATTGCGTACTGAGTAAACTCTTTGGGGCCCACCGTCATACATACATTTTATCCACTCCGTCCATCCTTTTTACAAGATAATTTAGGTATTAATCCCGGAAATGAAGCATATCGAAATCACAAGTGGAGCACACCACCAAAAACAGTGTGAATTGAAATTCTACCGTTGAAAAGTTCTTACGGGCCACAAAAGTTTTAGATCAAGCTGATATTTGTGATTTCCCTTCATCCATGTCTGTACGATCTTATGAATATCTTAGATAATAAATAAACATCACTGGGGCCTTAGAAAGGTATCAACGGAGGAAATCAATATTTCCACTCTTTCCTGTAGTATTGTCCACTTGAGATTTGGATATGCTTCAATTTTGGGATCAACGACTAAAATGATCTGTAAAAACGGATGAACGGTGTGGATAAATGTAATGCACTCAAGGTGGGTCCAACAGAGTTTGCTAAGAGCAGACTAAGTACGAAAGCCTTACGCAAGAAGTTCCTGTACAAGGAATACTTTGGGGCTTTTGCGATGCTTTTGAGAAAGCCGCTCCGTCCTTACGTTTTTTAAGCTTATTTTGGTACGTGACAAAAAATAATAAAAAACAGTGGCAATTTAGTGACCACCATTGAAACATTTATATGACTACAAAAGTATTTTATTAGTTTAATTTTTTGATTTTTTTACTTCATCTTGATAAAAATGATCTTATAAACTGTTTGGATGAAATATAAACATCAAGGTGTAGCTTAGGAATTTTTGTAGACATTTCTTTCCCGCTGTTTCATCTTTCCTCTCATTTTTTTCTGGTCTACCACCAGAGCAGAAAAGAGACCCTGCGTTCTATCAACTCCCCTTTTTTTCTTTTTTAATGATTATAACGCACGCACGCACACACACCTCACAGACACGCATTTTATTTTTTATTTTAATGATTATAACGCACGCACACACACACCCGACCAACACAGGCGCACACACCCCCACATACTCACTCCCTACGCCCTGGGAATTCACCCCTATGGATACTCGGAACCCTGGACGGGGTGTGATGTTGAAACTCCAAGGTGTCTACCACCCGCCCAAGGGTAAGGATCCGAGCGATCTAACAAATCCTGACATACATTAAGTGCTGGTAAGTCTTGCTCCCTCAGCATGGACGTGGATTGGGTGGGAGTCTCTAGCTACCACGAACGGGCAGTTCCGTGGGCAGGGTGTATCTGCTTATCCACGCTGTTCATCCTTTATCTCAGATTATTTTAATTAATTTGCACAAAAATGAGGTAGATCCAACACTCACGTAGACCACACTAAATAATAAGCTTGGGTTGCATTAAGGGCATGTTTGTATTTTCAAAGAAATGGTAAATACTCGGTAAAGGGTCACGTGCTTGAAAATTCATACCAATCCGTATCTTTAAAATTGGTTCAAAAGAGATAACTTAAATTTTTGAACCGCATAATGCACATGATATATTCTTTCTGTTCATATGTTTTACTACAATATTTTGAAGCATGAGACAAAAAATATAGCAGATCCAATACTCAAGTGGCCCACGCCAAAAGAAAAGGTGGCCCCATGAAGTTTTTAACGGTCAGTATTCAATTTTCTTTTTCGTATGAAATGGTCCACTTGAGTTTTGGATATGCCTCATTTTTTTACTCATGCTATGAATTCAACTGGAATAATAAATGAATGGTGTAGATAAGCAAAATACATCACAATGGGACCCACAGATATTTTGCAATATTCTTAATTTTCATGTCAAAAAGTAAGCAGTCAAACTAGGTATGATGTAAATGCACATGGAAATAATCATTATTTTTTTACACAGTATTTACCATTTCATCTGAAATCAAACACGCCCTAAATGCAAGAGTCGCCCGTGGTGTTGCCCACTTAAGCGTTGGATATAACTAATTTTTGTGCAAATACTTTAAAATGACGTGATAGAAGAGATGGACGGCGTAGATAAACAGATACATTACGGTGGGCCGTCCACAGAACTACCCGTTCGTGGCTAGAGATGGGAGGGGTAGGATGCAATCCGCGTCCCTTCAACTAGGGCTGAAAGTTGGGCGGGTTCAACCCGACTGACCCGTGACCGACCCGACATTAGGTTGGGCTCGAGCAGGATATTTCAAGTCCGATCTTAAGCTTGGGCCATACAAACACCAACCCGATAAAACTTGGGTTGGGCTTTTGTTGAGGTCTCGGGTTGCCCGACTCAACCCGAACCCGATCAATATATAAGTTACTAATAAATTAGAATTGAGTGTGGATCGTTTGTGTTGAAGGCACACTAGTGATGTCAAATCTCATTTGTCCACGTCATTTCCAAGGACTCAAACTAACAAGATATGCCAGATTTCTCTCTCCCAAATAGACTTCATACTATGCTACATGACTTTTAAAGGAGTAGTTATCTTATATTTTAGCTTGTTTTTTAAAGAAAAAATAAAGTTCTTTATAATGAATATTCACATATATAATTAATAAAATTATAGATACAAAAAATAAGTCCTATATTGAAATATAATAAACTAATGTAATAACGAAAATATTAGCATGTATATACCCGACCAACCCGATCAACCTGACCGATCCCACTTGGGTTGGGCTTGGGTTGAGAATTCCCAACCTAAGATTGGGTTGGGTTGGGTTAGGGTTGAGGTATAGGAACCTTGGGTTGGGTTGGGGTTGAGCACCAACCCGCCCGACTTTCAGCCCTACCTTCAACGTGCACCATCGAAGTTCATGTTTGGTGGGCCACATGAACAGCCTGCAGACGTGGGTATATAATGGCGTTTTGGCCTCTTCTTGCATCTGTATGCGACCCGAGTTGATCATCCATCAGAGCCTACCATTAATGGGCCACTGGATAAAAATCACGGGGAGTGATTTATAGCCGCACAAGCGTACCTTGCGCACCGATAGCCACATGGTGGAACTTTCATGAGATCCACCCCATGCATCAGATACGCTGCTTCATTTTCACTATCCAGGTAAAAAATCATGGCCGTCCAAAACTCAAGGGGGCCACATCATGAGAAATAGCTGGGATGCTCACCATTAGTTTTTTAGGGCCTACCATGGCTTTTCTATGCCAATTACCAACCCATCCATTCATCTCATGTGCCTCGTAGGAAGAGAAATTACCTAGGTCCCATGGCTGTCAATGGGCCATGCTGGTCCGTCGGACTTTCGGGCCTGGCTCGTCTCGGGCTGAGCTTGGGCTACCGTGTCAGGTGTTCACTCCCCAAGTGCAAGGTTGTGATGTAGTAATAACTCGGTAAGACCGAGGTCGAATCCCAAGGGACTGAAACTGTACGTATTCTGAAACTAACTAGAACTAGAACTAGGCTAAGATGAAATCTAAACTGAATATAATTTGAGGAATAATGGTGAAAATATTAATCTAAAATTTATAGAAATCAGAGGAAAGGAAACTAGGGATTCAGAGGATCCACTTGTAGAGATCAGGGAGATCTTATGCATGTTTCATGAAAATTAACTGAACTGTCATTGATCTAGTTTTCAAGAGATGAAAGGTATATGAATTAGAATAGATTCCATCACCAAACCATGCCCAAAAGACTATGGCAAACAACAGAATTAAACTAATTACCAACCCATTACATGTATGAAGGTTAGGAAGGGTACCGACATCCAACCATGCCCAGGAGACTATGGTGAACAACAGGGTTTCGTAACATCATATACATGAAAAGGAAATAGAAATATTAAAAGCATCGCAGACCCATTGTAATTTCAGTCACAACAGACCATTAAGAACTAAAAATATTTCCAAAATAAAATTAAATCAAAATCAGTTCAATATTAAACAAAAGGCATAATTAAACATCTCCCATCACGCTACAAGCTTCACCTCTTAGCCCTAGCTAAGAGGTTTAGCCACACATAATCATAATTAGGCTAACCATAAAATAAAATTAAACCAAAACAAAAAGAAAAAAAAAACAACTCTCTCTCCTGCTTAGCTTCCACGACCAGGACTGCCCCACGTTTCTCCCCTCCAAGCCAAGGATCTTCCTCCCAAGGTCTGAATGAATGCTCCTCACGTCCAAAACCTTCTTATATAACTACTAGAGTGGTGAAAATCGGATTTGAATCGGATTTGGAAAGCTATGCATGCCTAGTGAAAGCTTTTTCACAGCCAAGTTCGGTGCCTCGAAACACGCCACTTTCCTCACTCAAATTCCAAAGAAACATCGTCCCTTAGTACTTTCTTGGGTCCTCTACATGATAGACGGTTCAGATCTGCCATATGATCAAAAATGGTGGGCCAAAACTGCCTGGAAAAGTCAATTTTCGCGAATGTGCGAAACCTTTCGCACCATTTCGCTGTTGTGATCTGTGGGCCCCACAGAAGTATTTTATGGAAAATTCACCCTGTCCATTGGATTCATAACGAAATTTCAGTAAAGAATGGGTGGTTTTGAACGTCCATTGACGTGGCCCAGAGAAGAAATCACAAAAGGATCAGTTTTGAATGTTGCAGGGCAGCCCTTTTGTGGCCTCTGTATCTCACACGTGTGCACGCATGGGTGAAAAGTGACAACATAGTTTTGTACTATTCTTATCCCTCTACAAGATGGATGGTTTGGATTGAGCTTACAGGGCACGTGTGGGGCCCACAACCGTTCGCAAAATGGCCAGCGACTGTTCCTTCGCTGCGCATAACTCTTTTTTTTTTTTTGAATTGGAGAAGGAAACGTCGGTCAGCGGCGCTGACCGACTTTGGGAATTCACGTGCACGGCTAGTGCACATGTGCACTATGTACACTCAATTTAAAGTGGGGTCCACTATGATGTTTTTACGAAATCTGATCCAACCATCTGATTGGTCTCCTCATTTAAGGCGTTGATACCAAATTCGAGGCAATTCCAGATATCAGGTGGGCTCAGAATCAACGGTTTATGGGCTGATCTATCCGTTGGAGCACTTTTATAGTGATCTAAGAGCTGAAATTTGAAATGTACGGTTAATTTATGGCCCTTATCTCATGTATAAAGTTTCGACCCGATCAAATGTCGAGAACCATGTGATCTTGCATTCTGGATGCGTTTCAAGCCACTTGAGCTTCAGTTTCTTAGTTTTCTCGAATTTCTGACCGTGTATATCCGTCAATCTTGGTCCCCTGGAGTGTGTCCCATGCTTTAGTGAATTTGGAGCGTTAAATCCATGCATTTAGTATCCTATTTCGATCCAAGCTTGTAAAATTAACCTGCAACATAAACACGATTAAATCAGCCGTTAAACACTATTATGCTCATAAATCCGGACAATATTTGGGGTCTAATATGCACTATTTGACCCTCAACATCAGGCCCACAGGCTGAGTTCGGGCTTAAAAATTGAGCGCATTTAAAAAAGGGGCTGGGTTTGTACTATTTCAACAGCCCGTCAGGTTTTTCAGGTAGGAAATTTTACAAAATAGTACTTCATTAATATAATATTTACATCCTATATTTTTTAAAATTAAATTTTCACTAAGCTACTTCATTAATCAAGTTATTGTTAAAGTACATGAGCAGGTTTGGCATCATCTCTTCTCTAATCTAATAAGAGTTTTAAAGTAAGAACTACTTTAATAAGTTCTTTTTGTTCCGGCTCTTGTTTTAAGTAGGCTCGTATGGTAAATAATATTTTTAAAATCAGAAAAAGCTTTTATTTAAAATAAACATGTTTTGGTAACTCGTTTAAATAAGAATATTTTTTAGGAGTATTTGATGTCATTTTTAAAGATTACAAGAACTCTATTACATGAGCAATTCAGACAATTGTTTTAGTTGACCCTTGTTGTGAACCGTCCATTATATGGGGCCCACCTTGATGTAGGTAATCCATCATGCAGAGCGTACCATCAATACTAGTTGTCGTCTATGTGGGGGCTCCTTAGTGTCCACTACTTAGGATGTGGAATCCATTTAATGTGTCCATCTTGTGGGCCCCACCTTTGAATGGGATATCATCATGCGGGGCCCACTTTTGATGTCCACCATCCGTCATGTGGGGCACATTTTCTATGTGGATCCTCCATTATGTTGGGCCACTTTGGATATGAGGCGCCCATCATGCAAAACCTTATATGTAGACCGTCCATTAGGTGGGGCCCACTTGATGTGGATAATCCATCACGAGGGGCCACACTTTGATGTGGGTCATCCACCATATGAGGCCCACTACGTCCATTATGTGAGCCACCTTAATGTGGATCATTCATCATGTGGGGCCCAACCTTCATCATGGGTCGTTCATCACGTTGGCTCACCTTTGATGCCAACTAGGGGTGCACACGGGTCGATTTGGTCTGGTTCTGGGGTGAAATCGGATCGTTAGCACCCTAGAATCGAACCGGACCGATTCAGTTTTGGATCGGTTCCACGGTTCCAGCAAGAGAGAGAGAGAGAGAGGAGAGAGAGAGAGAGAGAGAGAGAGAGAGAGAGGAATTGATGGGGATTGGGGGCAGCCGCAGCAGGGGTGGCATGAAGTGTGAAGTGAAAATGAACTTAGGTTTTTTTCTTTGAAAATGTGTGGTTTGATTCCAGCTTCGGTTATATGTTTAGTTCCATGGTTCGGTTCTATGGATCGGTTCAGTTTTACATGCCCCCAAACCGAGAACCGAACCAAAGTAATCGGTTCTTTGATTTTTGGAACCAAAACTGGTGCACTCTACAACTGAACTGAACTATACGATTTGGTCAATTTCGATCCAGTTCCACGGTTCTACCGGTTCGATGTGCACCCCTAATGCCAACCGTCCATCACGTAGGGCCACCTTTGATGTCCATCATTCATCATATGGATCCCACCTTTGATGTGGACCGGACATCAAGTTGGGCCCACTTAACGTGAATGGTCTATCATGTTGGGCCACACTTTGATGTGGGTCATCCATCATGTGGGACCCACCTTTGATGTGAGCTGCGCGTTATGTGGGGCCACCTTTGTGGACAATTCATCATGTGGGGGAACCTTCAATGTGGGTTGTTCATCATACAAGCCCATCTTTGATGTCCACTATCCATCATGTGGGTCTCACCTTTGCTATGGACAGTCCATCATGTGGGGCCATATTTTTATGTGGGTCATCCATCATGTGGGATCCACCTTTAATGGTCACCATCAAGCATGTGGGCTCCACTTTTGTTGTAGAGCGTTGTAACAACTTGGATTTTCATTGTTTTGGATTCCCAAAAATCCTTAAATTTTTATTATAAATTAACTTATAACATCACTTAAATGACCATTAGCAATCAATGTTCGTTTATACAGGGGTAGTACCAGTAAAGAACCACATAAGTCTGATTAATTAACCATAGGAAACTACTGAATTCGCCCGATCACTTGAACATCAGGTGTAGCCGCATGATTTACTCACATAGGACCCAAATCTAATCGACCCGTTGCTAACTAATCAAGACAAGTATAACTAAATTAAAGATCTAACTAAAGCCGACTTAGATAAGGCCCGGATCTTAACTAATAGACCAAATCAACCCCTGTAATGTCTCTTTCAACCAACACGGTGTCCTGGGGCGTCCACGTAGGATTTGTTGTAGGACCATTAGTTTAAACCGCTTGTGGTGGGATACCACAAGTTAATTAACCTATGATTCGTCCGTTAAAATAGATCAGTCAGGCCATGATAGGGCCTAGTGCAGGCCATCAAGTCAAGTGACCATTTATACTTAGCATCAGCCCGTACGGGCTATTCCGCGGCGCAGGAAGGTCGAAAAATTGTAAAAACTTAGAGAACCTTAGATCTCACTGGGCTTGTGGTCCATCGTGAACTACAGACTCATTGGGCACCCATAAGTAATTATTTGAGCCGTTCCAACAGCACTGGTCAACCCATCCAAGGCTAAAGTGAAAATCTGACATTGAATAATGAAACTGAGGCTCCGGACTTTTCAGCCGTCGAATTTCTTCAAAATTTATGATGAAGGTCTAATGTAGTGTCTTACACCCCTCCACAAAATCTGGAACCCGATCATGGCATGACGACCGTTGATCACAAATCGGACCCGTACGATCAAACCCGAATCTGATCATTCTCAAATTTTGCATGGCCCTTCATCGGGCCATGAACCACCTACCCTATAAGTTTCATGGCCAGGGGACCAGAACTGCCCCAACAACTAGAACGGTCCCGACAGGGCCATTTGAAGATCGGAACCGTATGATTAAACCCCACCTTCGTTGATCCGTTTGTCCCCAAACTTTGCATGACCCCTCATTGGGTCATGAGACACATTCACACCAATTTTGGAGGCCCAAGGAGTGTTAGGGTCACCCCAACACCAATAAATAGTCCTAGTAGCTATTTTTGAAATTTGAGGAAACTTGGGGCCAAAGGGCCCAACTCTAGGAAATAAACCCTAGCCATTGTTTCATATCTCCCACCACTCTCTAACAACAACAAATCCCTTTTCCCTCATATCCTCTTCCATTCTCCAGCAACAAATCCCCCTCATAACTTCCTTCAATCTTCAACAATCAAGCTCTCTCCTTCATATTTTCTTCATTTTCCAACAACTCATCTCTAGCTCTCTCACAACTCCCATTTTTACCCCAACCACAAAGGAACAAAGAAGAGAGAAGAAAGAGAGAGTGTAGAAGAGATCTAAGGTGGACCCTAGATCATGGTGGGGCCGAGGAGATCAAGCATTGCAACTACTTACTCCTTTCTCCAAAGGATCCACCACCACCGCCACAATAATCATTTCATGAAGCATCTAGGTAAGATCCTTCACCCTTTTTCTTGAAACCCATGTATTGAGAACGGTTTGGCTTGGATTTCTCACATGCAAGAGCTTGCTTTAGGGATTCCGCCCGGCCAACCCCCAAAACCCTCATTTCTAAGTCGTCTATCAAGCCTCCAATGATCCGAAGGTGCGGACTATTGCTCTTAAGTGGCTTAGCACCAATTCTATTATGAGTTTAATAATTTTGATTGCTTGTATGTCATTTTTGGAGAACCTAGAGAATTCCTAAAAATTGCATACTTATTGAAATTGTATAGAATGGTATATTTAATTCTCATAACATTGTCCTTGTTTCTCACATGATTTGGTGTTTGATTGATTTATGCTCATGCCTTGTTGATTTTTCCCATGAATTGCCACTTCATAGCATATATGATTTCATTACTCTTATGTATGTGAATTCTTGAGATGGAGGAAGTGTTTAACTTCCTCACCCACACACACACTCACATGCACTAGTTTCTTAATATGGTTAGCCTAGCTTGCTATGAGAATATGAATTATATGTTGATATGTGTGAGAACATGAGTTTGTTTATTCTAGCGATACATTGTTAGTTGGCATGTTATGAATCTCTATTTGTGTTCTTGGGTTGGCCAGAATCATGAGGAGAGCGAAGGTGGTCCCGATGGTAGGATCGTCTCGAGACTAAACCTATGGATTTGGGCGGGTGTGTTCGGGTGGCTGTAGTTCGACTACATAGGTCTCTTGAGCCCGATGTCACTCGTCTTACGCTCGTCTGACTCTTGCGGTTTAATCTACTGTCTGATCAACCTTGAATGTTAACCCTGATTGCTCATATATGTATGGAACCTGAACCACCCTACAACCGTTGTAACCTATCAATAACCCACTTGAAACTGGTCCACAGCCTCGTGAGCTGGGCATGGTGGAATGGGACACTGTCCGAGCTGTCGACCTACGCTGGGGTGTCGCGCCTCCTCGTAGTGACCATGAGCGATCCCTTTCTCTCGGCACTCCTCATGTGCTTGAAGTCGGGGATGAGGAACCCGATGGGATCACAGACCGCGAGGACTCGACCTCACGCATTGGGGGGTCTTGGCCTCGCAACCCATTTACGGCATTGATACGTGGGGTGTATTAAATTTTTTAACATGCTGGATGAATGGACTTAACTAATAACTCTGCTAAAATGATCGCATTGTATCGCATTAATTAGGGTGGCGACTCGAAAGTCGAGGTCGCTCTGAGGGAGTGCTGACATACGAGATCGTTAAATGGAGTCGCTCGAGGGGGCATTATGGCGAGAGCATGCATCATATCATTCTGCATGTATGCATTTTAATAAGAGTTGCTATGTGTTGATGATTAGTTGTGTTTCATTAAATTCATATTATAATTGATGCCTGTTGTAACTTAAGATTAATAGCACCCACTGAGTTGATCACTCACTCCCACTCTGGGACGGTGTTTTAAAACACCAACCAGACTCTTTACTAGATGCAGGTGAGGCGGAGCTCGACGAGTCGAGCAAGATGAGCAAGGATAGGGAAGAGGAGCTTTCTTACTTCCAGACTTTCGACGAATTTTTTTAGTTGAGTTCGGGCCGCCAGGGGGTATGGACCAGGGCCCTAATTGCCTTAGGTCATATATGGTGAGACTAGTTCCCTATTTAGATAATTTTGAATTCGTCGTTTGTATATTTTTAATTTAGTAGCAATTGATAATGCTTTATGATGTATTTATATTTCATGCCTTGTTAAATCCTTCATTGTTTATGAGATCATCCAAATGTAATCAAAATATGAAGCCCATTAGGGCACCCATGACACCTGAGAATTCAGGAGCCGAGTTCTTACACGGCCCCTGAAAACCCGGGGTGTTACAAGCGTCCATCATGTGGGGCCCAACCTTCGATATGGGCCGTTCATCATGTGGGCCCCCTTTTGATGTCAACCTTCCATCATGTGATCCCACCTTCAATGTCCATTATCCATCATGTGGGTCCCACCTTTAATGCGGTTCATCCATCATGTGGGGCCCACCTTTGATGTGATCGTGCCTTATGTGGGCCCACCTTGATGTGGACCGTTCATCATGTGGAGGGCCACCTTTAATATGGGTTCATCATGTGCGCCTACCTTAGAGAGATTGTGAAGAGAAAAGAAGGGGGAAAGATGGGAATTACTTAAAAAGTTTAAGAACGAACTTGTCCAAAAATTAATAAAAATGTTTACCTACCTAAGCCAAATAAGCTCTTAAATAAAAAGTGACCTCTCCATCACTTATTTTTTAAGAGTTTTTTTACTAGTTTTTTTTTTAAAAAAAAAAAAATACATAAGCTCTAAAATTAAGGCTTTATCAAACATTCTATTTCCAAACTAAGAGTTTATTTTTTTAGAAAAAGCAAATAAGCTCTTATCAGTAGAGATACCAAATGCCCCTAATTTTTCCTATAGTAAAAATGACCACCAATTAATGAGTTTACTTGAGAAAAATTAAATAAGTACCTATATGTAAATATGAAGTGCTATTATTATTTTTTAAAGAAAAAAATAGATGGTTTTCTCTTGACGTGGATTGCATACTTGTATCGACATGGCAACTGGTCGGTACTTTGTGGGCCCCACCATGGGGTATGTGTTTTATCCACACTGTCCATCCATTTTACCAACTCGAGCCCAAAAATGAGACAGATCCACATCTCAAGTGGACCACACCTATTAAAGTGTTCATTTTGCACGCTAGGACCACAATATATATCATCAAATGATCATAACAGCGAAATTAATACACCTGGCTCAATTCACTCATTATCATGAGTTAAGGAGAGAGAAGATGAAACCTAGTTGATCTCAATTGTTAATAACAATAGAGGGGTTGTGTAGTGAAGATATACACCATTAATATCATTTAAGTAATAGCCCATCATATCAAGCTTCATCGTTTAATTCAATGGTGGGAGGTATACCCTCTTACATAATATTTTGTCTGACTTTGTTGAATGCATTAAGTTAAATCGTATTGATTTATCTTACTTGTAAAACCGTATAATTGCTAACAGTTCTAGGCTAGTGCTCCATCGCTCCATCCAACAATTTTAAATTGTTTGGATTAGTCATGTAAAAGTATGTCATGGTTGAATGAACATCATATATACGATAGCCCATCAAAAGAAACATAATTTATATGACCACCCTCACCTCTCCTCTCTCCCACCATTTGCAAACCATTTCCTCTTCAGGTGTGTTTCAAGTTGCTCATACGCCGAGAGAGGCGAACGCGGTCACAGATGGTTTGGCTCGCCTTGGGAGAGAGTCCCAGACTAACTCCACGTTCCACTCTCGGGATTCCCTTCCATCCCCCATCAGAGGATTCCTGTTCCTCGACAAAGTAGGCCTTGGTAACCTGCGTGTTGCATAATCTTGCCCTGATTCGTTTCCTTAAAGCTTCATTCTATCCATATGATAGGGGGGTCCAATTCCTTTTGTTATAGACCCACCCCGAAAGTCTCCATGTAAGCCGTTCATGGCCTTCTCCTGATATTTATAAAATCTCTTTAAAAAAAAGAAGAAGAAGAAGAAGAAGAAGAAGGTGTGTTTCATGTGCCATATCTCCACTAGTGTGTGTTATTGGAGAAAGGTATTGATAATTTCTTCATCAATTTCCATTGTATGATGATTGTTTGAATTATGGATTGTGACAGTACATGCATTCCACATAGTACACAATACAAATCGCACCCACATGCAACCCATGGTCCAGTAAGGTGTCTTCAACTTATCCTGCAACCATGGTCCACTAATGTATGCTTATAACCTATCCTATCCAAGTGTAGGCCCCAAAAACTCTTTAAGTCTGTAATCCTCCCCGTTACATTGCATCATTCAAAGTGTTGGCACGAAATCATTCGGTGTTGATTTAAACCCACAAACCTATGTGCATTTCAATCAATAGATCATCCAAACGTTGTGCTATATATAAAATAATTTGCATGCTAAGCAGAAAGAAGTAGATATTGTATAACACTAATTAAGATCATGCACAATAGAGAAAATTATTTCATTAGCTAGAAGGGTTGTGGTAGTGGGTCATGCAACTACCAACATTGATGATTACTCCATGTTTTATTTTAGGTGCCTAAGGTATGGGGCTCATGACGCGGGGATGAACATGATGAGGTCAATCACCGTCTTCCTCAAGGATAACTACTCCAAATCCATGGAGCTTCTCTGGACTTCTCATAGAGACTTCTCGAATTCATGAGGAAAGAAAGCAAGAAAATAGAAATAAATTCAAATAAATTCAAATTTTAATTGATTTATTAAATAAATGAGTTGTGCAATTACTCTCGATCTGACTTCTTGCTAAGTTTTTTTTTTTTTTTTTTTTTGAACGTCTTAAAGATATATCAATGTCAAAACTAGAGATCTGTTCAACACTTAAATGTGTAAATATTCGTGTTGAAATTCAAATTGAAAGTTCATTGTAGTTGAAATTCAAAACTAGAGATCTAACAATTTCCAGATTTCCTTCATTTGCAGTTGCTGAAACTAGAGATCTGACAATTTCCAGATTTTCTTCATTTGCAGTTGCTGAAACTTCTAGAAAAATGACAACAAATCTGTCTTGAGAAATTGACTCTTGAAGTCGAGCCTTGAACCCAATATATTTGATCATCTTGCTATCTTTTTCTTCTCTTCTCTATTATGTACGAGAAACACTTAATTTCTATCAATCAATAATTAGACTTTTTCTAGATTGAAAGAATCGAGATAGATGTCTTACCCAAGACCTCATTTGTAACTTTTTTGGCTTGAAGCATAAGTGGCAAGGTACTCTATGTAGATTGGAAGTATATTGAACAAAGTTGTCTGAATATCATGATATCTATGATAAACAAATTTTGGAATACCACTTGACACTCCAAAGATTAGCTCCTCATTGCTCATCAACTCATCCTGAAAAATAAATTACTCAATGCATAAACCATGATGTCAAGCAGATTGTGTTTAAATTGCATGGTCCTATTTCTTAACAAGCTTCCCGCCATTTTTATGTGGATTTACCATCAATAAGTGGTTAGCGCAGAGCATATGCAGTATATTAGTAAATAAAGAAGAGGAATTGGCTGTCTTTGAGTTTCACACACGATATAATTACCATTTTTATGGTATATTTTTCGAATTCTTGACTACCCAAGAGATTCTTTCAATAATTTCTTTATTACCCAAAAAAATTCATGTTCATGATGCTTCATTTTTGCATATCAAGATGCTTGATCATTTATCAACTTTTTCTGTGACTATGATCCAATGGTTTCTATATAACCGATGGACGTGGGTGAGAACACCACTTTTTTTACTCAAAATTTTCAGAAACTTTCTACAATTTTCTGAGTTGCTTACTTGTATTCTATCATTGACCTTACTTAAACCAGCTATATAGCTAACCAACTATTAATATAACTAAGTTTACAGTTGATATTACTGGTGAAATTCTTAAACAATAATCAACCAATCCGTTTCAAGCATAGTGATATGGAAAAACATATATATATATATATATATATATATTAGAACATTTTTCTGTTTTCCCACTTCCTAAGATTTTCATTTTAACATTTTTTTTCCTATCGCATTCTTTTCTAGTTCTCTAGATAGGATTTATCCTCATAGTTACAAGCAACAACTTCCTACACTCATGCTTTCGGAATCATACAGGCTGAAACTGATCAGGTTATCATTGGGCATATATGCAAGTAGTTTAAAGAATGGATGTTACAAAGAGAAGTGTTTTTCAAGTTTCATAACAACAAACTTTAAATGAATACTTACAGATCTTGTTGAAGGCCTCACAATCACAGCTTTGGATGTACTCATTTGCTGGTTCGGAAGTAAGATGATCCTTAATGAGGTTATCAACAGATACCAAGTCATCCATGATGGTCATCATAATCTGCAACTTTTTGATACCAGAAGCTAACATGTACAAGCTTGGCTGCACATGATCAATATAGTTAGTTCATATGCAGAAAATGAGATTTTTGCAGGCAATTTGAACCATTCTCAAGTAATGTATGAAATGAGAAAAAATAAAGTTTTGCTAAGCCTAGGATACACCTCCAGCTGCACATAACCACAAGACACAAATGCCAATCAAGCACTTATGGGGGACCCAAACTGATAATATCAAGTGGGCCCACCATGTGGATGGCATGACAAAAAAAAAAATCTAGGTCCACTCATCAGGCAAGCCGCACACATCTGTTGAATGTGAACCACCAGACACCGATTCATTGCTCAAGTGGTAGATTGAGTAAAGATAACCTTGTTTCAACACTTAGGCCTTGGTATCAATTCTCAAGTGGGGTGTGGCTAACAGTGGAGTGTTCTAACAATAAGGGGTGTACTAACAAGCTAAAAAAAAAAAAAGTTAAGAGTCATCCAATCTCTACATTTCTAGTCTATGGCGCATCCATTGGCCAGTCTGCCCACTAAACGACCCTAATCACCACCATACACATTTCCGTTTATATGTTGGGATGACAATTCTATTTTTTGTGTGTAGTTGGTAACTTATCTATTTCTCCATTTTGTCAGTTGGGCACTGGTCAGGTGCTCTTTTACCTCGGAGAATCATACAGTTACCTTATGGGGAGTTAGCTGCACTAACGAATGATATAAATACTATTGTTGTTTTAGCTTTACCCATGTCAATGGCATATTTCTATGCGGGTTTTACCAAAAAAGGATCGAGTTATTTCGGTAAATACATTCAACCAACCCCAATATTTCTACCAATTAACATCCTAGAAGATTTCCCAAAACTTTTATCACTTAGTTTTCGACTTTTCAAGAATATATTGGTTGATGAATTAGTAGTTGTTGTTCTTGAAGGATGGAACTTCTTTTGCGTTATCCACTCAATCTGATGTTAGGATAGTTCAATTTTTGCGTGCAGTTGGTAACTGATCTATTTCTCCATTTTGTCAGTTGGCCCACAATAGTTTTAATAGAAATAAAAGAGCATCATAAATTCATAAATAGAAGTCATGGCAAATGTAAGTTAGATCACTACTTTTTTCCACAAGTTTTGATTAATTCCCTCATGTAAGTTCTAAAACAGCCTAAGAACTTCAAGAACATTTTCACCAAACCAATGGAAATTACACACTAAATTTATAAACAAAGATCACAAAGCATTTCTTAAGACGCGGATTGCCTTTGACGCTGCTAATAGCGAGGTGGTTACTGGGCAGTGATCTATGGGCCCCACAGTAACATATATGTTTTATCCACGCCTTTCATCTATTTTTCCAACTGATTTTAACTCATGAGCCCAAAATTTAGATAGATCAAAGTTTCAAGTGGACCACACCAAAAAAATAGTGGTGATTAAAGCCCACCATTAAAAAAAAAAGGCTCACTGTTATGTTTTATTTGCCATCCAACCTGTATATTAGGTCACAAAGAACTGGATGAAGGGAAAAAACAAATATCAGCTTCATCCCAAACTTTTGTAGGCCCAAAGAAGTTTTTAATGGTGAGCATTCAATCACCACTGTTTATTGTGGTGTGGTCCACATGAGATTTAGATCTGGCTTATTTTTGGGCTAGTAACCTAAAATAATCTTTCAAAATGTATGGATGATGTAGATAAAACACATACATCGTGATGGGCCCACATAGCACCGTCCAGTAGCTGCTGGCTACTACATTGTCAGCAGCCAGTCGGCGATCCGCGTCCATCATCGTTCCAGCTAGAGTGATCAGCACAAGCACATGACTGAGAAGTAGATCGCGGCACACATCCAAAGGTGGCGTACGTGTGCTAGATACGGGTTATGCACCAGGTAAATACCAACGTGAACATGTGTTGTACCAAATCCCAGTCTGGTCCACCTATCCTATGGACCATACATGTACAATGAATATAAACCGTTGGCACATTTGTCTCTAACCGTCAATTTTTATCATCCTTTATTGACTATTTTATAAGTTAATTTTCAATAATAATAATCAAAGAATTTTTTTATAATAATCCCCACTTAATTATCGGTCCAGATCTTTCACGCTCAAACCAAGTTATCACGTATGCCGCGATTCATTCTTCAGTTTCTCCTCGCGCGAATCTCCAGATCTATATCCAAAACCCCTTATACTGCCCACCCACTTCCCGCAACAAATCAACCAAGCAAACGCAAATCCGCAAAAATCGTCTCTTTCTGTAGCAAAAATGTGAGTACTCTGCCCCGATTTTTTCCTTAAATTACAATTCTACCACACAAAGACTCCCTCTTTGATTTTGATCGTTTCCCTCTCTATCTCTCTATCAATCTCAGGCGAGCTTCCATAAATCGGCCCCCAACGCCAGACGCAGACGAAGATCCCCAACAAGAACTCACCCTCCAAGAAATCATCAACATCAAGGTATAAATTTCTCATCATACACTTTCGTACTAATTCAATTCCGAAAATTGAAAAAAAAAAATGGGTGTAAACCTATCGAGTTTTGGGGTGTAAATATCAGCTCCGTATTGGATATTTTTATTATTGATTTTTCTGATTTTGGGGATGGCCCTGTTGATTAAGAGGGTGTATACTCTATCGGGTCCTGATGCGTCGCGTCGTGAATTGTGTCCTATCCAGATTTTAGCTCTGCCCTTTGACGCAGGGAAAGACTTGATGAGGTCGATCACTGCCTTCCTTGATCGATGGACACCTTGAATCCACAAGAGAAAATTCTTGAATCCACAAGACATAAGAAAAGTTGCTAAGGAATTTTGATTGGTAGATAGAATTTTAAAAAGTGAGTTTTTGCATCCTTAAATAAACCTAAACAAACCCTAAAAATGTAATCAAAGAGTCTTAATTGAATAAGGAAACATATTATGAAAAAGCACTCAAATTCCCGCATCTGTCGACCTGTCGTCAACCGTTCGGGTCGATCAGTTGAAATGGCTCAAAAACGACCAAAGACTAAAACTGGAAATTCCATGAATTTCGACCTGTCGACCCGTCAACCTGTCGAACAATATTTCGACCTGTCGAAACTGGCAGAAATTGTCCGGCAACAATTCTAAAATTTCTGGCGGAATTTCAACCTATCTACCCAATTGGTCGACCGGTCAAACTATACTGAATGTTGTCGATTCTTCTTGGCTTCTTTTCTTTGGTCCATCATAGCCATGAATGAATCCACGACCCATTCTACATCAATAAGCCATTCATTGTCAGTTGAGGAAAAGTACGGCAATATGTAGAAGAAAGGCCGAAGATTGTATGGCTAGGATCTTCCAATTGGGATGATTTTGAGGGTGTATCGTATCCATATTAGTGTCTGCCAAGTCAACAATCTGTATTGATGGACCACTGGTGTAGGGCACTGCTTGCCGCCAGATGCATCAGGACCTTTTAATACCTTAGTCATGGAAGTACTGTGATACTGTAATTGCTCTCTCTCTCTCTCTCTCTCTCTCTCTCTCTCTCTCTCTCTCTCTCTCTCTCTCTCTCTCTCTCTCTCTCTCTCTCTCTCTCTCTCTCTCTCTCCTCTCCTCTCTCTCTCTCTCTCTCTCTCTCTCTCTCTCTCTCTCTCTCTCTCCATATTTTATTGATTTTCCTATTTAGAAGATGTCTTGGATCATTAAAAAGAAAGTTTTGAGGAGTGATTTTGTTTTATTGGTTTTTGGGGTTTATGAACTGGGCTTTGTTTCAATCATCTGGAAAAAAAATGGATAATAACAAAGGGAAAGAAAATGAGATTTCTTTATTATACCAGTTTTAGAAGATAGCCCACATCATTAAATTATCCAAGAATCAATATTGTGGCTTTTTGGTTTTATCTCTACTATGTATAACACTAGGACCAAATGGACATTTTTTTCCCATCTGATTAGTTTTAGGATGGTCGTGGCCTTTGAGATTTAATGGGACATTAAGGGCCCATTTGGATACCACCAAATAAGTTCCCCTTTTCTACTTACAGCAGTAGATAAGTAAGTTTGGTTTATGATTAGTTATAAGTAACTTTTTTACTTAAAAGCATTTAATCAATTCAGTTATTTATTTTTTAGCTTTTCTACTTTTCGTAAGTTGTTGAAGAGAGGCATAGGAGAGCCGATTGAGAGGAGAAGCTGATAAATATGTTTTTTACCAAACATACTTCTTAAAAAGCAGAAACTAAGATAAGCCACTTGTGGCATAAGTAACTTGTCTTAAGCAAAAAATTTCAAGATAACGGTATTAATGGAATTTTGGAAATCTGCGTGCTTATAAACCAACGGCTTGGATTTATCCACGCAAACAGACGGAATGGATTTTACCTGCTTCTCCCCCACTCCTTTTTGTGTCGCGAGTAGGGTGCTCTTGGGTTTCATCCTTTCCCTCTGATTTTTCTCTCCCTTCTCTCCTAGGATACCTAATATGAAGCCATTTGCAGCCTTACATATGCAAACTCCAAAAACTGGTTCCTCCGACTTTTTAACATAGCACATGTGTGAGAGATAGTGTACTTTCATCTGGGGGGTTCCATGATGAATATCACTCCAACTGATTCACTCATCGGGTATATGCTAGGCCAGACATGTACAAGTACAAATAGGTCAGTGGTCAGTAGGAAGAATGTTCACCCACAATGTATTGCATGTGGACTTGTGTGCATGGTGTCTGAAACATGAAAAAGGCGGACCCTCCATGAAGATCACCTGATGCAAAAACCGGGCCAGTCTTCTAATACTGTGGACACACGTGTTTTGAAATCAGATCCTAAGTAGGTTTGGTTTTAAACCGATCATTGTTTTGTACAGGGTGGCCCACCTTCTGAGTGGTCCACCTGATTTTTGCATTTCTTGATCTTCATGTTGTGCCCGCTTTTCCAACAGCTTAGATATCATGCAAATTCGACGAATTGGTACCTGTACGCTTACTGCATATGAAATTCACAATGCATTGTTGGTGAATCCTTGATTAGAAAAAGAATTACCAACAGCAACTTTCTACATAAATGCATGGCCCAACTGATGAGGGGCCAACCTAATTTTTATGCAAAGACATGTTTGCTGAGGGGACTGTTTGATGAACATCCCGAACCTTTCATACAATGCCATACATCCATGATTGGGGTGCTTGTGTTGGTCACTTGATTGCAAATAGAATTTCTGTCTATAGCTTTCTATTTGTTCAGCAGGTCTTATGTTTTTGTCTTGGTGTTCTTTTGGTTGAAGGAAGAGAGAAAACAAGAAATGCAATGTCAAAACTAAGAAAAGGAAGAAATAAAATAGGTTATGTAGCATCAAAACCAAAGGGAAGAGAGAAAATAGGCGATGCAACTTAATTTCAAGATTTTAGGAGACCCAAAGCACTAAATGTTTAAAGACAATTCGATTGAGTTTGTATTTTTCCACTTCTTTTTTTGAACTTTTTTTTTTTCAATTTATGTGTATATATATGTTTTTTGGAATTGTCTGAGAACTAAGGGTTGATGTTTGATATTCCAGTTTTAGAAGACCAAGATTGTCAAATTGATTGTGGATTAATGTTATGGTTAACCTATTTTTAAATTTTCGTTATCGGTTAAATAGGTTGCTTTATGAATACATTTTCTGCTGCTTTTTCCCCCTCAGCTAATTGAAAGCGGTGAAAAAGAGAAGTTGAAGGAGCTTTTGAGGGAAAGGCTTATTGAATGTGGGTGGAGAGATGAAATGAAAGCTTTATGCAGGTTCTCTCTCTCTCTCTCTCTCTCTCTCTCTCTCTCTCTCTCTCTCTCTCTCTCTCTCTCTCTCTCTCTCTCCATTGATTTTAGATGATTGTCATAAGATTTGGGTACATCTATTGCACGCACACCATATGAGTTTGGACTGGTGCCCAAGTTGTGAGTCAGTACATTGACCTCTCAATAAGTGCAAACTATATGAAACATTGACAAAATTATTAGCAAAGGCAAGTTTTGTTGAAATATCCAATGGTTATCCGAGTTAACCTCCCTCGCTATACCAGCAAACTACATTGATGTATTATGTATAGTTGCACAAAGCATGAAGCAAAAGTAACAACAAATTCAGCTGCAAGAGTGAGGAAGCGTCTCTTTCAAAATGTAAACAAGTATAAATAGGTAGAAAGCAGGAGTGAAAGCAAAAGCCCGATGCAAGGATTCAAATTGAGAGTGGCACCTTCTTAAAAGGATCTTGCAATTGATGAAGTCCCCCATGGGCCTTGATTGTCAAATCTCCCTGAGCTTGCATTGTTGCAATGCTTCTTTTTGAAAATTTATTGAAACACTAAAAAGAGGAAACAAGATGATGCAAGAAAGAAAATAAGGAATCATCCGAGTGAAACGAGGAGGATTGCTAATTCTACATGCTGTGTAGAATAAAGTTGCTACATACCTGTTTATGGATCAGAAGTTTTGACTGAGGAATTTGAATTCAATTCCTCGCTTTTCTTGGCGGTGCGAAGAGAAAGATTAGGGAACTTCGAAGAGGGAACTTAATAACATGAAGAGGTAATCATCTCCAAGAAGAAAATCAGGAACTTCGAAGAGGGAACTTAATAACTTGGAAAGTGAAGAAATTGGGATCGTTCTCTGTCAGATCTTTCTACTTTGTTCGTGAAAAAGTTCCTCAAGAAGAAGCGAGATGCACAAAATTTGTTTGGTCCTATAGTGTCCCTCCAAAAAATTGTGGCATTTGGGTGGCTCGTTGGAAAAAAGAAAGTTCTCACCAGAGAGAATTTGCAGAAGAGAACGATGATCCTTCCCAACATTTGTAGTATGTGTATGCATGATGAGGAGAAAGTTGATCATCTCTTTCTGCATTGCCCTTATTCCAATTTGGGCAGATATGTTGGGTTGTTTCGATTTCTTTTGGTCCTTCCCGAAGTTGGTGAGCCAATGCCTTCTCGCTTGGCATGGCATTGGCCTCTAAAATTCCAAGAATTTGACTTGGAGAATGGCTTTCTTGCTGTATGGTGGGCAATTTGGTAAGAAAGAAACGCTAGATGCTTTGATAATTCAAAGAAATCGGTCGGCGATATCTCCCGATGGGCTTGATTTCTAATTATTGAATCGGCCTCTACTATTTCTTGCCTAAAGGGCTGTAATCTGGATTTTATCATGGTGTAGTTTTGGTTGCTTTCTTGGCATCCTTTTTATTGTTGTTCTAGCTTTTCTTTGTTTTTGGTTTTGTTTGTAATTGTTTTTGCTTTCAATCAAATTTTGTCATCTTTCAAAAAAGAAGTCATCTCCAAGTCCTCGGTTCAAGTGGTGATTTCTAAAGCTAAGAAGAAGATTATAGAATGGGCCATTAATGTTCATGGGCTTAAGGATGTGGATCTTTTGTTTCTAGGCCTTTAGTTTTTCTGTTTTTCTGTTTTCCTTTTCTTTGGCTTCGCTGCCATCTCAGCAGCTGCCTCCTTTGTTCCCTCTCCTTTTTAATTCAATCTCGTTATCTTTGAAAAAAAAAAGTCATCTCCAATGTGTGTGGCATGGGGTAGTTGGCAAGATTGGAAAGGCCAAGTGGAGGTTAACTTTCATGGCCGTCTTTTAGGTTATTTGGGGCATTAGAAATGGTTGTTGTTTTTGGAATGAAAGAGTGGATGTTGAAGAGGCTATTAGGAAAGTAAAATTTTTAGTTTCAAGTTGGGTTGTATTCTTTTCTCGCTTTTGTGAGTTGCCTAATCAATTTTTGTTACCTGTCAAGAAAAAAGATGAAGAGGTAGTACTACCTCCTCTTTGACTCAAGATACAACAGCCACCCACTGGGCCCAGATTCTGAGTAGTGGATGATCGGAAGTCGGAACTGTCCATCTTGTGGAATCCATTATTTATGGACCACTATTTGAAATTTTTGCTGAAAGGATGATTGTAACCATTAATGTCCATAGACCAATTTGAAACAATAAAAAGATTTTTTTATTGTAATAAAAAGATTTTTTTATTGTAATAAAAAGATTTTTTTTAATCGCACATTTCCATCTCTGAAAATTGAAGGATAAGGTCATTACTAAAGCATATTTGTGGGGAAAATAGCTTATTTATGGTAGTAAAGAGGAATGGACAGTCCAAATCATCGGAATGTCTCATCAAGTGGGCAGTGGGCCCCAGAGGGTGGCGCCACAAGTTGGATCCCGAGTTGCGGAAGAGACGAACGAACTCTTTTAGTTGGTGTTATTTGGTATTCCGGCTGCATATGATACTTGATATGCAGGCACTCGGAAATTATATGTGGCAAAAATTAAACCAAGGAAATTGCAGACCATACCATTGAAAAAAAAAAAAACACCGTTGTCTATGCAAATTCAAGTAGTGGGGCTCACTTGCTGATTGGATTGGACTGATCCTTTGGGGATCCCATCATTAGAGTGTGGCTCATCTTATGCATGGGTTAGATGACGCTCATACTTCAGTGAACCCCACACAGATAAGGAGCATTTGCTATCCCAACCAAGCTTTTTTTATTTTTATTTTTATTTTGAAGAGGGGGGGGGGGGGGGGGTTATAAATTGATCGTACACACCTGATGCGTGCCTCTGATTTCATACTTGTAACATGTGGAGCCCATTTTCAGCTGTTAATATGTGATCATTTCCCACACATGGTGCACGTGCTCTTAAGACATCTGATGACTCTGTGGGTCCCATGGGCTGGCCAATTGAATGGTCTTCTAATTGGTTTCGTGTAACATGCCAGAGGCATGCATCAGGTGTTACACGTATGCCTCTGATTGATCGTACACACCTGATGCATGCCTCTGATTTCATGCGTGTAAGATGTGGAGTCCATTTTCAGCTGTTAATATGCAATCATTTCCCACATGTGGTGTGCACGCTCTTAAGACATCTGATGACTCTATGGGTTCCATGGGCTGGCCAATTGAATGGTCTGCTAATTAGTTTCATGGGTCTGTATCTGTCATCAGACAATGGATTTTATCCAGGCTTCAATCCATTCAACTTGGACCACTAGGACTGAATCCAATCTGAATGGCAGGATGGTCCAGGTTTTCATCCTGGCAGTTGGATCTTTAATCAGGACCCTTGGTCAAGACAACCTGGGCAAGTTGATCTTTAATTAGGAATCATTAGGTGGGCCATATCTTCAACCAATCAGTATGATTTGGTCTCCCATTGGGCGTGCTTCGTCACAGGCTCCAAAGAACACTCAAACTATCTTATGACCTATAGAGGAGGTTGTATGATTTGCACAAAACCATTGATTATGTGACCACAACCCAGTTGATTCATCATTTTCTGATTGCTCATATGGATCACACAGGAATTGGACCGTTAAATAGGCCATCCAATTGGCTCAGTGGATCAATGTACTTCCTAATTGGATGAACTTGTGGCTGTGGCTGGCCAGTGGGTGGTCCACTCTTCGACCTCCTCTGTTTGATGAGTTACCTAGATGCATAATAGAGATACATAAGTCCTTTTGTTTTCTACCTTTCTCAACACCTCAGTATGTGACTCTATTTTGGCTTTTTTTAGGGCCTTTACAAGGAAGAAAGGAAGAAATAATGTTACAGTGGATGACCTTGTGCATGTAATCACCCCAAAGGGCAGAGGTGAGTATTTTTCTGCCTTCCTCATGGTTTAGTGTTTTTTTCCTTTCTTGTGCAGCCAGGTACAAGACTGATGTTCCATGTTGGATTCTGTTGTTGTGCACTTTGTCGAGCTTTCTTGCATACAATTCACACTATCTGCAAATGTAGAATTCTGCTAGATGTGTAAAGTTGCGACCTTTTCAGTATCTTAAGGTGAATATGGAAAACACTGTGAAGCAGTTTTCAGTATCTTAAGTTGAATATGGTGACCACTATGAAGGGGTTTCAAGATTGAAGATGAATTTGGAAAATGCTCGATGGTTGGTGTTGTCTCTTCGGGGTGGTTTGTGATAGCTTTACCAATATTTTGAGGCACTACTGAATCCATACCTATTTCATATCATGGTTGCTCATTGGGTTATGAAGTGTCATCCGAGTCAATTTGGAACCTGGTTATTGCCTATGGGGAGGGTTGAGAATGAATTTGCTACTTGGAAGTGACAAAATCTTAAAGTGGGAGGCCAGACGTGCTAAGTCCATGTTAACTACTTGATATTTATAATTCACATGTGCAATTTTGATAAATTGGGTAGTTAACAAAATCAGGAGAAAGTTTCATCATCGTCATCATCATTTAAGCACTATCCCCATCAATTGGGGTCGGCTGCATGAATCTTGTGCCGCCATTCCACTATCAAGGGCCATACCTTCAGTTAGATGAAGGGTCATCAAGTCTTTTCTTACCACCTCCATCCACGTCCTTTGGGCCCTTCCCATTGCCCTTTTAGAGCCTTCAACGTGTATCAACTCGCTTCTTCTAACTGGTGTGGTTCTTGTTCTCCATTTCACATGGCCAAACCATCTAAGTCTAGTTCCCCAACCCTCGTCTTATTACCTATTGGTGCTACTCCTAAGTTCTCTCGAATGCATTCCTTTCTAATTGTATCCATCCTCATCTTACCACTCATCCATCTCAACAGCCTCATTTCAGCTACACTCATCCTATGAACATACTGTTCCTTAACCGCCCAACATTCTGTCCCATAAGGCATGACTGGTCTTATAGCTATCCTATATAATTTCCTTTCAGTTTGAGTGGTACACGATGATCACGTAAAACTCCGGAGGCACATCTCCATTTCTTCCACCCAACTTGAATTCTATGGGCAACATCCTTCTCAATCTTTCCACTCATGAATTATTGACCCAAGGTATCGAAAATAGTCATTTTGGGCAACTTCTTGGCGGTGATCTTAACTAATTCCTTGTTTTCGCTCCTAATGTTACTAAAATGAAGAGAGAGTTTCAAAACAAAAAAAGTTGTGGTATATTGTTCTTGACAGGTAAAATTAAATAGAAGAAAAGTAAGGGCAAAAAAAAAACCATTGAGGAATGTGATCATACAAGGTGGGATTGGGATTCTGGGTTACTGGCATAGATTTGAGAATGTGGAAATCCATTAGTAAGGTGGATATATGTTATCTTTCGAGGAAAAAAAAAAACGGAGATGAGTTGAGGGAGGATATATTAAATGTGGGAGCATATAGTAGAATTAGATATTGGGAGGATCTTTTATGAAGAACATCTTTTTTTTTTTCTTGCTTTGCAAGATATGGTGGTAGGTAAAAAGGTTACTATTGAAGGATAGTTTTGAAAGGGTTAAGGATAATATAGTTTGGAACTTGATTTTGAGTAGAAACTTTTAGGGGCTGTTTTATTTTCCATTTCCATGGTAAATACCTAGGAAATAACTTACTATTACTCATTGCACCCGTTTGAAAATAAATGAGTATTTCCACCTTGAAAACTGGTCCAAAAAGGGCCGACTTAAATTTGGAGGCCCTGCCATGATGTATGTGACATATCCACATTGTCCATCTGTTTTACCGGAACATTTTAGGGCATGAGCCCAAAAATGAGGCAGATCCAAAGCTCTAGTGGCCTACATCACAAGAAACAATGGTCGTAAAACTTCCACCATTGAAAGCTTTTTTCTTCAAAAGGCCCACAAGATAGTTTATTTGTCATCTAACCCGTTCATAAGGTCACACAGACATGGAGAAGGGGAAAACACAAATATCAGCTAGATCCAAAACTACTAGGGTCCCCAATAAGTTTTTAACGATATGCGTTCAATTCCCATTGTTTCCTGTGGTGTGGCCCACTTGAGCTGTAGATTGCCTTATTTTTTGGCTCATGCCCTAAAATCATCTAGCAAAACAAATGGACGGTGTGTATAAGCCATATAATATACATCACTCGAAGGTAAGGATTGTTGCGACTAAGATCGCTGCTTATCAGCCTCCGAAACCAAAATACCACATTGTAAAATCGGCCTCAATGACTCGCAAATTAACCCAAGCACTATTTGCCCACAATATTGAAGAAAATGAGAAAAACAACAACACAAGATATTTATGTGGTTCACCACTTCAGCTACTCCCCGGGCAATTCAGCAAGGAAATAATTCACTATGACAAAGAAAGGTAACAATGAACAGGGAATAGAGTACATTCCCCAATGATTCTACAAAACCCTTTGAACCCAATCTCAAAAAAAGATAGATACCTCCACCATTGCAATCCTAGCAATGACCCTTCTCACTGGGAACACCTTGAGAGAGAAAAATGAGCACCTTTTGAGAGATCTTGGGAAATCTTAAACCCTTCATTGTCGAAGAAATCCCTCTTGAACCATTTTCTTTCTTGTGAGAGAAAACTCTTGCTCACACCCAAATTCGGAATTCTACCTCAACCCCAATATAACTTACTTTATAAACTACGATTTTTTGGAGTGAAATGCCAAAATTGCCCCTCCAAGGGTCTACAATCAATTCGGACTTTGTTTGCTCAAGTACAACATGAGTTACACGGGCCTGAGAGGGAGAAAAGCCCAAGTGATTTTGAATTACACTAGTAAATAATTATTACATATTTCCTAGCTATTTACCATGTGAATTAAAAAACAAACACCCCCTTAGGATAAGGAAATGGTAAGTTTTGAAGAGTTGTAGTGGATTTGATGAATATGCGGGAAAGATTATTTGGTTTAAGATTCACGAAGGTTGTTCTTTTTGAAATTATTTTTCTTTTTAATGCTCAAAGGTAAGGGATGATTGGGTAGGTACTACGAATTCTGCACAACTTTATTTCCTTCATTTTCAGCAGGCTTGTTTGGCACCAAATGCTCTTACATCAACTGTTTGCAAATTCCCTTTTGTGGGTAGCTCAATAGTGCTAAGGTGTAGCTTGGGGCTTGACCATCACCATATCTATATGTCAGTCGTGTTGTTAAGCATGTATTGGTGGATTTCCTCCTATTTTATGTAGCCAGCTGCTTGAGCATGACTTTTCATGAGTGTGCGCAATTCGTGCTAGGTGGTTTGTCTGGCAACTACTATTCCATGACCCTACTTTGCTTGCTTGCCCATTAGGCTTGCATGTAATAGTTGGGCTGAGGGTCATTACCAGGGAGGACCATATGTAGGAAACTATTTGTCAGCATGGGCTCTATTGGAAGGGTTATGGATCTGTTTTGATTCCTTTCTTTCCACTCTCAATGGTATTCACTTGAGAGTTAATTGTTTCATGGGTGATGAAGAAGCATTTGGTTCTATGGAAGTTGGCCCACATCGTTGTTGAGATATCAGATTTGTTCCAATGTGTTGATGGTTATTTAGAAGCATCGTCCTCAAGGTCAATGAGGTGACTAGTATTCTGGCAAGGAACTCAATGCCTTAACATTCTTTTCACGTTTGTAATTGTGAATTCTGCCTCTAGCTTTGAGTGCTCCACCTCTCCAACTTGCCGTAACATCTCCAAGCTTGCCTTCAAAAATCCACTCCGTTCCAGAGATTTATAAGTAATTCCATTTCTTCTGAACTGCTGGACAAATAGTGAACAAAGACTTCCCCTCCCCATGCTTTACCCGATACACGTGGTTTGCAGGTGATTGCCTGCATCCTCAGGGATTTGTCTCACCTAAAAAGGGGGCAGGGACACCCTGTCGTCATCAAAAAAGAAAAGATGAACAAATGATGGACCATTTCCTCCTCCCACATGAAGCACATGCTAAGAGTATGTGTTCCTGGTATTGGAGATGATGGAGAGTGAGAATTTTACCTACCACTGCTGCCCTCATGGAAGCTTCATCCATGTATCTACTATCTGTCTACATGGGTACACACCCATCCCCCGACAAGTTTATGTGCGTGTATTTGGGTACATCCATCTATGAGGTCAAGAAGCAACGCTCCTACACTTTTTTGTGTGCCCACACGCTTGTTTATCACGAGGAACTGTCAGATCCTTAAACAGTTTATCGGTTGTGAAAAGTTGGGTTCGTTGTTTGATAATCCAGAGCATTAGTCCATTCCATTCCACCGTGGACAAGCCATGCGTACAAAATTTCCTGGATTGGATGATCATATCCACCAATCTCAGGATCTCTTTTTCAGTTGAATTTGGACCATTTCTCCATTTATCTTCTTCACTGTGTGTTTGTAGGCAGTAGGCCACAATCAAAATGTCAGTTTTGTCCTTTTTAGGAGATTTTCAGGGCATAGTCCATCTGCCGTGGTTCCCAACGGAACAATGGTATTGCCAGCTGAAGCATGGCATCCTCTTGTCAGAAGATTCTAGCATTCTCCATCTATTATTTAGCATCAACCGTCCTTATTCAAATACTTTCAAAGGCACTAGAATTGTGGGAAGTAGACCGAAATTTCAGATTCTGGTTTTGGGGGAGTGGACCATGTCGTTGGATGGTCAGTAAGCTTGTCATCTGCGCCTATGCTCGTTATTTTGGGCCATGTGAGGAATTGGTTGCTGGCAAAAGGCACCAAATACACTTATAAGAGTTTCCATCCTAGACACACCTGAAAATAATGCACATACAAGACACAACTATTACAGTTTTTGTTGATTGGCTATTTTGGTACTGACATGCGTCTGATTTTGCAGCCTCGGTACCTGATTCTGTGAAGGCTGAGTTGCTTCAACGCATCCGGGCTTTTCTTGTGTCAGCAGCAATTTGATCCCAATGCGAGGGCAACAGATGCTTGCAAGCACGAAGGTACATTGTCATTGTGGTGGTGTACATTGCAGTGAGGGGCTAGACTGGGTTATTTCTCCACCATTTTCAAAACTTGTGGTGTCGTCCACCTTGCATGTGGCATATATATATATATATAACAATCCAGCCATACAAGTGATAGGGGCCTGACAATCGCACTGATTGGATGATCTTAGCCATTGGCTCACCTGTTGTATTTGGACTGCTGACTGCTGCTGCTGCTTTTTTTTTTTTCAGTACGTTTGGTGGCCGTCAATTAGATAGATATGATCATTCATTGCTGTGACTTTTGGGCTATGCTTCATTCATGATGGGCAAACACGATTTTGGATGGTCTGAAATTGATATTTGCATCTCCTTTTCCTTCATCAAGATACTTCTCTCATTTATAATGCGGACCTTTTCAGTCAAAAGTCTTTGAATGTGATCTTGCTTGCATAGCAATGTTGGAAATGTATTAATGGTCCTTATATCACTGAAGAACTACTTTGGATGTGATCTTGCTTGCTTCAGAGAGTTGGAAATATGCATGGACGGTCCCATGTTGAGGAAGCTATTACAGGTGTTATCGGAGTTAAAAAGCAACTGCTATAGAATGCATGTTTTAGTTTGAATATGTTTCAGCTGTAGATGATGAAAGAGGAAAGGAAATATGGAACGTTGAAATGTTGATCATGATCCACAGTTTTCAGGTTGTACAGAGTGGGGCCCATGCTCCCATGATCCAGAATGTTGATGTGAGAGCCACTGCAGATGGACCATTCCCCGAAATTTTCCCAGATTAGATGATCATGGTTATCGCAGCCAATGACTTGAATGGTTCAGATTGCCCAATTGGGTCATGATCTGGTCCAGCGAAACTTGGAACTTTGGATGTGCACAGTATTCTCAGCTTTTACTGGTGGAGCCCGTGATTCTTGTCCTGAGGACACTGCATGTTCCTCTCACAGTAGTGGCCCATCCTTCAACATGCCTGAGGATTTGTCATTGTGTAGTTTATTGCTTTCAAACGTCTATCTTTTCTTAAATGAGTTCAAAATCATGGGGATGAAAGAGGAGAGTTAAATGACCCGCAATCTAAATTGGTCTTCTCATCAGGTGGGCCACTTATGTGCTGAAAGATGGAGGGTGAGAAAGGAGATTGATGAGCATGTATTCCGCTCATGTAGCCCATCTGATTATTGGAGGGACGTAATCTTTTGTTCTCCATGGTCTGTGCTGGGCGGCGCGGCTTTGGTGGATCCTTGACTGTGGGGCCCACTGTGATGTATGTTCCTTATATCCATGCCGTCCATCCGTTTTGACAGATCATTTTATGAAAAGATGATATGATACCAAACGTGAAACAGATCCAAACCCCAGGTGGACCACGCCACAGGAAACAATGGTGATTGACTACCCACCATTAAGAACTTCATGGGGACCACCGGATTGTTTATTTGTCATCCAACCTGTTGATAAGGTCACAAAGGCCTGGATGCAGGGACCAAATAAATACGAGCTTGATCCAAAACGTGTGTGGCCTACAAGAAGTTTTTAGTGGTCGATAACCACTGTTTCCTGTGGTGTGGTCTGCATAAGATGTGGATCTGCTTCATTTTTGGAACCATGACCTGAAATGATCTGTCAAATCGATGGACGGTGTGGATTTAAGGCACGTACATCCTGGTGGGGCCCACAGTCATGGTATCCGCCGAAGCCATGCCGGTGGTGTGCCACACTGATGGATGCCTGGATCTCGTGCACGTGTGCTACCTGTGGCGTGTGGAATGCATGAAATCCAGTGAAACTGTCTCTTAGTCAGTCCCAAGGTCAGATCGGTTGGACAATCCTAACCTCTTATTGGTGGACACTTGTTTGTCAAAATAGGGCCATTGGGTCCATAAAAAATCGGTGGATCGGGTTAGGGTACACCTTTCTCAGACTCGCTTAAAATTGGGTTGGGTATATATGGTCAGGACCCGATTGATTAGCGTGGTAATTTTAGTCAAGATCATTGGATCTGGTAGCCTGGTACACAGCTATGCATGTAGTGTTGGTGTACTGAGTGCATCAGGGAAGCTTGTTTGGGTAGTTGGAATCTCTACCCGTGTTTTATCTTGTGAAAATCTGCAAAGGAGATCAAGGACTTTTTTTGGTTATTTATGATTTTTTGTTCATTTTGCAAGGGTATTCATTCAGTACTTAATGGGTCCCATACCCGATCAGATTCGGATTCCGTTCCTCCGATGTGGTGCCCGTACCCAAAACCAAGCCACTGGGCAGGTCTGGTATGTGTACCAGCTCAGGTCCCACCCATTCCTATGCCTGGTGTGGATGCCTAGTCCGTGGATTAAGGTGAGATTTGATTGGGCGATGTGTTGCTTTCATAAGTGGGCCCATGGTCAAATGTACCCTCCTCAGAACAAATTTCAATGTTATCCCTGCCATATCTAAAGGTAGTTTTAGTGATATAATTTCTAACAGCAGTATGTATTTCAATCAAATTCTACAATCCAATGATTCTGTTTACCCAATGTTAGGTACAAAACAGAAGTGGGCTCCACATGATGTATTCATGATATCCAACTTATCTATAAAATGCGTATCTTCTATTTACCGCAGTGCACAAAGTTCGGCTTGATCCACAACTCAGGTGAGTCACGCCACTGGGACCGAGTACGGAGTAGATGGTTACTGTTTGATTCGAATAGGAGGCCTACTGAGTAGTGTATCTGCAATCCAGACCATTCAGACTCTTCATCTGGCCTGGATGAAGGGTCAAGATGAAATCAGGCTGTTTCTCAGTTCAGGCGAGCTCCAGTGAAATCAAGTGTGGTCATTCCCACCTATCTAGTTACATCTCCGGTGTCCCACCTGAGTGTTGGGTCGGGCAGATTTTTGATACCTGGGATAACATGAGCGAACCTGATAGACAAGTCGAATATCTTGCCTACATTCAAGTGGTCCACATATGGCCAGTAAACCCATCAGAACAGCACCACTCTATTAATGCCCTGGACCAAGAATCAAGTTATTTCACTGCTCAGATGGGCCACAGCTAGCAAAATAAACATGCACTACATAAAACTTAGCGGAAGTTTTGTAACGTATCCAGGCGTGTCCAACATTAGGGCTCAAATGCAATGTGGACCGAGAGAGTTTTTCCTTCTTCTTTTTTGATTCTTCCTCTTTTCATCGGGGAAAACATGTTCGATCACAGACTAACCTGATAGATGGATTAGATCTCACACGTATGTTATGTTAGGATTTGTGTTGCGGAATCACACGGATATGGATCTAGGATAGCAATCTAATAGCGTCAAGCAAACACAAGAGAACACAAAGATTTAACATGAAAAACCCTTTCGAGAAAAAACCACAATACAAAACGACAAAAATTTACTATGAAAGGATAAATTACAAAGAGAAATGACTTACCTGATTCGAACAACCTTGAATCTTACCATTGTTACGCCCTTTGAAACCCTAAAACCCCTTTTAAAAACCCTTGAAATACTTTTGGAATGCCTTAGAATCGTTTAAAATAGCCCTAGGGACTCCTATTTATAATTTAAGAAACCCCAGTTACGCAATGACTTTAGAACTCGAAAATCGCTTCAAATTTACATAGTCTGCACGCAGTCTGCGTAACCTTCGACTAGTCGCGCTAGGGCTTCAACTGGTCGAAGGGTCCCTTCGACTGGTCGAAGATGATGGGAATTTCTTGCTGGACTTCGAGTCGAACTTTCCCAGGGCTAGTCGAAGAACTACAGATTTAAGACATCTTTTTAACAACAATATTCACTATGTCTTCAATCTTCAAACGTGAAGCTTTTTGCCCTCTTCTCTTATTTTTACATCGCATCATAGCTTTAATCAATGTTTCTCGTATACACTCTGTCCTTCTTTTAGGTCATCGCCAAGCCTAGAGAAGTTGCACGGAACTTAAACTTCTCTGTAGGAACAACCTTGGTGAGCATGTCTGCCGGATTTGAATACACATGCCCAACCACCTTTGTTCCTTTCTTCTCAAAATAAGACGTAGTCTTCTGTACCTCGAATGTATCGAAGTAACCATCTTACTATCATCCAATATTGTTTGTTAGGGTATTTGCTCGCAATACCGATTGCCTGTGAAATGACCGGTCTAATACAGATCGTGACATGCACCGCCAACCGCATTCGAATAAGGCACATGTGACATAACCTACTTTTTCTCATTTGGTTTAAGACATTGTTCTGAGGAAAGCTTGAAGTGAACAGCGTAGGGAACGCTCATCGACTTTTCCTGGTCCATCGCATACCTACTCAAGGTATTCTACTTATGATTACCAAAACCTGCTTCTCTTTCAGTCTCTATAAATATCAATGCCAAGAACCATCTTTGCAGCCCCCCTTATCCTTTATCTCGAATGTCTCACTTAACCGAGTCTTTAGTACGTTGATATCAGACATGACATGATTGACGATCTACATGTCATCAACATACAATCCCTGACTCACCATGAAGGAATCAAATTTTATACCACTGCCTAGGTGACAAATCGTACCACAACCTCTTACAAACTTTTTTCCTTAGCCCCTTTAAACTTTGAACCGCTCTAGTTGCTTCATGAATAACAACACTTCCGATTTCCCATGCAGAAGTGCAGTCTCCACATTCATCCATTCGAGCTCGAGATCGCATTGGGCAATCAACGCCAATACAATACCGCCATCATGAATATCTCTAAGAAGTTGATCCCTTCTCTCTGAGTATGACCCTTCGCTACCAGCCTTGCTCCGCATCTATGTTGTATCATCTTCAAGATCTACCTGTATCCAACCGCTTTCACCCACTGAAAGCTCCACCAGCTCTCATGTGTCGATTTGGTACAACATGTCCATTACATCGCTCCACTTCTCAGCACCATGCTCACCTAGAGCCATCTGAATAGAAGACAGATCCTCCTCATCTTTAACGAGAGCATATGCGATGTTGGAGTCATCCATGTACCTCGCCGATATTTTGCGACTATATTATGTGATTCTTCTCACAAGTGGCTGCTCTACCTGCTCCGTATATATGTCCGCGTGTCTCAGTCTTCATGCCCTACCCACTCATGTGGCCATGCCCAGCATCCACAAACATACAGAGGTGGAATCCGCTACAGCTAATGCAATTCCACCTGTTCAAATGCTCCCGATTAACCTTTAAATGTTATCGAGTCATTACGCTTTCATGATTACCCATGTCCCCTTAGATACTTTAAGGGCACCATTAAGTCGGGTGAACTTGCATCATTTTACCTCAAGTACACTGAAAGAGATCAGACTCTTCTTCATGTCGGGAACGTGTTTACCTTAGTCAGGGTACACTCTGTCCCATCAAACATCTTGATGCGCATCATACTAACAACCACAACATTGCAGGTACTATCATTGCTCATAAATACTTATCCACCATCGCACTCTCTGTAGCTAACGAACCAACTCTGATAAGGAGTCATGTGAAAGGATGTCCCTGTGTCTAGAATCCACTCATCCCTACGATCATCGCATGGACATTTGATCATAGATGCAAACAAGACATCAGCATCACATCTACTTGATCCATCTGACATGGCAACGTTGGCTTCCCTATACGAAGCCTCAGATTTTTCTCTTTTAGATTTAGGATGTGTACAATCCTTTTTCATATGTTATTTTATCCCACAGTTTCAATACTTTAACTTATCTTTACCCTTGCCCTTAGATTTAGATATAGAGCTTGAAGATCTTGTACCTTGCTCGGAATTCTTTTCCCTCGTAATCAGTGCATCGGAAGATATCCTCATGTCACCGTTAAGTTTTCTCTTAGCCTTCCCTTGAAAAGCTGAGATAACGATGTCGACACTTAGGATTTTATTTACGGTGCACATCGTGTCTTTTAATGACTCATACGATGCCGGAAGAGAATTCAACAACAGACATGCTTATTCCTCATCTTTGATCACTTCCTCCATATCCAGCAATTTGTAAACTAATTTATTAAAGTTACTGATGTGGGCCTCCGAATCTCCACCCTCTGTCATCCGAAAGTTATATCACTGTAGCTTCAAGTGTAGACGATTTTCAGAGGATTTTTTCACATGGACATCCTCTAACTTCACTCATAACTTAGCCGCAGTTTTCTCCCTCATAACATTGTAGAGAACCTCATCCGTGAGACATAAATATGTGGAGGCTAAAGCATTACTATCAAGATTCTCTCATTCTTCATCCTTCATAGTCAATTTTCGCTCCTCAGGAGCCTTAGTTTCGCCTTGCTTGGTTAATAGACTAATTATCTTAATCTTTCATAACTCAAAATTATTTTTGCCTAAATACTTCTCAAAATTAAACCTAATGCTTTTCATTTATGTTAATCCTGCAGATTCAAATCTATGCCCCGACAATTGCTCTGATACCACTTGTTGGGATTTGTGCTGCGTAATCACATAAATATGGATTTAGGATAGAAATCTAATAGCGTCAAGCAAACACAAGAGAACACAAAGATTTAACGTGAAAAATCCCCTCGAAAAAAAATCACAACACAAAGTGACAGAAATCCACTATGAAAGCATAAATTACAAAGAGAAATGACTTACCCGATTCGAACAACCTCGAATCTCACCCTTGATACACCCTTTGAAACCCTAAAAACCCTTGGAATACCTTTAGAATGCTTTTAGAATGCCTTAGAATTGTTTAGAATAGCCCTAGGGACTCATATTTATAGTTTAGAAAACCCCACGTACGCATCGACTTTGGAATAGTTTGAAAACCACCTCAAAATTACACAGTCCGCGCGCAGTCAGCGTAACCTTTGACTAGTCGAGCCAGGGCTTCGACTGGTCAAAGGGTCCCTTCAACTAGTTGAGCCTATCCCTCGACTGGTTGAAGATGATGAGAATTCCTTATTGGACTTCAAACCGAACTTTCCTAGGACTAGTCGAAGAATTACAGATTTAAGACATTTTTTTAACAACATGTTATAAATGCCACACATGTCCCAGCATTGTACGATAGGTCTGAGATCCAATACACCTATCAGAATAGCAAAGCCATTATATTAACTCCCTAGACCAAGAATCAAGGTGATTCACTGGTCAGGTGGGCCATAGTAAAATAAACATACGGCTTTAAAAACTTGGCTGAAGTTTTCTAAACTATCCATATGTTTTGAGTCTCAATGCATCTAATGTCATGGGTTTGAGTGCCCATAAGGTATATTTGTGTGGAGTAGGGTGTGTAAAAAAATAATAATAATAATCATGCACCTATGTGTTGTACTGTAAATGCATGTGTGCTTAGCAAAGTTCATAACAAACGTTAACAGATCCCCCTACAATGTTTGCCGGATATGCTTGCTCTACAAGTTTACTTGTGGGGGCTACTGTAGTTTTTTTTATATAGAATTTAACCTATTTAGAAGGGTTGCCTCACAATAAAAATGGGACACCCTGATCCAACCATCACATGGGCTACCGAGTGAATTTTGGGCAAATGTTCATAATTTACAATAGTATGGCTACTTAATGATTAGGTAGGCTTGATTTTGGAGCATCTTATCATCATAGTGAAGCACAAACCTCATATAGACAATTGAATATCATTTATATTATTTGTTCTAACTCGTTAAATGTGATCCCCAAGTCCAATACCTTGATTATTGAATGTTATAGACTTGAGTGGGCCTAGTAAGTAGGGAATCACATCCAGTCGATCATGAGTTGCCATTGCAGCCGAACAAACCCAATTTTTACAACCGATTGTCCTCTTCTCTCTGCTCCCTCATAAATCACTTTCTCTTTTTTATATGTTCATGCAAGTGTCATTATTTGAATAATGTTTGTTGCCTGTTCTAGAATTGTGAAAACTTTAAAAGTACTAGGCATACTTATAAAAAAACTGCTAAAGATCAAATCTATCATGAATCTAGTGATGATATCCTCGACGATATCGTCTCTTGTAGTCATTTGAAAATAAAAGATCTCTCCGTAGATGTTCGGAGAAGCAGTAACAATGAAGAATGTTCCAAACACCAGGAGATCAACCCTTTCTCTAAGCTAACTTGATTTGGGTTTGAACCTATGTTGGGATCGATAGAGATTCTTGTTGGTTAATCCCAAGACGTCCATTGATTAGAACAAAGGAACATGAGAGCTATATGAGAAGACAAGTCTATCTAATGATAACATATCAAGCAAATCTAACCCCTCCAACAATGTGGAGATAGGAAGAGACAGTGGGAATACCCAAATATCCCTAAGTCGCACTTCAATTAGTAATCTCGGGGCTAGGATATGATGAATTTTGTCCATCTATCATTCACAACATCCAAAACCAGTCCGCATTGAATGGTGAAAATGTTATAGGAGGCTTGATATAGACTATTCGACACCTCTTGGTGACTTATGGCCCAATCGATTTAGTAGATCATCATCAAAGACATAAAGTGGGAAACATTGATTTGTATTTAGCTTCGGATTTGGGCACCTTAATTAGAGAAATCTTAACGGATTTAGGCGTGGTCCCTAATAAACCAGGGACACCCACGATAGATTAGCTACTTGAAGAAGATCTGACAAGTTAGGATGTCTAAATCTAGCTGGATTCTTTCTTCCCAATCTAAGTCTCCAATCCCAAAGCATTTAAAGGGATTTACATATCCAAAGCAGCGACGTAAGCACAAAGGATTTATAAGCAATAAATTAAGGAAACCCCAATAAGGGTTTCACCGCCTCAAGAAGCTATAAAAAAGAGCAATCAAAGGAGAGCTCAATGCCTTATGCCAAACACATCAATTTATCTTTTTATCTATCTTTATTTTTCTTATCATATCATAGATTAGTTTATAGCTACTGACTAGTGACTCCTACTACAATACCTTAGAAGTAGATATAGTTTGTTTTTTTTTTTTTTTACAACTTTTAGTTGTAGATCAAGATCATCTAAGTTCCCATTTGGTTGATCACACCCGTCTCAGTTCATCCATTCCAATAGACATATTGGGTATTTATCATTTTTTTTTTGTTTATTCATTTAGTTGTCTCACAACTTGTCAATAGTAATGAACATCATTCCACAATATTAATGAAATCAACAACATTTTTGCCTTATTTAAGTTGAATGTATCTTTTTTCATTTAAGAGTTGCTTTGAAGTTAAGAGTGTTGGTGAAAGAACATGTCCTTAAGTCCATAAACTCACATATATTGTCACAAGGTAAAAATAACTCATTCGAAAGGATTAGCTTCCTTTCCTTTCACTAATCACTTAAACGGAACACAATTTCGGTTGGCAAGATGACTTTGCATCTTTGATTCAATTCTCCAATATGTTCGTCTCAATGAAGGGAACACTAACAATTCACTCAACCCTTGAGTCAAGCAAACTCCGGAACGCCCACACATCCTACTTACGCACATGTATATAAAATATAGACCCTCGGTCACACGAGTGGTCCAGTCTGGTTGAATTGAGTGCATCATATGGATATCTACCATTTTCATTGTTTGTGAAAATTTAGGTACGAAAATAAATTCCCATTCCAAATAAATGGGGTGTTTGATTTTTCAAATTCCCCATAAATACAAGGAAATAAGTCAATATTACCTTTTACATGCGTTTGCTCAAATTTGGAGACCAGTGAGGATTTATGCCTCTAAAAATCACCCCCAAAAGGATTGACTTAAATTTGTGGGGCCTATCGTGATGTATGTGACTTATCCACACCATCCATTTGTTTTATGAGAACATTTTAAGGCGTGAGCCAAAAAATGAGGTAGATATAGAGCTCAAGTAGAATACACCAAGAAAATAGTAATCCAAAAGACACCCACCGTTGAAAGCTATTTTCTTCCCTGAGGCTCACTTAAGATATGGATGAAGCAAAAACTTTTGGCCCCCAAGAGGTTTTCAACAATAGGCATTCAAGTCCCACCATTTTTCTGTGGTATGGTCTACTTGAGCTTTAGATCTACCTCATTTTTTGGCTCATGCCCTAAAATGAGCTTACGAAAGAGATGGACATGCATGGATTAGTCACATGTATCATGGTGCAAGCCATAATTTTCTTGTATTCTGTCTCGGGTTTGAGACAGAATAGGTGTTGTCAATGCTGCATTGGGAAGGCGGCATATAATTAGAAAATTAATTAATCACTATTTATTTTTAAGTATTTACTTAACAAATTGAAAATTCAAACACCCTCTCAAAAGACATGGATATTAATTTCTTTTAAAGAAGTATGTGTTCAATTCTAAATATAAATTTTAACAAGAAAGCAGTTGCTCATTCCTCCTGTGTATCATTAATGTAATTATTACTATGTGGTAAAGAAGCTTTTAAGGCATATGTGAAGACCATAAGCCTTTCCAAACTACTAGCATATTTACAACTTGTAACTAATTATGTAAGGTCTTTGGCTCAATCAAAATTTATAAGCATCTTATCACAGTTGGATGTTTTCTCCTATACATTACACATAAATTTATTCATCAGCTATGTTTCATGTTATTATACACATATCCACGTGCTACTAATTATACCCATACATTGCTTAACCAAAAGAAATCATAGTCTAATTACCTATATAAAATATAATAGACCACCTAACTCATCATAATCCACCTACAAAGAAGCTAACAAATCAAAGAAAAATCTAAAAATAAACGTAACAAATATAATAAATGAAATATAATGACATTTATAAAATATAACCTATAGTACTTAAATCTAGCCAATGCATACACAATAATATCCTACTCATGTGTGGGGACATTGTTCCATGGTAAAAACTCACCATACGTCCAACAATTGAGCCATGCATGGTGACTTTAATATAAGCTATCTTGATTTATCTACTAGACATGATAATATTTTAGAGTTAACTGGACAAATCAAGCCTAACGATATATTTCACATTGAACTTGTCTTGATTTATTCACATTAAAATATACATTTAAAAGCAAAAAAATTAATAGAATTGTCCTAATCATGTTCGTCACTTGTAAACATAATAGTAGCAAATAATAAACACAAAAATAATGATAAAATAATAATAATTTAGTACCTTCCAAGAGCAATGGGTTTGGGCTCGAGTTAGGTTAGGATTAGCCAAAGCTAGAATCTTTTACTAAACAAGCTATTGGCAACACATCACCCTTCGATCCTACTCGGCCCACCTGAGATTCATCAATCCAAGATGGGCTGAACTTGACCCGTCTAATTTTAATGACAGGCTTGATTGACCTATCATGATTCATGTCTAACTAAGGTTTTAAAGCGACATATGGAATAAAAGGTTTGCCCCCTAGAGCCTGTAGTAGATTAAGATACACATATCCATATATGAAAAATGTACTTGAGCGAATTGCCTGCAGCCTTGTGTCTTTAGGGATATTTATAGTTGTGGCCCAACCTCTATGGGTGTATATCTATTTTGTCGGATCATTTTAAGGTGTGAGCATAAAAATGAAACAATTCCAAAGCTTGCATGGACCACATAATAGAAAATAATAAATACTTCCTATGGGCTTATAGAAGTTTTTGGTCCTGTTAAAATTTGTGTTTCCCTTCGTTTAGATATTTATAACCTTATGAATAGATTAGATGGAAAATAAACATCACGATTTCAAACCTTAACGTCATTATCCTTATAGTTTCTTATGTTACGGTCTATTTGAGCTTTTGGATTAGCCTAAAAATGAATGGATTGCATAGATAAACCACATACATCATGGTGGCCACACAGCCACGTCGTTCTCCACGGATATTCCTAAAGACGAGTGGTGTAGGCAATCCACTTCCTTTACTTACTACCCTCATCTTCTAAGGCCTGTTTGGTTTTCCCAAATACTAGTATTTGGGGTGCGTGGGGTAATTATGACATTTCACAGCCATTTGAAAAGTAAGTTTTTAAGCCGCATTAAAGAACGGCTGCAGTTGGATGGATTTAGCGGTAATGCAGTCGCCGAATCCTAAATAAATGTAGGTACTCGATTCATATCGACTGACGCTCGAAAATCTGACTGAAGCGAAAATGGTGGTCCACGGGACACCACTGAACATTAGCCACTCAATAGATAGATATGAACGGGTATATCTTTTTCTTCCAACCAGTGGTCTTCAGCCCATTCCCCACTAGACGAGACGAAAATCCTTCCTTGCAAGGTATGATCATGGTTTTTGAGTTTCATTTTAATGTCCTTCCCGGATGGTTTTGGAAGATTGTCATCCTCGCATGTTGATCTTTTTCCCATTCATCATGCATGCTAACCATCCATGTTTCCCTTGTTAACAATCTATGAAGCTCAGATCTTGCTGAAGGATGACATGGTATCCATCTTTACAGCTGCGTCTCTAGTCGGAAATATGATTTTCATTTCAAAGGTATGGGTTCTACGTCTTCTTCTCTCAGTAGACAACCTCGTTCGCCATGATTAGCTATTAATTGCTATATATTGCTTCCTCTATCACCCAACAGATATTAGCTCATGAGTACACTATCAGATTTTCCTCAATAGTCATCTGATATCCAAACAGGTAGGCTCTGATTTCTGTTATTTTTTAGCTTTGAGTGGATTTTTTAACGGACCGTTTGGATATACCACAAATGACGTATTTTTCCATTTGATGGGGTTTTTGACCCGTGCTCGACCGGTCAAGAGCCTTGCTCGACCGGTCGTGGGCTGGTGCACGACCAGTCGTGGAGTCGAGCCCTAACTCGACTCAAAGTCTAGCGAGTTTGGGTAATTTTTCTCTAGGGTACTCGACCGGTCGTGGGTGGCGTTCGGCCAGTCGTGAACTCTTCTCGACCAGTTATGGTTACGCAGATTCGTTCCATGATTTTGTGCGGATTTCGTTTCGCAAGTCTTTTTGTAATTGGGATGCGGATAGAAGTTTCCTAAAACTATAAAAAGGGGTCTCTAGAGTTTTTCTAGGGATGATGATGTACATGAAAAACACAAGAGGGCTATTAAAGGTGTGAGAGAGAGAGAGAAAGAGAGAGAGAAAGCTTGTGGAAGGGAGGCTATACTCGTAAAGGTGATCTATCATATCTTAACACTTCTACGTCCTCGTAATCGATGAAATCTCTTTGTTTTCTTTGTTTCTCTTATGTTTATTCACTCCTGCGTGAGTGATGAAGGTTTGATCATAGCAAGGTGTGCTTGTAATCGATTATAACGTTCTACTTCATAGTGGATTATTGATCTGGACGAGATCTCGTGGTTTTTACCTCTTTGAAGGTTTTTCACGTAAAAATCTCTTGTGTGGTGTGTGATTGTTAGTTTGATTTATTTCATTGCTTTATTATCCATAATTTTGGTTTGTTTTGAGAGGCTAGATCCTAAGGTTTTGTGCAAGGCCCCTAACAAAGTCATATCAGAGCTTAAGTGCATTGAACGGGTAGGATCGATTTGGAATTATGGAAGGTGACTCATCAAGGATAATCAGCCTCAATGGTTCTAACTGGACCATATGGAAGGCTAAGATGGAGGACTTGTTTTATTGCAAGGACATATATTCTCCAATTTTAGGCATATCAGCAAAATCTAAGGATATGTTTAATGATGATTGAAAGAAGATGGACCAGAAGGCAGTGGGGTTTATTAAATAATGGCTAGATGATTCTGTGTTCCACCATGTGTCTATGAAAACCTCGATCGCTAGCCTATGGCTGAAATTAGAAGGGCTATATGAGAGAAGACAGCCGGTAATAAAATTTTTCTGATAAGGCAACTTGTAATCTCAAGTTCAAGGATGGTGGTTCTGCGGCCGAGCACATGAATGAGGTCAGCAATATAGTGAACCAACTCTCCTCTATAAAGATGGTCCTGGATGATGAATCGCAGGCTTTGCTTTTGCTTAGTTCGTTGCCTGACAATTGGGAGACATTGGTGATGTCTCTAAGTAACTTTGCACCAGACGAAAAGATATCCATGGAACAGGTTACTAACTGTCTCTTCAATAAGGAGACAATGAGAAAGTCTCAGGGGTCTACTCAATAAGAGGCCCTTGTGACACAGGAACATGGGAGATGAAAGAATAGGAATGGCGGGAAGGCCCAAGATAAATCAAGAAGCAAGTCGAGTAACAAAAAAGATGTTTAATACTATAATTATGGCAAGAAGGGCCACTATAAGCATAAATGTTGTAATGCTAAGAACGACAAGAAAGGAAAAGGAAAGGAGAAAGAAGATGAATCAGATTCCACTGCGGTCGCTTCAGATGGCGACGTTGTAGTTATTCTTTCTGCAGATCATAATGTATGTCTCACGGCTACAAGTCAGGACAACAACCGGATGATAGACTTGGGAGCCTCTTTTCATACGACGCCACGTAAAGACTTCTTCACAAGCTACAAGTCAGGTGACTATGGAACCGTGAAGATGAGAAATTCTGACATATCGAAGATCTTAGGGGTCGGTGATATTTGTGTAAAAATCGATGTGGGCTGCACATTGGTTCTCAGGGATGTGAGGCATATTTCAAACCTTCACCTCAACTTGAGGTCTACGGAAAGGTTGGATGATGATGGCTATGAAAGTCGATTTATTGGTGGGTACTGAAAGCTCATCAAGGGTTCGTTGATCATAACCAGAGGAAAGAAGTGTTGCACCCTATACAAGGCAAGTGTCAGTGTGTGTAAGGGTGGGTTGAACGCAGCGAAAGATTCAGTTATTAACATGTGGCGCATGTGTCTAGGTCACATGAGTGAAAAGGGGTTTCAACTACTAGCGAGGAAGCGACTTCTTCCAAATGTGACAGGTATGCTTCTCAAAACATATCTTGATTGTTTATCAGGAAAACAGTATAGAATTTCATTTGTTAAATCTGCTTCTCATGTTAATAAAATGCATGCATTAGATTTGGTTTATTCTTATGATTATGGTCCTATGAGGACAAAAACCTTAGGTGAGGCATTGTATTTTGTTACTTTTATAGATGATGCATCTAGGAGGGTTTGGGTTTATGCTTTGAAATCCAAAGACAAGGTCTTTGGTATATTTAAATTGTTTCATGCTATGGTCGAGAGAGAGACAAATAGATCATTGAAGTGTATCCACATTGATAATGGTGGTGAATACGTTGGTGACTTTCACGAGTACTGTAAGTCCCTGGGTATACGGCATGAACAGACGATTCCCAAGACCCCCCAGCATAATGGTGTAGCTGAGTGAATGAATCGCACAATTGTTGAGAGAATCAGATGCATGTTATCCCATGCGACACACGGCAGTGTATCTGATGAATAAGTCTCATCAGCTCCGTTGAATGGAGAAGTACCTGAGAAGGTGTGGACTAAACAGGATCCATTGTACAGTCATCTCAAGGTGTTTGGATGAAGGGCATCCGTTCACGTACCAAATGATGAGAGGTTCAAGATCGATATGAAGATCAGGCAGTGTGTATTCTTAGGGTACGGTGATGAAAAATTCAGTTATAGATCGTGGGGTCCGACCGAGAAGAAACTCTTTAGGAGTAGAGATGTGGTTTTCTTTGAAGATTAGTGTATAGAAGACATTGGTAAGCCAGAGAAGAACTAGCCTTGTTTAGGTGAGCTAGAGGACATGGATTCGATTATTCCTCCCGTGGTGTATGATGACAGGGGAGTACAGTAAGGTGCAGAGGACGAGGGAGTTCCTTCAGAAGATGGACCAGGAGAGCAGCCCGCACTTGATTCACCTGTTAAGCCACAAGTGAGGAGGTCATCAAGGGACAAACAACCGTTCAAGAGGTACTCGCTACATGAATATATTATGCTGACTGATGGGGGAGAGCCAGAAGACTATTCTGAAGCCCTAGCCGACAAGCATAAGGGGGAGTGGTTGAAAGCTATGCAAGAGGAGATGGAATCCTTACATAAGAACCATACTTATGACATGGTGAAACTGCCTAAGAGCAAGAAAGCTTTGAGCAATAAATGGGTGTTTAGAAAGAAAGTTGAGCAGAAGAATTCACAGACGAGGTTCAAGGCCAGACTTGTGGTAAAAGGGTTCGGTCAGAGAAAAAGCATAGACTTTGAGGAGATATTCTCACCAGTGGTGAAGATAACATCTACACGGGTGTTGCTTGGGTTGACGGCTAGTATGAATCTAGAGATAGAGCAGTTGGACGTTAAAACTGTTTTCCTCCATGATGACTTAGAAGAAGAGATGTACATGTACCAACCAGAGGGGTTCGAAGTCAAGGGCAAAGAGCATATGGTGTGTAGGCTGAGGAAGAGCTTGTATGGGCTGAAACAAGCTCCGGGGCAATGGTATAAGAAGTTCGATTCGTTTATGTTATAGCATGGGTATGACAGAACGGAGTCAGACCACTGTGTGTTCACGCGCAAGTTCTCAAATGGTGATTTCTTAGTTCTTCTATTATACATTGATGACATGCTCATCATGAAAAAAGACATTAAGAAAATCAACAGGCTGAAATAAAAATTGGGCAAGTCGTTTGCGATGAAAGACTTGGGCCCGGCTAAACAGATCCTAGGAATGGAGATAACCCATGACAGAAGCAGCAGAAAGCTTTGGCTGTCACAAGAGCAGTATATTAAAAAAGTCTTAGAGCGGTTCAATATGAATACAGCGAAGCCGGTCAGTACTCCACTAGATGGTCACTTCAGATTGAGCGACAGACAGTATCCTAAGATGAAGACAGAGGTGAGAGAGATGCAAAAGATACCCTACACATCAGTTGTAGGAAGTTTGATGTATGTTATGGTGTGTACTCGCCCAGACATAGCATATGCGATTAGTGTAGTCAGCCGGTATCTTGTCAATTCTAGCGAAGAGTGTAAGACCCGTGTCTTAGTCCGTACTATTCCGTAGGCTTCCGTGGTCTTCCCGGTCGAATTTTCGGATACCTTCGACCCTTAACCGACACTTTCACGTAACCCTGCGTCACACGCCGTCGACCTGAGTCGACTCAACCTGAGACTTGTACCCTAGCGACCGCGCCGTCGCCGCAGTTCCAATGCCGCGACTCGCGCGCCGATCCGATACTCTGGCCAGGAGATGCGGGCCAGCATTCGGTGCAAGGAAAACGCCGCGGCATTGGAACCGCGGTCTTCCCGGTGCAAGCAAAACTCAAGAGAATCTCTACGACATGTCACATCAATCTATCAATCCATCAATCTCAACATGTCAAGTACACATCACCTCACACTCTTCCCCAACAACTCCTAAAGTCAACACTCTCTTACACAAAGTACACCCATCACTCACTTCCCCCATCACCCCATCATTCACCCAACCCTCTCTCTCTTACAACCACTCTCTCTCATCCCTCTCTCCCTCATTCTCCAAGCAATCCACGTCCAAGCTCCATGAGAGAAGTCATGTGTGGCCCACCTTCATACCTCTCATCTCCAACATCAAAGCCTCATCTCAACCGTTAGATCACGATCTTTGGAGCTATAAAACGCGTTGATGGATGAAGGACGAAGAGATCCAAGGTGGGTGCTCCTCTCTCTCTCTCTCCTTCTCTATTTGTGACCCACCTGATATATGAGTTTATCCACACTGTCCGCAAGTGGGACAGCCTTGCCGTTCATCTGCACAGCCTAGATCTGATGATGGGTGGGTTGCACCATGGCAGCAGCAGCAGGACTGTCCACCTGCTTGGACGAGCCTGTTTGCAAGAAACGCAAACATCAGCAAGATCTCTAGCTTACAATCATCGTGTATACCCCACCTTGATGGGACCCACCATGGTGCATGTGTTGTATCCAAACTGTCCAACCATCTGGGAGATCATTTTTGGACATGGGGTAAATGGGTGTGATCTAAAGTTCAAGTGGACCCCACCATTTGCAATAGTAATGGGGTACGGTGGCACCCACCGTTTTAAACTTCTTAGGAGCAACAGTGGTTCCCACCCAAGCTGATATTTGGTTTTCCCTTCATCTATCTCTATGCTAACTTATGTATGGGTCGAATCTCAAAATACAAGTGAGACTCGGCCAAGTGACTCAACTTATTTAACTCGGCCAAGTGAGACTCGGCCAAGTGATTTAGCCTATTTGACTCGGCCAAGTGAGACTCGGCTAAGTGATTTAGCCCATTTGACTCGGCCAAATGATTCAACCTATTTGACTCGGCCAAGTGAGACTCGGCCAAGTGATTCAACTTATTTGACTCGGCCAAGTGAGACTCGACCAAGTGATTTAGCCCATTTCACTCGGCCAAGTGATTCGACTTATTTGACTCGGGCAAGTGAGACTTGGCCAAGTGACTTAACTTATTTGACTCGGCCAAGTGACTTAACCTATTTGACTCGGCCAAGTGAGACTCAGCCAAGTGATTTAACCTATTTGATTCGGCCAAGTGTGACTTGGCCAAGTGATTCAACTTATTTGACTCGGCCAAGTAAGACTCGGACAAGTGATTCAACTTATTTGACTCGGCCAAGTGAGACTCGGCCAAGTGATTTAGCTTATTTGACTCGGCCAAGTGAGACTCGGCCAAGTGATTTAACCTATTTGACTCGGCCAAGTGAGACTCGGCCAAGTGATTTAACCTATTTGACTCGGCCAAGTGAGACTCGGCCAAGTGATTCAACTTATTTGACTCAGCCAAGTGAGACTCGGCCAAGTGAGACTCGGCCAAGTGATTTAACTTATTTGACTAGGCCAAGTGAGACTCGACTAAGTGATTTAACCTACTTGACTCGGCCAAGTGATTTAGCCCATTTGACTCGGCCAAGTGATTTAGCCTATTTAACTCGGCCAAGTGAGACTCGGCCAAGTGATTCAACTTATTTGACTCGGCCAAGTGAGACTCGACCAAGTGATTTAGCCCATTTGACTCGGTCAAGTACTTTAACCTATTTGTCTAGGCCAGTTGACTCGACCATTACATAAGGGTCGACCAATTGATTCGGCCCATTTGAGTCGGTCTAATTGCCTCGGCCTGTTGACTCGGCCTATTGACTCGTCCTGTTTGACTCGGCCTGTTGACTCGGCCCATTAACTCGTCTTGTTTGACTCGGCCTATTTGACTCGTCCTGTTTAACTCGGCCTGTTGACTCGGCCTATTGACTCGTCTTGTTTGACTCGGCCCATTGACTTGGCCCCTTAACTCGGCCTGTTAACTCGGCCCATTGACTCGTCCAATTGACTCGTCCTGTTTGACTTGGCCTATTGACTCGGCCTGTTTGACTCGGCCCATCGACTAGGCCTGTTGACTCGGTCCATTGACTCGGCTTGTTGACTCGGTCCATTGACTCGGCCTGTTTGACTCGCCCTGTTGACTCGGCCCATTGACTCGTCCTGTTTGACTCGGCTTGTTGACTCGGCCCACTGACTCGGCCTGTTGACTCGACCCACTAACTCGTCATGTTTGACTCGACCTGTTTGACTAGGCCAATTGCTTCGGCCTATTGGTTGAGGCCCAATTGGATGTATACAAGTCCATTACAATGTGAGACTTTACCATGGTTTGTGTAACGATGTTTATGACGACTGTACCTTAGGAGCAATGTTGGTTTGACGTCCACATTATAAGATTAATGTTGGTTAAATGTCCGCATTGTCACTCTCCCTAGGGCCCATTGGTAGGCCCAACCTGTTGTGTATGAGGCCCATGTGCAGGGCCCGCCTGTGATGTATATTAGGCCCATATGTAAAAGCCCACCTAGTGTATATTTAAAGCCCATGGGTTGTAGCCCATTGTGATATATTTAAGACCCATGGGACATAGCCCAATGTGATGTATTAGAGGCCCATGGGATGTGGCCCATTACGACGTATTCGAGGCTCATGGGATATGATCCATTGTAATGTACATGTGGCCTGTATATGGGGACCATTATGATGTTACATATGACCTCGTGTGAGGACTAACGTGACGCATGTAAAGCTTATGTGATGAGGTCCATTTTGAGATATTTGAGGCCCATTAGTGCGGCCCATTGATGCAGCCCACCTGTTGTATATGAGGCCATGAGCGAGGCCCATCGTGATGTATTTAAGGCCCATGGGACGTGGCCCATTATGGTATATATTTTCGGCCCATATGATGAGGCCCGACTTGATGTATATTAGGCCCGTGGGAGCGGCTCATTGTGATGTATATTAGACCCATAAGATGCGGCCCACTTGATGTATATGTGGCTCATGAGTGAGGCCCATCGCGATGCATATAAAGCTCTTGAGTGAGACCCATGGTGTTGTATATTTGGCCCCTGTGTGAGGTCATGAGTCCACTGTATGTTACGCTCTATATGGGCCATTTTTCTTTTGGGGGATAATGTTGGTTAAATGTCCACATTGTCGAGGTTGATTGTCGATGCCGGTTATTGATACCGATTATGAGTATGTGACTGCACAACATCATGGTACATGCCCATACGCATCATCTGCATGTTTGTTATGAGATGTGATTAATCATTGCATATGTCATTGAGCAGGATGATATAAGACTCCCTGATAGGCGGAGGTTCTCCCACATGAGCGCACGGCATGCGCAGGATTGATGCATGATTGGATTGTATGACTCATGCATCTCGCATTGTGTTGTGATTACTGTACGCCCTAGTGACATTAGGGTCGTAGCATCCACAGGCTTATCGTGGATGGCCAGATGGGACACCGAAAATCTGTTCGAGCATCGGGCTGCTATAGATGGCCCTGGGTGAAAATCTCTAAACACTCTCTTGGTACCAGAGGATGCTCCAACGTCTAAACTGAGTGGGTAGATGAGCGTTGAGTGCCGATTTCCAGACAGTTGCGCTCTCCACTGTGTCGTGGTCGGTTGGAAGGGGGTGAGGCCTTACCCGCCCGTGCGCAGGGGCAATGCTAGGCTGAGTTTGACCAGCTCATGGAATGGGTCCACTATCGACGTGCCGGATAGGTATTGATAAACTATTAGTCAGGCGGATAGTGAGGTTTCTTACGCTCACTTGGACTGTACGGCTAGGGAGAGCGGCAGTTCCATTTGGAGTGTAATAGACCCCGGTGATTTCCTATAGAGTAACCGTACTGATATGTGGACTTATTGAGCAGGAATTGCATACTCATTCATTCATTCATTCACTATCCACTCGGGCTGGTTGTGCGCAATTATTTATTAATTGTACCTTCGCATGGCAAGAATTTTGGTTGGGCACGCGACTAACCTGAGATCAGGAGTTTATTACGTTGAGTCTGACTATACAAATTTAGGTATGAGACTGGTTTGGATAGAAGTCCCTCGTGATGAACCCCGTAGCCTACGATATTACGTACTATCATCCCGACTTCACACTTCAGCTTGGTCATTTCATTCACATCGCATATTGCATTACATCTGCACGTATATGACATTTTGGGTTACTATGTTTCTGCATTTATACGGCCTAGATACGACTGGCGGTATTTGTGAACTCATCAGGATTTGTATATTACATTGCATCATCGGCATCTGATAGTCAGCTTGTTGTCTTCGTATTGCATATTCGATCTACATTGCTTCATCAGTATACGATATTATTTTTATTATATTTTGCATCGCAGAGCCTGGGTGAGACTGATGGTATTTATGGGCCTATCACCATGTTTTCATATTACTCTGATTTCGTATGATTTATGATCTTGCCGGTGTTTCTGATATCGTATGATTATGGGTTTACCAGTATTTCCGCTTACTCTGATTACTCTGATATTGCTTACTTGACACTTACCTCGTGCACACACTTTCACCACCCACTAAGCTTTTTATAAGCTTATGCACGATAGATGCGTACAGGTGGCGTTAAGTTGCAGCAGCTTGAGCTTGGAGCATGTAGCGGACCTCTGGAGCTTTGATTTTTTATATATATAGAGATGTATTTCCCTTTTTGCATTGTATTCAAATGATTATTAGTGGATATATGATGATGATATTGCCTTTATGATTTAGGTAATCTTGTGGTTGTGCTCATTACGAGATAAATGTACACTGAAAAATCCTCCTTTTAGGATCTTAGGATCGGAATCTGGCATATGTACACCGGGAGCCGAGAATGGGGTATTATGGATGCTGTCAGCACCGGATTCGGCGATCAGGATTCTTGTGAATCCGATTTCTGGGTTTGGGGCGTGACAAAGAGAATTGGGCAGCGGTGAAATGGATACTGCGGTATCTAAGAAGCTCATCCAGGTTGAGCCTATACTATGGTGATGGGAAACCTATGTTAGAGGGCTACACAGATGCAGATATGGCAGGCGATATAAACTCTAGAAAGTCTACATCGGGGTTCATGTTTACGTTTGCAGGGGGAGCGATTTCTTGGCAGAGCAGACTATAGAAGATCGTAGCATTATCGACGACAGAGGCCGAGTACATTATAGTCACAGAGGCATGTAAGGAGATGCTTTGAATGAAGAGATTCCTAAGGAACATAGTTTGAAGCAGGAGCAGCACGTGATCTATTACGATAGTCAGAGTGCTATACACTTGAGCAAGAATCCAAGTCAACATTCCAAGTCGAAGCACATAAGATTCAGTATCACTGGATCAGGGATACTTTGGAATAGAAGGTGTTATAGCTTAAGAAGGTCTTCATGGATGATAATGGGTCAGACATGATGACTAAGGCTTTGCTTAAGGGCAAGTTTGAGGTTTATAAAAATCAGGTTGGCTTGAAGAAGGTAAATCCCTCATGGGTCAAAAAGGGAGAGATTTGATGGAGTTTTTGACCCGTGCTCGACTGGTCGTGGGTTGGTGCACGACCAGTCGTGGAGTCGAGCCCTGACTCGACTCAAAGTCCAGCGAGTTTAGGCTATTTTTCTTCGGGGTGCTCGACCGGTCGTGGTTACACAGATTCGTTTCACAATTTTGTGCAAGTTTCATTTCATAAGTCCTTTTGCAACTGGGATGCTGAAGGGAGTTTTCTAAAACTATAAAAATGGGTCTCTAGGGATGATGGTGTACATGAAAAACACAAGAGGGCTATCAAAAGTATAAGAGAGGGAGCTTGTGGAAGGGAGGCTATGCTCGTACAGGTGATATATCATATCTCAATGCTTCTAGGTCCTCGTAATCGGTGAGATCTCTCCGTTTTCTTTGTTTCTTTTACTGTTTATTCACTCTCGCGTGAGTGATGAAGGTTTAATCATAGCAAGGTGTGCTTATGATCGGTTGTAACATTTTGCTTCATAGTGAATTGTTGATTTGGACAAGGTCCCGTGATTTTTACCTCTTTGAGGGTTTTCCACGTAAAAATCTCTTATGTGGTGTGATTGTTGCTTTGATTTATTTCATTGCTTTATTATCTATAATTTTGGTTTGTTTCAGGAGGCTAGATCCTAAGGTTTTGTGAAAGGCCCCCAACAAGAATGGGATGATCCTGTATGCTTTCTTTATTCCTTAACAGTTGTACACTGGAATGTCATTATGGACGTTGAGTGTTCACAACCCCAAGTGTAGGGTCGCAATGTAGTAATAATCTCTGTGAGACCGAGGTCGAATCCACAAGGACTAATATCGTGAGTAATTCTGAAAGCAACTAGAAGAAGAACTAGAAAAAGATCTAAATCTAAATATGGAAGTATAGAGAGTAATTGTGATATATTTAATGAAAAACTTAATAAATTCAAAGGTGAGAACTTAGGTTTTCAAGGATCCACTTGTAGATATCAGGGAGATCTATGTGCTTGATTTAAGGACACAACTGTTATCAGAGTCTCATCTTATCCAATTGGAAGATGTCTCAGTAAAATCAAATCTGAACTTCCTTTGACCTAATTCTCAATGGATGAGAGGTGTGAGAATTGAAAGTGATCCCATTACAAAACCATGCCCAGGAGACAAGGCAAACAACAAGATTCACCAATCCAATGACCAACATTGGAGAAGTGTGAAAGTTACGAAGGATTCCATCATCCAACCATGCCCAAGGGACGATGGTGAACAACGGAATTTCCTAATTTCATAATCTTAATACAAGAAAAGAACATCCTCAAACATATCGCAGATCTATTGTAATTTGAGTCATAATAAACTATTAAAAACTAAAAGTATTTCTTAAATAACAAACTATAATCAAAGATAGTTCAACATAAACATGAATCAAAGCAATAGAAAACATCTCATCATGCTACAAGCTTCACCTCTTAGCTAGAAGCTAAGAGGTTTAACCAGCCATAGACATGATTGAACTAAAATATCTTAGGAAAGGCATAAAAACAACTAAGGAAGAAGAAAAAAAACTTTTGGCGACGGCTTCTTCATGCTTTTGCTTCACTCCTCAAATCCTATAAGATTCCTAGGAATATCCTAAGGAATCCTATTTATAGTTGTAAAACTCCAACTTTCGCACCTAGTTGGAAAACTCTAGAAACCGCTTTAAATTTATGCAATTTTTCAAAATAGACTTTACTGTGCACAATTTCACATAATGACCCAAAGTTTAAGAATATGCTTCTCTACGACACTTTCAGGAATATGTTTGTTTTTAGGACAATTTCTGGATTCATTTTATTCACTTTAAATATTTGATTCTCTTCATTCCTTACTTGATTTTTTTGGATCTTTAGCATGTGAATTCTTCAATCTTGATCTCCTAAAATCCATCTCTTGCCTTGGTGATTATTGAGCGTCAAATTCATGCTTGTAGCACCCTTTTCAATTCAAGCCCTTAAATTCACCTTGCAACACAAACATGAGTAAAATAGAACATTCAACATTATTATGTTCATAAAACTAAGATATAAATGAGGGATAATATGCAATATTTTACCCTCAACACATCCTTTACATCATAATCCCGCCACACTTCATGTGTAAGAGGTAGAGGAAGAAAGCTTATTACAGCTGCAAAAACATCCTGCTGGCATGATGTATATATAGTTCACCTAAATCCTCTATTTACATTCTGTTAGTTTTTTGACAGAACATAAAAATAAAAATAAAAAATAAAAATAAAAAAGATAAAGAAAATGGAAGATAAAATGGAGGAAGAAAAAAACTCTTATTGTACAGTTTTATAATTTAATTTCATTTTAGGGCCCGTTTTATTAAGATAACATGATTGATCATACTTTATTCAGATTAGTAAATTTCTTTTTCTTCTTTTTTTCTCATCCAAACGGGTCCTAGAATGAAATCCCAACCATCAGCTAAAATAGGTTGATTGTTAATTAATTTATTTATTTATGTGTGAGTATGTTAAAAACGGACAATCTACAATAGGGATTTCGTCTGGATGACACCACGCTGGTGTGCTACGGCTCTGTGATTTCACCGCCAATTGTTAGTTGTTTCTTCAGTTGGACAGTCCATTCGATAGAACTTAATCATCGAGGATATAACTATTGGCATGCTAAACAAAACACTGATTAATTAGATAATTCAATTCATCTTTGTTTTCGATTCATTATCCATATCCATCCAATTTCATAGCCATGGATGTTATGGTTGTAGTTCACTGGGCTTGTTTGGTTTCGAAGAACAAACCTAGTGTTTGTAGTGCATGGACTCTTCTTGTTATACTCCTCCGCGATCTTCTTGATCTTCCAGGTTTTTGGGCTTTTAGAGCTTGTATGCAGTTTTTATAATCATTTTATTATAAGCTTTGTGGTATTGTCAGAGAGTATTGCATGATCTGTTATAGAGCTTATACTGTTCCCAGCTTTCATTTTAATTCTCAATGTGTTATTTTTGCTAGTTGTATATATGTTTTGTTTGATGTCAATGAGTTTTTTTGGATAACAGTATTTGCAAAATTCAGTTTGCTTCCACATGGTTCAAAATCCATGCTATGAAAATATACTTAGATGTTGAACCAGTTTGTGTCGTTCTTCATGTTTTTTCATCGGGTGTCTTTTTATCGGGCATATATGATTTTTCTTAAGAATTTGCTTTCGTATCCATGTATTTTTTTTCTTATTTCTCTGTTGTGATTGTATAATCTCTTTTGATATTTGCATATTTCACTTCTTCTATATCTGTTATTTAGTTGAGTTTGTTGCGATAGAGCCTCAGGTATAACTACTAGTATGAGAGAGTTTTTGATGATATGCTCTGTAGGTTGTGTTGTTCTACTATGAACTTCATGTGACGTGTTGTTTGAATATCAATTCATTGTTATACCTTTACAAATAGAGTTACTTATGGAACAGGTGCTTCATATTGGACTAGTGGATGCTGACTCAGTTTCATTCAGTTTGTTGTACAAGTAAATATCATAACATGGAGTGACATAGATGGATGGAAGAGGAGATGACTACTTTTGCAGGTTCAATTGCGGTAACAACAACAGTCATTACGATTGAAAAATTTTGCAGTAGTCACTTACTTAGCACACTCTCGAGAGTTGATGACTATGAAAGAAGCAAGATAATAAATGAGATAATTAGAGTCGGAGACAATGAGTGTCTGACACAACTCCAAATGAATAAGGATACTTTCTTCCACCTATGCTCGTTTCTCAGGGATAGGAATTTCCTACCGGATGGGAAACATATAAGTATGGAGAAACAACTTGTCATGTTCCTTTATACAGTAGGGCATAATGTACGAAACTGTGTCAATGGACATCACTTTATAAGGTCTGGATAAACAGTAAGCTAATATTTTACTAAAACCTTAGACGCTATTGTGGGACTATATCTGGAGTTTGTAAAACTCCCCAATGCAAAAACACCTACGAAGATTCTAGCCCATCCCAATTGGAGCACGTATTTTCAGGTATGGATCATGTTAATCACTAATATTTAAGAAGATCTTTGTTATAAGATTATATCTATTATAATTTCTTTTCCTGATATATCATATTTAAAAAAGGATTGTATTGGCGCAATTGATGGAACCCATGTACCCACTTATGTTCCTACAATGGATAGTGTCACCTATCATAATCGAAAAAGGGTTCTCTCTCAAAATGTAATGGCCGTGTGTATATTTGATATGAAGTTCGTATACGTGCTAGCCGGATGGGAAGGATTGGCCTCCGACGCACGTGTCTTATAAAGTGCTTTGACACATTCACATGATCGCTTTACAATCTGAAAGGGTACTTAGTGTTTAACTAATGATAAAACTTATTTATTAACTGAATCAATGTGAAATTATTATATTAATAATTACTCGTAATTAATCATAGATAAGTACTACATAGTTGATGCTGGTTATGCGCATTCGCCGGGATTTATGACTCCTACTGCGGCATACAATACCATCTCAATGAATACTGCAAGGGCTGCAATCCTTGCAACAAGAAAGAACTATTTAACTACAGATATGCTCAACTACGAAATCTTGTAGAGCGAATTTTTTAGTACTGAAAGCTCAGTTTTCAATCTTCAAATAAGCTCCATCATACAACCTTTTAACACAATAAAAGATGGTGATCGCGTATTGTGTGTTACACAGCTTTATCCGAGAATTTGGGGGAGATGGTATTGTCAAATATGAAGACTCATCAACAAATGTAGAAGATGATATAAATCCATCACCAGTTGAGATCAATTCTTTCGATGATGGACGGATGGTTATCAAAGTCACACAACATGAAAGAGACGAATGATCCATGTTTTGAGACAATATTGCTACTAGGATGTGAAATGATTTCCATCCTGTGCATCATAGCATATGAAAATCACATAATTTTTTGTTATTTTGTAGTAGGGATAACTGAACATTTGTCCTCATTTTCTAACATGCACTTGTCCATAATACTCCAATTGGATGTTTAATAATATTTTATTTTCCTCCCTTTAAATTTATATTTAGGATATGAATGTGTGAGAATTACATTGCTGCAAAATATTATTGTATTTAACTTGTCAACTTGGTGTTTTAATGCTTATTTGAATATGTTCATTTGAATCTTTATAGATATTTGAAGTTTCTGATGGAGATATGTTACCTAATAAGCGAAATAATCAATCAGTGCCTACGAAAGAATCCGGTCAAGATCCAAATGTTACACTACGGAGGATACCGAAGAAATTTAACGAGACATCTATTGATGGAAATGGGTCTTCTGGTGGTGTAATGCGTTGAACCAATGAGATGGACGACTGTCTTATTAACATTCTTATGGATGTTGTCACAAATGAACGTAAAAGTACTAATGAATTTAAGAATGAGGCATACAAAATAGTTGTCAATACTATAAAGAGAGCCACATGGATATCACTATGGGAGAAACATGTTGGGAATCGCCTCCGCACGTTAAAGATACTGTATTTCAAGGTGCACGAGATGCTGAATGCTTATGGTTTTGGATGAGATGACGACTTAAAGGTAGTCACTGCTCCAGATGACGTCTGAGAGGATTACATATGGGTAAGATTGACATCGATTTAGCTTTCAATACATTTCAAGTTGTTTATTTTATTTGTATTTAGTAAATATGATATCTCCAAAAGTAACATTTTATTGACACGTTCATCATTCTTGTCAATAGTTACATCCTTATGCACAACATGTACGGGGCAAAGCGGTGCGGATATATGATGACTTGACGTACCTGTTCAGAAATGACCGAGCTAGTGGACGTCGTTCAAGCACGGGCAACATTTCAAATTTCATAGCTTCAAGACGGTTTAGGAAAACGGAATTATCACTGAGAACGTCTGCTGATCTGAATGACGATACACTCGAGTTATCAAGTGACGATGTAGGGGACTGCGGCTGGTATCCAATGGTCGTATCAAAGTCATGATGGCACCCATAGGCCCTACCGAGGTCCAAATGGAAACGAAAACAACTCAGTGAACACAAGCATTACCTCGACATCAAAGAAGAGAGCAAAAATGAGTCGCGCTTGTGATATAATTTGAAAAAGAATGAGCAAGACTGCAGAAGCCGTGAAGTCACTATCTATAACCATTCACCAGGGAAAAGGCATGGTACGTATGTCGTAGATTGTTTCCGCTTTGGAGCGGATTTAAGGGCTCACAAGACATGAGATCCTTCGCGCAACAAATATTCTATCAAAGGATGAACAATAATCCGCCTCTTTCCTTTAACTTCCCAAGCACAGGAGGTTGGACTTTGTGTTGATGATGCTTATACCGAATCAGTCCTCCTACTAAGCACAATAGGACGAACATGGAGTTTGATATTTTGGATGATTATTTATTTTAGATATTGCTTTTTTGACAATTACTTTTTTCTCTTTTGGGTAACTGTAGGTGACTATATGTGGATGGATGTGTCTGTATAGAATAGGCCGTGAATGTGCCTGTATAGAACAGGCAATGGAAAGACCTTACTGGATGTCAATGTTGGACTTCAACCTTTTTTTTTTTTTGTGGATTTGATGACTGTTTGCATTTTGGTGATTGATGTGTATAGATTGTTGATATGTAATTGTCATATACATTACATAACATGTTTCTATACCTGGATTGTTTGGATGATTGTTTGTTTTAGATGTTGCTTTTTTGACAATTACTTTTTGATCTTTTGGTTAACTGTAGGTGACTATATGTGGATGGATGTGTCTGTATAGAATACGCCGTGAATGTGCCTATATAGAACAGGCAATGGAAAGACCTTACTGGATGACAATGTTGGACTTCAACCTTTTTTTTTTTTGTGGTTTTGATGACTGTTTGCATTTTGATGATTGATGTGTATAGATTGTTGATATGTAAATGTCATATACATTGCATAACATGTTTCTATACCTGGATTACTCTATCAATGATCTTAATTGTATGTTTTTTGTGTAAACCATTTTGTTAAATTTTGCGGGTGTTATTATTAAAGACCAGTTCAGGTATGTGAATAGAAATGCTATAATATCAGAGTAATCTAATGATTATAACAAATTTAGTTACGCTATTCGTTTCAGTTATTGATTAAGTAATGATATTTAACATTGCTTATCTTAATTTTGGTATATTGGAATGAGATATTGTCAATTTATTTGATAATGTATAGATGGTTAAGAAGATACTTAGTATTCAACGGTCACTGTCTTGGAATATATTATGACTGGGAGGAGTGTCATGTGCAGGTGAAGGGATATTCAAGGGCCCGTTTCCGTGGTTGCAATTCACCTGTCGAGGCTTTTCTCAAATGGTCGGCATGGTCTAAGAAAATGGAGTTTACAAATTTCGAGATCATAGATGATTATGAGAGTGTTAGGTGCAGCATAGAGAGCGCCGCAGTGCCATTTGCACGAGTTATCCTATAGGTCGGACCTCAACAACGACCTCTTATGCTTCAAATGATATTGGCACCAACACGCATAGAGAAGGTGTCGAAGACATGGCAGATGATGTTGCGGTAATTGTTAGATTCATCTTTAGAATCTTATTTTTGGTTATCGTAATTCAGCTCGTATCATCACTGAAATAGTGATCATCAATTTTGCTTGGTGAACTGAGGGATTTGCATGATTTCTTTGTCTTATTGTTTGCTTCGGAATTTTATCGGACTTCTATATGATAGACTTGCTTTATCTAGACTTCCTTACTCTAGACCACATGTGTTTTGAAAGCTGAACTAGATTTGGTGTATTAGTTGTCTCTGCATATCATGGTTAACTGTTTCAGCTTTGTCTGTATTTATCTTAATTTTGACATCTTGAGCAGGTGTATATCCACATGGTTGAATGATATATTTATTCACACACAAATATCATCAAACCTAATATTGAATGGGCCACATAAATTCATTACACCATGTAGTTGTCCAATGGGACCCAAAATTGGTGATTAGAATGGACAACATTTGTCTCCAATAAATATGGACAAACTAATGGACGACATATGTAGCAAAAGTATACTGACTGTACTGGTTACGGCAGTGTGGGTATGCTGTATGCACATGCGGCTATAGTGCAGTGGTGTTGTATGTCATGATATATGCAAGTGTGATTAACAATACGTCTAAGGGTGATGCATGCTCGTATCCAAACAAGTTATGCATGCCTATTGGGGGTGGACACCGTAACAATGAAGTATATTATTACACTGTCTGCCCAAACACCCATAATTTACCATGATGCTAAATTCCACTAATACACGGCAAAAAAACAAACATGGGTGAAAGAGTCAAAGCTCTTTGACAACCATTGCAATTACATGTATGAAGTAATAATGATGACTTTATCACTAATTACCTAGGTAATTGGCAAACCAAACAGGACCCTAACTTGAGTTTCGGTCTGGTCGGGCATCTGGCCCAGTCCGTTAATCACGTATCCGAGCGGGTCGGGTTGTCCGACCCACTAACCGTTTACCTTGACTGGGCCAGCTGACCCGCGGCCCGATTCAACCCCATTGCCGGACCCAGTAACCGTTTACCTTGACTGGGCCAGCTGACCCGCGGCCCGATTCAACCCGACCCGTCACCCCTACTTCTAAGCAATCCCCTCTTTTGAAAGGCGACCTTGCGCTTACCGCTCCCAAGTTGCAAGCCCTAGATAGAGAGAGAGAGAGAGAGAGGAGAAGAGAAGAGAAGGAGAATGGATCTATCGGCAGGAATTCAAATGCCAGAGAGCGAGTTGGAACGCTTCATATTCTTCGAGCAAGCTCGCAAGACTGCTGAGGCTAGCTATGCCAAAAACCCTCTCGACGCCGACGTACTCTCTCTCTCTCTCTCTCTTTATATATATATATATATATATATCATTATGCATGCATGTATATGTGTATGTACTTCGTCCTGATACTGTCCATAGTCCGGTATTTTGTTTTTATGGTTCACTCCGATACTTCACAGCTTCAAACCCTGACGCAAGCTTTCTACAATGCTCAGGGGGAAGATTCTATGGTACAAGAGGGGCATCGGGTTCTGGGCTGGTGATCCGAACCATCAATTTCATGGCTTAGGTGTAGATGGCCAATGCAGAACCCTAGGGTGAATTTGAGCTGTTGTTTTATTCTCATTCTTTATTAAGTCGCCACCGTTCGATGGTTTTGATTCATCCAATCTGGTGGATATTTGGGGCATGGGCCATCGATGTCATTGCGGTTTGGGTCACTGAACTGTGGGCCCCACTCCCGTGAACTTATATTGGAAATGATACCGCACAAACTCTATGCCTGGTATTGTAGGGTAATTCATGATGATAATGAAAATGGTACCCTTTTAAGTTGTGAGATTGCTGTTTTTCTCCATGATGGATTATGTTGTGTGCGCGTCCAAACACCTTGTTGTTATTTATTTGAATCGGTAGCTGTATAGGCTGGGTCCATCTCTTAGCAACCTGGGCCATTCATTTCATTGGCCCACCTTTGGTTGACATTGCCATGAAAATATCTTTCAGTGAATAACTTGCAGTGATGGGTTGTAGTAATGCAAACCTTGAAAAGAGGAAGCAAATAGATCAATAAGAGAATATAGAGATTGCGGGAAAAGATGCAACAATCCTCTAGCCGAATGCTTGAGATCACAAATGCAAGACTATGAGTAAGCTCAACAGTCCTCCAGTCTTGAACTAGAGAACACGAATGCAAGCCAGATAAGAATAACACGATAGATATGGACGGGTAGGAAAGTCTTGATGGGGATAATTGTACGAGGCGTATGAAAATCTTCCCATCCACGACATCTCTAAATAAGAACATGGGTTGAACTATAGGCTTGGATTCTAGAACTAAGGTTATGCGGTCTGGGATTTTAAATTTATTATTATTATTATTATTATTATTTTATTTTGTGGTAAGGAAAATTTAGGTACGCTTAGGTTCAAAGGGTTTGGGGGAAGAAGGAAAATGAATGGTATAGGGTTTGGTGATTTTTGGAAAAGGAAAAGAAAAGAAAACGGAAGATGAAGGATTGTGAAAGGGGAAAGATGAAAGGTTAGATTGAGATGAGAAAATTACCTTCTTTCAAGTTTCCCAAGAGCAGAACCTACTCTGATACCAATTTAATGCAAACCTTGAAAATGGGAAGCAAATAGATCAATAAGGGAAGAAAGAGATTGTGGGCAAAGACCCTACAAGCCTTTTGCCGAATGCTAGAGATCACGAATGCAAGACTGTAAGCAAGCTCAACAGTCCTCTAGTCTTGAACTAAACCAACTCCCCCCCCCCCCCCCCCCCCCCCCCCCCCCAAAAAAAAAAAAAAAAAAAAAAAAAAAAAAAAAAAAAGAAGAAGAAGAAGAAGAAGAAAAAACTGCTGTAGAAAAAAAAGAGAATATCATCAGACTTGTCTTATTCCATAGGCCATAGGCTTTATTTATAATGAATCCTTACAATGTGCAATAAAAGCTATAAAAATCTAAGGATAGAATTCCTAGCTAGCCAATATTTGAGAAATATAGGAAACTATCCAAATAAGAAAGCATTATAATTAAGAAAGTACCTAAATAAGAAAAATCTAAAATTACTCTTTGCCCGATATAAAGGTATAAAAGAAAAAAGGAAATTTCCTAATCTAGAAGTTTAAAAGAAAAGAAAAGTAGCGATGGGCTAAAAAGGGAAAATAGTTATTTTCTTGTACACACATGCGGAGAGCGCATGCATGAGATGTGGGCCTTTTCTTCAAATCTTGATCAATCGGCTTGTGTGGCCATTTTGTTGCATCATGTAGTCTGTGAGCGGATGGCTTAACTAGCTGATCCACATTTGCAGGGAAAAATCTAGTGACTCTTTTGGTGAGATTTCAGTTGAGGGACACTTTTTAGGGATCATGGGCTATTGGTGGTGGGTCCCACCAAATGAATGGTATGATTGCGGGGACATTGGTGTCACATGTACTATTCCTTGATGAGCAAAACAGTCATTTCGTTTGGCTGATCATTGGGTTATTTTATCTTTTATTGATGTGCCAAACCCGTGCTGTATGCCAGATGAAGAGATCGTTCGTTTTCAGCTGTGCGATGATTTTTTGGCTCTTGAAATATTGTAGTGCCTTTTTCTTTCAGAATCTGACTAGGTGGGGAGGAGCACTTCTTGAGCTATCACAGTTTCAAAATGGCCCTGATTGCACAAAGATGATAAACGGTACTGTCCTACCATTTTACGACATAATTTATGCATCCAGTTTTTGGCTTTCACAGCAGGAAAAAAGCCATTTTTTGCTTTCATTCCGTGCATGTTTGAAGATGAGCTAAAAACAGGAAAATATAACTGGTGGGCCACAATCCAAAAAAATCTCACAAATTGGATAGCATTTGATCAGCGACCTGCATTGGATATTGAAAATTATTTCAGTCACAGTCCACAGTCCACAACAAAAATTGGGATTGATTGCTTAATGTGATACCCATTTGTGGTGTGCCATCCAGAAAAGGCCCATTGGATGAACAGTGAAGATCCCCAGAGTATTTTATTTGTGCCCATGTCTAATCTTCTGTGATATCAAATGATAAGTAGCATTGTGCATGGCACATGGGACAGAAACATCTCTAACAATAGTGCCTTATTTTTCATATCAAATATTTCTTTTATCTGTACGCACACCCCTCTCTGACTTAGTGAAAGAATTTTATTTTATTTTTTATCAATTTCACCAGACGACTTCTACGGCCAGTTTGGTCAGAAGGTGGGATGTGGTCATGTTTCATTTTCTCCTTATTTTGAAATATATTAATACTTTCCTCTGACCAGAGCACGAAATGATCACCACTTGCCAAATGCGCTTAAAATCTAGCACTGTTATTGTACCCAACTCATCACATAATTTGAAAGGGTGGTCCTCTATCCCTTTACCATTGGAAATACCATGCAATGGAACAGTTCCAAACATTCCCTTCAGGGTTCAAAATACATCATGGTTACTAAAAAGGCATATTATCACATTTTCTGGGAGCATTACACTCCACGCTGAAAAGCTAGCATTTTATCAGCCATTGAATTCTCTTCCCTACGGATATGAGACACGTGGACTAAATGGAAAGGAAGATCCAATCTTTTTAATGAAATTAGGTAATGAACCACCATGGGGCATTGGAGGGAGAGAACGGCCGGCACATATTGGTTTCTCGACCCATTGACACGACTCATATTTTGTATCTTTTGCTGATATGGTGGATTCATAGTCTGCAATCTGTATGCTTATCAGCTTCGGAGTTGGTTGATACTTGCTCCAACACTAGCATGTTCAACCTTACTAGGGAGGAAGAAACATTTGCTTTTATTCATCTTAAAATGTTGGAAGAAATCTCAACCCAAATTAACACAAATTCTAATTTTGGAAGAAGCCAAATCCCATCCTAAAGGATCCATTTAATAAACTCAATTCGGCTAAAGTCTTTGCTTCTTTGCTTCAGAATGTTCTTGGGGGATCATCTTGAATGTGCAAGGTGCTTATGCGTATGGCAAGCATATATGGGCGCTAATTTTCTCCAAGCACATCAATTCTATACATGAATTAGATAAATCCAATATATTTTGCAAGTTAGACGTGGAGAAAGCCCACAAATTTGTTAATTGGAATTTTGTCCACTATACGCTGAGTCAGTTGGGCTTTGGTACCAAGTACAGGAGCTGGATATGGAAATGCATGAGTTCAACTCATTTTTCGGTGTTAGTGAATGACTTCCATAAAGGTTTTTCAAAGTCAGTCGTGGGCTGCAACAAGGGGACACTTTCTTTTTGTGATAGTTGCTAAGGTCCCAAGTAAATTGCTGGATCAGGCAAGAGATTGAGGTTTAATGAATGGTTTTATGAGGGATCATGCTAATTTTCATATTTCTCATCTACAGTTCACCAACACACTTCCTTCTGTGAAGCAAATTGGATTCAAGTGGATCATCTCTGTGAGTTCTTTGTTGATTTGAGGTTATATTGGGGTAAAAGATCAAAATCCAGAAAAGTGAATACTTGGGAGTTTGCATGGGAAGCTAAGGTTATAGCCTTTGCTTAGGCCTTTGGATGCAACCAAGAAAACTTGCATCAACTAGCCTCGGCCTTCCTGTTTGAAATGCGAACCTGGCATGGAGCAGAAATCATATGGGTGGAAAAAGTTGTTTCTCTTTTGGGGCAGCATTATTTTGATCAAAGTCTATATTAGCTACCATGCCATATTTCATCATGCCATTGTTCTAGTAACTTGCTATTGTTATATATATATATATATATATATATATATATATATATATATATATATATATATATATATATATATATATATATATGGGAAAAGGTTCTATACGGTTGAGCTCATGGGAACTTCCCATGAGGTTGAGCCGTGTGGGCCCCACCATGATGTGTGTCGAACATCAACACTGTGCATTTGATGGGTCCTCTTTAAATTATGGGATATCCCAAAAATCAGCCGTATACTGAACTCAGGTGGGCCATACCATCTAAAATCACGTGAAAACATGCCTGAAACATATAAAAGCACTTGGTGGGGTCAATCTAAAATTTGGATGCATTTGAAACTTGGTCTGACCCCTCATCCAAGTGGGGCACACATAATGGATAGGCTGGATTTGCGAACCACAACTTGGTGGGCCCAAAAAATGATTATGAATGTTTTAATGAGAGGGTAACCCCTGTCTCGACCTCATGGGAAGTTCCCATGAGGTCGAGCTGTGTGGGCCCCACTGTGATGTGTGTCGAACATCTACCCCATCAGTTAGATGCACCATTCGAACGTGGGCCAAGGGTTTAAAAATCAAGTTAATCCATGACTTGGGTGGGTCACACCACATACAACAGTTGACAGGGGTTACCCTCCCATTAAAACATTCATAATCATTTATCGGGCTCACCTAGATGTGGTTCACAAAACCAGCCCATCCATTGTATGTGTCCCACGTGGATGAGGGGTCAGACCAAGTTTCAGCCCCATCCAAAACTCAGGTGGGCCCCACTAAGTGCTTTTGTATGTTTTAGGCATGTCTTCACGTGGTTTTGGATGGTATGGCCCACCTGAGTTCCGTATACGGCTGATTTTTGAGATACCCCATAACTTAAAGGAAACCCATCAAATGCACTATATATATATATATATAGTTCTATTTAGTTAGTTGGGATGAGGTTTGAAACCGAAGGAATATGGATGGCTAGGTATCAGGAGCCTAAAGCCAATAAGCATGGCCCTCCTGGGGAAATGGTTATGGAGGATTGATGAGGAAGTTGGTTTTTGGAAAAGTGTGATAGTAAGCAAATGTGGGTTGGAACTTGGAAGGGGTGGGTGGTTCTCTTGGCAATTCTCTCTCAGTATGGGGCCTCGGGCCTTTCAAAGTTTTGCTAAAACTGTGCATTTGTTTGGAAGAGATATATCCTTCATCCTAGGGGATGGCTCTTGGATTTAGTAATAGTTGGAAGGGCGGTGTGGGGATACCCGCTCTATATAGCTTTTCTTAGTCTGTTTAGAATTGCTATGGAGGAAGGTTCCCTTATTTCCCAAGGTGCTTTACTGGTGGTGGACAATGTGGTTTGGGCTCCTAAATTTCAAAGAAACTTATCTCATGTTGAGATTGTTGATTTTTTTCATCTCATGAATTTGCTTCATGGTCAATGATGTGTGCTGTCGGATTAGGATAGGTGGGTGCGGAATTTTTAGATAGATTGGGCCAATTTTCTGTCAAATCGTTCTACTCGGTATTCTCTACCCTTCTCATCCTACAGGTCCGGACCTTGGTCATCATTTTTGGAGCAAGGGGCTGACATTCTGACCTTTCCATTGTTTGTTGGTAAAACAAGCTGCTAACAATCAACCTTATAAGGAATAGAAATATGGTCATCCCGAATGGTTGCATTGTATGCCTAAGGAATGTGGAGGCTGTGGATCACCTGTTTGTGCACTGTTCCTTTGTGGAGAAAATATGATTGAACTTCTTCAAGTTATTTGAAGTGGAGTGGGTTATGCTGTTTTCAGTTGAGGGATTTTCAGAGCTTGTCATGGCAGCAAGAAGAGGTGGCAAAAGGAGGACAAATCTATGGTGCCTCACTCTTCTCTCCACCTTATGGATGACTTGGCACAAGAACAATAGTAGGATATTACAGGATTAGTCATGCTTTTGTTGGAAGTGATGTTTCAGAAAGCTAAGATGCTTGTTGCTGAATGAGCCAAGATCATATAAGGATTTTTTCAATAGGCCTACAGGTCTTCTTAGGGAGATTCTTCTTCTTCTTTTTATTAATTGGGTGATGCTTCATACTCTTTGAATGAACTTTGGGTTTCCTTAATGAAGCTTTTTTGGTGCCCCTAGAAAAAAAAAAAGACATCCTAAAGTGTCTGGACTTCAGATTTGATATTATTTGAAACTACCTTGCATTCAGCATACATATGTTGCCTTTTCTATTGTCATCAGTAATTAGTTCCCCACACTACAAGCTGCACCTCGGACATATCCGGATCTAACAAAGGGTGAGTAGCTCCTGCAGATGTGTACCAATACTAAGGTTGATGATGTAGGCTATTTTCATCACTCCCTCGATAATTCATTGAATAATGTCCCTACAAATTGCAGGGTGTACCTTACAGCACTGTCCACTAACAAATGATAAACCACACATTTTGCACACACTTATTTTCAGTTTTTCTGATGGCATAATTTTTAAAAGGAAAAATGGGTGGGAACTATCAATGGATGTCTCAGTAAAAGCTTCAAATAAGCCAAAGGAGAAATGATATGATGCAAACCATACAAATGGAAGTTTCATCCTTCAACCATAGAACACACGTGGTCACATGATGGATTTGCACTTTAATATTATATCCTTTATTTAATCGAGCTTTGAAGAAGTTAGATTTTTATGATTCATCATGGTTTCTTGCTTCATATGGGTCTCTTTAATCATGATTTCATTTGCTGTTTGCTTTTAATAAGCATTACCAGATCTCACTTTCAATAAGCATAACCATATTTCATTTTTTCTCGTTCTACTTCTTTGTGTGGTGAATGTTTTGCTCCCTTCTCCCCCATATAATTTCCCCTTTAAATCCTCTCTAGATGCCATTGCAAGATTGGAGGAGGCACTGGAAATCAATCCCAGAAAGCCTGATACTCTCTGGTGCTTAGGAAATGCACTCACTTCCCAAGCATTTCTTAATCCCAATTTTGATGCAGCAAGCACTGTTTTCAAACAGGCAGCTCAATATTTCCAGAAAGCAGTGGATGAGGTACCATCTTGGGTTTCTGTTATGGCTTGTTCATTTATGCACACATTATTTATTTGTTTTTTCCTATGCATCATGTAAGCATGGACCCACACATTATTTTATAGGTGAACTTGGTGTGCCTTTTTCTTGTAGGATCCGAGCAATGATCTTTACCATAAGTCTTTAGAAGTGTCAGCCAAGGTATTTTTGCTCCCTTTGCAGTTCATTATGATTATTATATTGTTAAACATGCTTGTGTTTTTGTCTTTGGTCATTTTTTTTGTTAACACAGAAATATCCGTAACATTAATCCACATTTATTTCATACATGCTATAAATGCTTGTGATATTGGGTCATGCCCATGCTGGCCAATGATGCATGTTTCCATCACCACTGGTCATATCATTAGGAATATGACTGCACATTAGAAATTTTACAATACATTGAAGTGGTAGTATGTAGGTTCTGTGCTTGATAAATGGAATCAATTTGGGGTTGGTTGGATTGACTTTGAACACGAGTTCATGACTAGCGGGTTCAGGGCAGCTAGATGTGCTCCTGTAGCCTCCATGTATGGTGTAATCTCGAGATATGGAATTCCTTTCTTCTGTGTTTCTCGCACAGTTGGGAAGAAGGGGAGCTGATAATGGGACCAGTGTTGTGATTTGGAGTCAAATGTTGTGCATCCACACAAGCTGGGTGCAGGCTCCTGTCAGTTGTTTGGAGCTGCCATATCTAGGAGATTCAGGAAAAAAGGTATGGTGGGGTGATCAAGTTCTGGACATGATATTCATTGCAGCAAACACCCCGTTTGATCCGATTACTGCAGATTTTTCTATATTCTTTGTTGTTATCTCTAAAGTTAAATACAACCTTGTTTTTAATGGGCCAGTTTTCTGATTTGGAGTCAAATGTTGTGCACAAGCTTCTGTTTTGGCCGATCCATTATTGATAAGAGCTCCCGAAATTTTGGATATTCAAGATATTTTAAAAAGAGATTCTTGAGTTATCAGATTCCTCACATGATGTTGATTGCAACAGTTTCCTGGTTTAATCGGATCACTATAGAATTTTCTACCTTATACGTGGTTATCTCTAAAGTTAATAGCAATCTTGTTTTTTATTAAGAGGTTGGACTTTAAGTCTTTCTGGGTGTTGTCCTTTTCAGCTGCATTTGTTGATATGATTCATATGATATGGTTGTTTTCGGTTCCTTGCATTTCTGGAATCTGGATCCTTATTCCAGTGCCAAGTTCTAGTTCTTCCAGCATCACCTGATATTGTATTGGGTTTCTCTATTTGAAATGTGACTAATTTATATAATTATCATCCTGGTAATACTGTTTTGCCAAGTTTGAAAAGGGAATCCTCATGTTTGCTTGGTGAAAGTTTGATTCCGGTTGCCCACCTGACATCAATCCTCCTTCACTTGGGCTGGTGACCGGCTAGTGCAATTTAAATTTCCCACCCAAATTTCCTCAAAATGTCATCCATCATCTCTATTTCCTACCTTGAAACAGATCCCCTCAGCAAGAAAAATTCCTGTATCCTTTTTGAATCATCCTTTAACTCACAACTAAAAATATCCTACGGCAAGTTTTTGAAATTTAGAAATGAAGGGTTTTAGCCGCTGAATCTTGCTGCTTCTCTTTAAAGCATAAACGTGTGCAGTTTCCTTTTAATTCTTTCTGCTTCTTATTTATTTATTTGGTCAGAAGCCTCATTCCACTTCAACACTTGGATCAAATGAATATGGCCCTATAAATGAAGTGGCTTTGGAAATTTTGTGAAGGAGAAAATTGGATGTGGAGATTGGTGATTGCTTGCAAATATGGTGTTCACCACCTAGGATGGTGGATTAAGAAATCTTCTCTTTACATAGCTTCTGGGGCTAGGCTAGGAAGGCAATAATGAATGTTTTTGCGAGGTTCAAGGAAGGCATGAGATTCTCTTTTGGTGATGGCTCCATAATCCCTTCTTGGGAAGATTTATGGCTTGGCCATGCTCCACTCCAAGAAGAATTTCTGCTGATTGCCTGTCTAGCAATGGATCGGGAGATCACGGTGGCAAGATACTTCTCCTATTCAAATGGCTCTTTGGTTTGGACTCCCCCTTGTAGCTGTAGGTGGTACTTGGCAGATGAGGAGACAGGCCCTCTTGTGTCTCCTCCTTATGCTTTAGCAGGTTAAACCCAATAGAGATCACTTGGATTCAATGGTTTGGTTCAATGCAAAAAAAAATGGGTGATTTTTTGCCCGATCTTTCTATAAAGCTCTTACTGAGGCTTCCCCGAGGAGGTTACTTGCCATCACATGACCCATGTGTGGCATTGTGGACCTTCCCCCAAGGTAGCCGCTCTTGGGTGGCTTGTGGGAAGGAATAGGGTCCTTATGATTGACAACCTTCAAAAGAGGTCGATGGCGATCCCTAATTGTTGTATTTTATATATGCTAGACAGAGAAATGGTGAACCACTTGTTCATCCATTGCCGGTTTGTGCGAAAGGTGTGGGATAGCTTCCTTGGCTTCCACAAGGTCAAGTGGATAATGCTTGAGTTGATTGATAGCCTTCTTCTTGCTTTGCACGTGAGAGTTGATGGGTGCCTTAGGACAAAAGGCATGGGTTCTCTCCCTTCTAGTGGGTAATTTTGCCTTTAGAAGGAAATTAAGGAACAATGGAATTTTTCAGGAAAAATGTTCCTCGAAATGGGTGGTTTTTGAAAGGGCTATGTCTGATGTAATCTCTTAGGGCCTGTTTGTCCAGTGGTATCAAGTTGTATTAAATGGGATTGCGTTGCTAATCCCACCTCGAGATTGGGAATGACATGTTTGGAAGGAGTGTGAGATGGGATTAAAATTAATTTTATAGGCTTTGAAAAATGAGCCTTGTGTTGGAAAGTGTGAAATGGGATTTTCAAATCCCATGGATGATGAATTTTTCCTTTACCCAAGTGTAATTTGAAAGGAAATCCCGGGATTTACTTTTAATTGCATACATTCCAAACATGGTATTGGAAAACATGGGATACACACAATCCAGGGACAATACCTTACACATGCATCTATTGTTACTTTTACAATTCCAGCCTATACAAATTAATTTTATAGGCTTTGAAAAATGAACCTTGTGTTGGAAAGTGTGAAATGGGATTTTCAAATCCCATGGATGATGAATTTTTCCTTTACCCAAGTGTAATTTGAAAGGAAATCCCGGGATTTACTTTTAATTGCATACATTCAAAACATGGTATTGGAAAACATGGGATACACACAATCCAGGGACAATACCTTACACGTGCATTTATTGTTACTTTTACAATTCCATCCACCTTAATCCCACCTAATGCAGTTGGATAAAAGAGGGTTAAAAGAAAATCCCCACAATAAAAATTTGCAGTTCATTTTTTTTTTCTTTTTTCATTTTTAGGGAGGGAGGGAAGTTGGAATAAACAAGCAAATCTCAATAGTTGGGACATTGCTCTATGATGATGATATGTGTCTGTGGTGATTCTTTTTAGTCTCATACAACTGCCGAAATGGCCATTGTTTTCTTATCAGCCCTTTGTGGCATTGCATTCACTTGTCTTTTGAGCTGGCTTAAATGGGCTCGATTCAGCTCTTTGTGCATTAAGCCCACTTGGCCATTTTGAGTTGGTTTGGTGGCCTTTCCCAACAAGAGAGAGGATTATGGTGTTCAAAAGGCACCTAAGTTCTAATCCTCGTTATTAGTAGTTCTAATCCATTGATATATTCTTTTTGAAATGGCATGATGGGGGTTTAAGGAAAATTGGGACAAAAGTCTGGCGATTTTGTTTGTTAGCGGGCGTATGGGTTCTATGGCAAGAAAAGAACGAGCGATGTTTTAGAAATGGTAAGAGGCTGGTTCTCCAAGTTTTCAACAGAGTCAAATCCCTTGTAATAGAATGTGCATTATCTTCGAAGATCCTGGGTGCTTTTCCGGAATGTTAGGGAGAGATGTAATTTTTTCGGTTCTTGTATACTTGTAAAATTTTGAGCCTTGGCTCTTTAGTAATAATAAAGTTATCATCATTTCAAAAAGAAAAAGAAAAAGAAGATATTTGGTCTTTCCTTTTATTGTGGCCGTCTTTTGCTAACTAGTAGCCCGTAAATCATTTTGAGTTTATGTTGCTTCTGTAATATTTAAATGGTTACTAACCGTAGGTAGTCTGTGTAGGCTCCTGAGTTGCACCGAGAGATCCATAGGCAGGGAGGATTCAGTCAGCAGGCCGAGGCTGCTGGTGGAGGGTCATCTGCTTCAAATATGAAGGTAAAATTCCTAAGCCCATCTTTTCGTCTATATGAAAATGTTATGCAGCTGTTTAGGGAAAAACCTAGAATGTTGTCACTTTCTTTCATTTAACTTATAAGTGACTCGCTTTTGTTACATGTGGCAAATGTTTACAAGATCTCAACCGATCACCATCTAGGCCCTACTTTTGATGGGATATATTTCAAATTCACACCAACTGGATAATTTGTAAACCCTGGATTTTCATTTCGCCATTGAAGAGGGGTTTAACTTTTTTCTTTGACCCGATATCGTTCTTTCCCCAGCATAGAATGGTTAGGATTTTCAGATGGGTATATGGAGTATAGCCTATCCAAGCTATAGTTTACATGATGATTGGATTGGATCATCAACATGTGTATGAAAAATGAGTCATTGTTAAGGGAAATAAAGTCACAAACACCCTTCTTGTCCACTGTTTAGTGCAAAATTTTGAGGAAGCATCTGGGTCGTGCTTTTCAGGATTTTTTTTTTTGAAAGGCTGTTTTTTAGGAATTTTCTTGTTGCAGGAAGTGTAAAGTTAGTCTGAGCAACTGCATTCTTGGTACACAGGAATGTGAGAAAAAGTGTCAAAACGGCACCCTTTTTTGGAAATTTTAGAAATTCTACCAAGAGTAGGATTTGCCAAAATCTCGAAATTGACTGTAAAAAGGCTGAGCCCTTTTTTGGTTTTCCCCAAGTGACTTCTTCCTTAATGCACCCAAAAAGACAGTCGTGCACTCTATTTGTGAGCTGGTGTCTTTTCTTATATTGGCATTAATGCAAGTTCTTGAGAAGTTACATCCCTTGGTACATACACTTTTACATACTTGATGGGTGGCAGAATTCACTGAGAGAGATGCTACTTTTTTTTGAAACGATGATGAAATTTCATTAAAAAGGGCATAGCCTAAATATACCAAAATACAGCTGATTCAATTAAAATGACTACCTAGATAAGGAGGAGAGGAGGCATAGAACTCTATGCTTCCGCCCACTCCTTACCATTGAAAATTGCCCTGCTAAAGACTTCTATTGCTCCTTTCATTTTATCCTTCTTTACCACCATAAAGCCTATGGAATCGCTAACAAGCTTAATCTCCACATCCTATTCCCCGATTTCCGTTTCCGGCCACCATGTCAAGATAATAGAAACTTCTTTATCAAGTTGGGAAACACCCACAGAACCTCGAAAAACTGAGGGACAAGACCTCACTCCTCCGTCGCAAAGGAGCAATGAATAAAAACGTGTTCCACGAATTCCGCATCTTTGAAGCACATCCATTGTTTTCATTGTCGACAAGAAATCGAAAATATCATCGATATTATCGATTTCAAGCGATACTGAAACCCCAAATATTCGTTTCTCTTCCTAATGTCAACGAAATATTGGCGATATTTTCGATTTTTTTAAAAAATAGCTATTGTTGAAATTTTCTCCCTATTATTGGAAAATATTGAAATAAATATATAGAAAAAATCTCTCTTACCTTTTTTTTTCTTTTCGAGATCTACCTGCGAAAATGGATTTCGGCTAGATTTAGTGGGCCAATCACTGTCAACAATGCCAAATTTTCCGAGATAAGGAAACCCTCAAAAAAGCCTTTTTGTTTTCTTCGAAGAGAAAATATTTGAAAGAGAACCTGATTTTGACGAGGTTTAACGGGATTTGGGTTTGGATCTGAAAAAAAAGGAAAAATTTTTAGAGAGATTTTCGGATTTTTGATGAAAAGAGATCGAAATCTCATCGTCATTGCAGGTTTTCCGGAGAAGACGAGAGACATTCAAAAATAACGAAAGCTCTCTCTCTCTCTCTCGCTCTCTTAACTCTTAAAGTTTTAACAGAGTGGATTCCGTGCAGACTCTGGCTTTATTGAAGATGGTGAAACCCTTACTATGAGGCCCACCTTGATGTATTTATAAAAAATCAATTCCGTCCATATGTTTTTCCAAGTCATTCGAGGGTACAAGCCCAAAAGTAAAGTAGATCTAACTCTCAGGTGGACTATATTCATATTCTAAGAAAGGGTGGTTGTTAAATCTCCACCATTAAAAACTTTCTAGGGTCCACTGTAATGTTTATATGTCATCCAACTTGTTGATAAGGTCACATAAACTTGGATAAAGGGACAAGTACAAATATCAGGTTGATCTAAAACTTTTGCGACCCATGGAAAGGTTTTAATGGTCAATCATCACTCTTTCTTATGTGATGGTCTACCTAAGATTTGAATTTGCTCCAGTTTTGGACTCATATCCTAAAATTAATTGTAAAAATGGATGGATGGCATGGATATACAATAAATACATCAAGGTGGGCCCCACCATAAGTGTTGCACCGTCCCATGGCTGCACCTAATCAGCTCGGCTCCCGCCTTATGGCCTCGAAACCTACTGCGAGGGTGGGATTCTGTAGGGCATGGATATATAATAAATACGTCAAGGTGGGCCCCACCATAAGTGTTGCACCGTCCCATGTATGCATTGCATATCCAAGCCGTCCATCTGTTTCTACTAGTGTTGTCGAATTGCATATGCGATTGTGTGCGATTGCATATGCAATCACACAATCGCATATGTGATCGTGTATATGTATAGGGAAAAATTCAAAAAAATGTAAGAAACTAAGGAGAACCTTTCTAAGTTAATAGATAACTAATTTTACATATTTAAAATACATTTGAGAGAGATAAAATCAATTAAACAATGAATTAAACGTCAAGTCATCCACATTTAACAATATAGTTAACAAGAAGTAACAACAAAATCAACAAGCTATTTATTTATTATTGTTGAAAATCAACAAGCTATCTTCCTTGAAACTTGAAAGTGCTTGAATCTTGATCTTCCAACTTCCAAGAGAGGGAACGTAGGAGAGAGAGAGAGATTAAGATTACTTGGAAGGAGGAAATACAAGAGAGAGAGAGAGATTAAAACCACTTGTAATTAAGAAATGTAAGAGAAAAATAGAGTAAGAGAGTTTTGGAGTGAGAATATTGCAAATGAAGGAGATTTTTTTTTTTTTTTTTGAAAGATAACGATTTATAAATAAAGCAGAAAAAAAGATACAAAAGAGGAGGGAAGATCCGTTGAGATAGCAGAAACTTCTAAACTCCAAGAAACAGAAAATTAAAATCTTTTAGAACATCGACATTAGCAGCCCATTCCATCACCATATGTTTTGCTTTGGAAGCTACAACATGAGCGGAGTTTGAAACATTTTTGAAGCATCTACCATTTCTTTCTTCCCAAACTGACCACCAAATAGCAAGGATAACCATTCTCCAATTCTGACTCTTTTTCTTCCCTATTCTGATCCCATGCCAAGCTTTAAGAAGAAGATCTGTAGAACCCGAGAGACACCACTTGATACTGAAGCGAGACAGAAAATCAGCCCATATACTTGTAATGAAAGAACAATGTATAAGCAGGTGATCAACTGATTCTGCTTCTCCCATGCAACAAAGACAAATATTAGGTAAAACCAACCCTCTTTTCCTCAAATTATCAATCGTCAAGATCTTCTTTTTCACAACCAGCCAGCCAAAAGCCACTATCTTGGAAGGGGCCGAATAATACCAAACATGTTTAGATACATGCTCAGCGATAGGGTTATGGATGAATGGAATCTGATTGTAAAATGATTTAACTGAAAAGTTGGAAGACTTTTCCAAATTCCAGATAATCCTATCTGCTCTCCCCTGATTTGGACTAGCTTTGTAAATGTAGTCCAACAAGTTTACGAATTGAGGAATCTCCCAATCTTCGAGATTTCTTCTAGAGAGTAGATTCCACTCTGTTTTACCATCCCTAACAGAAAAACAGTCAGCCACACATACATCTTGATTTGGAGCGAGACGAAACAAATCCGAAAAACTTTCTTTTAGAGGCCTATCACCCGTCCATAAATCTTTCCAGAAACAAATTCTATCTCCCTTACCTACCTCAAAACCTACTCCATTGAAGACCTCTATTTTCAATTGGAGAATGCCCTTCTGACGAACCGAGGCCCTATACGCTGACGAGTCTTTTGTCCACTAGCCACCCACCGAGCTTCCATGCTTTTGATAATTTTCTTCCAAACTGTCCCTAATCTCCAAATCCACTTCCCGAGGAGGGCCCGATTCATCAACTTTAAGTCTTTTATACCTACTTCACCCTCTATAAATTGCTTACACACCTGATTCCAATCCACAAGATGAAATCTCTTCTTATCCTCTTTACCATGCCATAAGAAGTCACGTCTAAGTTTATCTATGGATGCCAAGACAGAAGACAGACATCTATGTAATGACATAAAATACAAAGGCAAGAGTAGAGAGGGCGGACTTAATAAGAGTTAAAGCGACCACCAAGGGATAAATAGCGGCATTGCCATATGACAAAGAATTTCTCAAACCTATGGATAACCTTATTCCATAGAGACTTTGGAGGCAATCCTATGCATAGCGGAAGGCCAACATAAGTTGTTGGGAAGGAAGCCGAAGAACAACCGAAAAGAGCCAAATAAACACAAACCTCTTTCTTCATGTTAACCCCAAACATTTTTTATTTAGCCATATTGACTCTCAACCCAGAAACTACCTCGAAACAGTGAATTGTTGTACGAAGGTTGTCCACTTTAACTAGATTAGCATCGAAAAAAATCAGAATACCATTTGCAAATTGCACATGTGAAATCAGACTGGGCATACCTTTCACACATATGCCGCTTAAGATCCCTGCTTCTTGACCTTTGTGTAACTTTTTGGAAAGGGCCTCTCCCACAATAAGAAAACGGAGACAAAAGATCTCCTTGCCTTAGACCTCTCGTACTTTTGAAGAATCCTTTTGGGGATCCATTGATAATAATAGAAAAGTATGGCGAGCCAATACATTCGGCTATCCACCTGCTCCAACTATCGCCAAAGCCCATCCGTTTCCTTATATAAAGCAAGAAACCCCAGTCAATGTGATCATAGGCCTTTCAATGTCCAAACTACAAAAAATACTTTTCAAGTTGGATTTATGACTAGAATCCAAACATTCGTTTATGATGTGCGCACAGTCAACAATCTGTCTTCCCGAAATAAATGCACATTGATTAGACGAGATAATCGATGGCCAAAACTTTTGCCAGAATGTTATAAGGACGGGGGGAGCAAGGTGATTGGTCTGAAGTCGCTAAAAGAAGTCGCATCCAATGTTTTTGGAATTAAAGCAATAAAAGAAGACCCAAGGCCTTTAGAGAGTCTACCTCTTTCGTGGAATTCCCTGAAAAATTCCATTACATCATCTTAAATAGTCTCCCAAAAGTGTTGGAAAAACCGGATAGGAAACCCATCAGGACCGGGAGCCTTATCTCCTAAAGCTCCCACTGCCGATTTAACTTCTTCCACAACAAAAGACGATTCTAGGAAGGAGGCATCTTCACTTGAAATTCTGTCTATTTGCAAATGATCTAGACGAGGTCTGACCCAATTTTCGCCTTTTAGCAAACCGCTGAAGTGCAAGATAGCCTCTTCCGCAATTTTGTTTTGATCTTCAATCCGAGTATCATTAACAATAATGCTACTGATCTTGTTGGCTCTATTGTGCATACTGGCTAAACTGTGAAAATATTTGGTGTTCTCGTCTCCCTCCTTTAACCATTTCGAGTGAGCTTTTTGTCTCTAAGATATCTCATCTTCAAGAACTTTGGAGGAAAGATTTTGAATTAGATTCTCCTGGACAAAACCTTAGTCGACATCGGGCTATCTTCAGCTTGGAGATCGATCGAATGAAGTTCTGAGATGATTGATTCTGTTTCTGCTTCTCTGATACGAAATTCCCTTTGCTTTCACTGCTTCAAATTATCTTTCAGAAGTCTGAGTTTGCAGTAGAGCCTGTATCTTGCAAAACCTTGAACCTGGAAATTAGACCACCAATCAAAAATCATTTTGTGAAAACCCGGAATTCGAAGCTAAGAAATGTTAAACCTAAAAGGTTTTGGGCCCCGGTTATACTCCTCAACTGAAAGGAGCACCGGCCAATGGTCAGAAGTAGTTCTTGGAAGAACTGACTAATTCAAAGAGGGGAACAGCTCCAGCCATTCAGGAGATAACAAAAATCTGTCCAATCTGGATAGAATTGGGTTCAATCTCCTATTGGTCAAGGTAAATTTGGATCCAAGTAAGGGAAGATCCACGAGTTCATGATCATCAATCCATGCAGAAAAACTTTTCATGGCTGGAGAGACAATGGTTCCATAAGATTTTTCTTCTACGAATTTGATGACATTGAAGTCTCCAACAAAACAACTTGGGCCAGAGAAACTCTGTCTAGATGCGCTCAATTCGTCCCAAAACTCTTTCCTGTTTACTTCAATCGTAGGGCCATAGACAGATCAAATGAGAAAGGAAGAGCCAGAGGAAATGTCCTGCAGAATGACTGAAACTGAGAATTTACCAACCCAACTTTGTTGAAGCACCCAAAGAGAGGAAATCCACACCACCAGAATACCACCTGCGCTACCTGTAGCATCGAGAGTAATCCATTTCATGTCTTTCGCCTTCCAAAGGGACCTCATTAGAAAATCATCGAATTGCTGCACCTTTGTTTCCTGAAGGCAGATGATTTGAGGATTACATCTACCACAAGAATCTTTTATCAACCGTCTTTTCTTCTTAGAACCCACACTCCTAACATTCTAAGAAACTATCTTCATTTAGAAACTGTATTGCCCTAAATACCCTGACGCCCTTTATCAGTTGAGAAGCCACCAGACATGCCTGGACTCATCTCTAGGCTTTGTAACTCTATATTACTACATGACTTAGATAGTCTATATCTGGGACATTTCAATGAAGATAGGGGCCTTCCCGGAGACGAGATTCGACACAGAGAAATAGAGCGATGTAATCTTCCGGACTATCCCCAAAAGACATCCCTATGGATCTACCAACATGACCCATAACGTCGATTAATTTAGATCTATATTCTTTATCTTCCTTTTTCTTGTCAAGAATGCCCTTCTGATGATCTGCATTACCCATTCTGATCTGCAATGACTGCTTCGATAATTCCCTCACCTGAATCATCTTGGAAAAGCAAGATAAGATTGTGATCAGACCTCTCTGAGAAGGGTGAGGAAGGATCGAAAGAGTGTGAGCCAGGAGAAGGCAAAGTGTCTTCGTCGTCCGCACTCCCACGAGAGTAAGAATCTAACGGAACCACGACATCACCTGCGCACCCACGAGAGCAAAAATCTATCGGAACCATGTCATCACAAAGGGAACCCATTCTGAGAATCATCGGTTCTCTCAATTGTTTATCTTGGATGAAATGAGAAATATTCCAACCCATTTTTGTTTTATCTGGAAAGAGAAGATGTCTGGGGATTGCGGAAGGGGCTTCGGAGACTTGTGATGCAGGGATCAAACTGCGATCGTTGCTAAGGGTGGGAACTAATGAAAGATTAAGGTCGAGAGGAGAGAAGGACCCAGATGCCGAAACGTCCTGCACTTGAGGATCGAAATCCGAAATCAAGGAGACGTACGCATTCGAACCATCAGTACAGTTCCTTAAGCCTGCCAACGCTTTAGGATCAGGAACTAGGATCAAGACGTCGTGCAATCCGGAGCCGACGAAAATGTCCCCTTTACTGACACGTAGCCCAGTATCCTAACGAGAGATGAGCTTTTCTGTCATCGCGGGTACCAAAGAGCAATGTGGCACGATCTCTACCTTGGAAGTGATCAGCTCCTTAGCTCGAATATCGTGACCCTTGGATTTCGAAATGCTATCGACTGTTGAGAAGCCACATGTAGTTTGAAGGCTTTGGTTACTGACACCCTCATTAATAGAGACAATTATAAATAAAGGGTTATTATTTGATAGTCCTCGGTAGCATGGAACACGTGAATCATCATGGTCCACCGGCCCTAAATTATTCATCGACGGGGAAGGGAGTCCCTCACTCTCCAAAGATCACCCCATCCGGGAGTTGGTCTATCCTTTAATTCCACCTGCAATGGCAAATCGATACTTCTATTGTCCACAAGAATTTTTATCTGGTTTGGCAACTGAATCCCCTTTTTCTGTCTAACCTAAATCCTGATCATCGCCATCTCTTCTCCTAGTTTCGTCTTCGGATCGAGTTTAATGAAGGAGCCCAAAAGAGATGCCACTGAAATGAAGAACTAGTCATTCCATAGTTCAAGAGGAATCCCCCAAACGAGAATCCAGACATCTTCCATACCAAACATGGAGAACTCATTCCATCTCTTCACACTGATTATCGGACCGTCTGTATGCAGCACCCCTGCGATGATCAAAATGTCTAGATTGAGGCCCAAACTCCCTTTGATCCATAGCTCATTGTACCCTATGGGTCTAATTATATACATTTCTGGATGGATTCTACTACATTCGTCAATCCAGTTTCTAACTTGAGAAATGGATGTCCCTTCTCTCGTTATCACCACTACCGTGTCCTGTAATTCCTTCATTGATTTGTTAAAATCATCCTGGTCAATCTGCAGGGTATAGTCCGTCTGAACTTGAACTGATGGAATGACTTTCTCCATCTTTCCTTTCTTATTTGGTCCCTTTTCTCTCCTGTTTCGATGGCTGGGAGTTTGATTATTTTGAAGCTTCGCTGGCCCTTTTGAGTTAAGGAGCGCATCTCTGAATGAGATTCCTTGAGATTGAGGCAGACGCTCTATGGAAGTATTTTTCATAGCCACTCTTCGGAGCCACCTGATGATCCGTTGGAAATGAAGATAACCGATTTGTTTCCTTTCGCTCTGGACCATATCTCGCCCTTTGTACCAACATCCTCTTCCCACCAAAACTTTTGCCATGCAGCGTCTGAAATGCTCTAAAAGTTCTACTTCTGAACTCATTCTGATTAGAGCAAAACCACTATATTGGCCACTTACCTGATCTCTAGGCATTATCACGTCCATTAGTACACCGGCACGACCGAACACTCTCGAGAGGTTGATAGGCAGCCATCCCTTAGGATAACCTCTAATGAATAGTGTTGGGTAGCTCGCAAGATCTCTAAGGAGTTTTTTCTCTCCTGCTATTCTTTTTCCTTTTCTCTTCAATACTGCTGTCCAAGCTCCCATTACCGTGTCTTCAAATCCGGTCTCCATTGCCGTTTTCTGTACCCTTTCCATCTCCATCTCCATCTCCGTCTCCGTCATTGCAGTCGCTAGCATCGCATTTTTTAAAGTTTTGGAGAAGGGGTAAATCATCACCTTTTTAGGATGACAATGTTAGGAATGGGAACAGAATCAAATGGAGGAGATTTAGAAACCTTTTTATAGGCAAAATGTTTTTTTTTTTTTTTTTTTTTTGCAAAAAAATAAAAATTTAATGTGCCATGGCCAATATGCGATCGCATATTTTCGCATATGCCACATATGCAATCGCATTTGTGCCATGATCGCATAGCGATTTGCATCTGGATATGTGCATATGCGATTGCACATCACAAAATGGTTTCTATAGATTTTTTTAGGGAATGGCCCCAAAAATGGAGATACAAATCGCAAGTGGGCCACATTAGAAGAAATAGTAGTCATTGAACAGCCACCAATAAATATTTCCTAGGGTCCACCGTAATGTTTATTGACCATCCAACCTATTGATAAGTTCATATAGACTCGGATGAAAGGGAAAATAACAAATATCAGCTTGATCCAATAATTTGTGGTCCACAAAAGGTTTTTAATGGTCAATAACCACTGTTTCGTGTGGAGTGGCCATGTACACCTGAAATTTTGTATCTACTTCATTTTTAAGACCATCTCCTAATATAAGGTGGCAAAACAGATGTACGACCGGATATACAATGCATAAATTGAGGTGGTCCATATAGTTAGAGACCCACCCACATCATTGGTTCTCTCTCAGCCAAGTCATGCTCCTTGTCACTAGGGGTTCTGACTTTATGTGCATCCATTTAGTGAGGCCCATCGTGATGTTTGTGAGAAATCCACTCCGTCCATCCATTTTTCCAGAGCACGAGCCCAAAAATTAAGCAAATCCAAAGCTCATGTGGACCACACGACATGCAATATTGAGGATTAAGCATCCACCATTGAAACTTCTGATACAGGACAATTAATCACTTGCTCTAAAAGCTTGAACTGTTAGAGCATGGCGAAGCAATCCCTTTATCTCATAGCTTAGGCCCCACATCTTATGGGTTAGGACCTCGGCCGAACCCCCCTCGTGGGCCCTAAATCACATGGGTACTGCTTCACAAGGCTGCCCACCTCGAGTGTCCCCGCATCCCACAGGCCACCCCACTCGAGCCTGGTGTGAACTACATATTAATCACCCCCAGTGAGGAGTCTTGAACACAAGACCTCCCTCATGGGCACCGCCCACCTCGAGTGTGACCCTGCATCCCACAGGCGACCCCACTTGAGCCTGGTGTGAAAATGCCTCTGCATTAATCACTCTCGGTGAGGAGTCTTGAACACAAGACCTCTCGCTCTGATACCAATTTGATGCAGGACAATTAACCACTTGTTCTAAAAGCTCGAACTGTTAGAGCATGACGAATTAATCCCTTTATCTCATAGCCTAGGGTCCACATCTCATGGGTTAAGACCTCGGCCGAACTCCCCTTGTGGGCCCTAAATCACATGGGTACCGCCTCACACGGGCCGCCCACCTCGAGTGTGTCCCAGCATCCCATAGGCTACCCTACTTGAGCCCGGTGTGAAATGTGCATTAATCACCCTTGGTGAGGAGTTTTGAACACGAGACCTCCGCCGTGGGCCCCGCCCACCCTTAGTATGCCCCTGCATTCCACAGTCGACCCCACTTGAGCTCGGTGTGAAAATGCCCCTGCATTACATTCTCGAGGCCACAAAAGTTTTGATCCTTTTTTTTTTGGGCTAGTATGTCTATGTTTTCAGTTCATCCTATGAATGTTATGGATAGATATAAATATCATGGTGGACCATAGGGAGGTTGCAATGGTAGGCATTTTCTTACTCACTTTTTCCTGTCATGTGGTCCACTTGAGTTTGGATTTGCCTGATTTTTAGGCTCAGGCCCCAACATGTTAGGCTCAGGCCCCAACATGTATAGGATATAAACATCACCATGGACCTTATGGAGGTTTCAACGGTAGGCATTTTCCTAACCACTTTTTCCTGTCATGTGGTCCACATCAATTTGGATCTGCCTGATTTTTAGGCTCAGGCCCTAACATGATCTTGATAAACAGATGGACAGAGTGGATTTCTCACAAACTTCACAGTGGATCCCATTGACAGATGTGAGGGTAAGAAGACCTATTTACCCTTATTCACAGACAAAAAAATTTATAATAGGAGTTTTATTATACTCCGGCTGCATTTAACTCTTCATGTGTGGGCACTTGAAATTGTACACGTGACATATATTTATTAAAAAGTAGTTGAATGGAATGAGTAGCCTTCTTTAGCCACGTCACTATCTCAATGACAAATTGTTAAAACCATCCCTCTTTTTTTTATTGATGAAAAGAGAACAGGAAAAGAGAAAACTGGATCACCAATGTAGCTGACCAGCTACTCTCCTAAAAAGAGTAAATTACAATCCTTGAGCTTATCGGCAGAAGAGGCCCATTCGACTATTAGATGAATCACCGTAAGGATAGTTGCTTCCTCTGATTTCAAAGTATCATTAAAACATCTCCCATTCCTTTCTTCCCACACGGCCCACCAGACAGCCAAGAGAGACATTTTCCAAAGCTTCACCCTTTGCTTCCCACATCTCATGCCGTGCCAAGCTTGAAGAAGACAATGGACTGAATCTGGAAAAATTCCAGGGAACCTGAAAACGGGATAGGATAGCTGTCCAAATCTGGTATGTGAACAGACAGTGGATAAACAGATGATCCACCGTTTCTTCGTTAGCCATGCAGCATAAACAAACATTAGTAATGATCATGACCCTCTTTCTCAAATTATCAATTGTGAGGATCTTGTCCTTGCCAACCAACCATCCAAAAACTGCTATCTTAGGAGGAACTTGATATTTCCACACATGATAAGACGATGCCCTTGCCATTGGAGGAGGGCCGTTGGCTATAAAACTGTAAAGGGAATTAACTGAAAATTTTCCTGCTCTATTGAGGCGCCATACAAGTTTGTCTACGATTGACTGATTCGGATTAGTGCTGTAAATGTGATTTACAAGAGCAACATATTCTTCGACCTCCCTCTCTCGAAGATTTCTTCTACACTCTAAATTCCACACCACTGCTCCCCCAACAACCGAATAGCAAGCATCCACTGTGATCGACTGATTTTGGGAGATACGATATGCGGAAAAGCGACGCAAAGGGCTTCTTCGCCCACCCAAATATCTACCCAAAACCCTGTGCATTTGCCATTCCCAGTAATGATGCCTGCTCCTTTGAGGAACTCTGCCTTATTGGATAAAACTCCATTCCAAAGAGCCGAAGTTTTGTAATTGGAAGAGTTTTGGTCCACCAACCCCCTTCTGAACGCCCATACTTGCTCTTAATCAAATCATTTTAAAGAGTTCCGTCTTCGGTCCCTAGTCTCCAAATCCGTTTGCCTAGCAGAGCTCAATTCATATATTTAAGATCTTTTACACCTGCCCCTTCTTGAACATTTTTGCATACTTCCTTCCAACTGACCAGGTGGAATATTTTATTGTCTTCCTTTCCATGCCATAAGAAATCCCTTCTAAGCATTTCCAAAATTGCCAGAGTCGATGCCGGACATTTGAACAAAGACATAAAATAGAGAGGAAGATTCGGTAACATTGCCTTGATGAGGGTGAGTTGGCTGCTCAGGGATAAATATCTACATTTCTATCTAGCGAGATATGATCCATTTGTCGATCACCTTGTCCCATAGAGACTTTGGGGATTTTTCAATACACAATGGAAGACTCACAAACGTGGTGGGAAAGCGCCCCCCCGAGCAACGAAAGAAAGCTGCATAAATCTTTAACTCGTCTTCCTCCATATTTACCCCAAACATTTTTGACTTTGCCATATTAACTCTTAGACACAACACAGCTTCAAAACATCTTATTATAGTCTGCAGATTACTCACTTTTATCTTGATCTGCTTCACTAAACAGGAGCGTATCATCCGTGAACTGTATATGAGAAATTGGAGTAGCCATCCTGTAACGCCCTGACTTTTCAGGACCCGAGTACACAACCCGTTTCCCAAAAATCCGAGTGTTAACCTTAAAGGATAGTCAAATTCGAGTGTACATTTTTTTCCTTTCATCAGAGTAAGCAAATGAGCATAGTGTGGACAAATCGACATAAAGGAAAATTTTATTATCATTCAAATATACAAGAAGTTGCCCGTAATGACTTATACAAACCAATGTCTCTGAATTTAACAAGTACAAGATTTACAAGAATTTAATACATGAAGAATAACAGAAAGCATATAAATATAAGCTGCAAGATCACGCAGCTCCTCCAGTCAAATACAGTCATGCATCCCTGGTGATCGTACCCTGCCCCTTATCAAATCTGAAAATGCATATCACTTAAGCCGCCTGCACTACCTGTACGGTTGTATATTTGATGGATGAGTGGCCAACTCAGTGTGAATTCCCCTCAAGATTATACACCGCCGCATTAGGTAATAAATAGTATAAAACATTCAAACAACCAAAACAGAGTAAATGCAGTCTTATTAGGTGCATAGATGTATGAATGCAATCATCGCCCTGAGAATGCTCATCCGTGCGGACAGTGGGCCGTCACCCATGCAATCATCGAACCTGGGAAACATCATCCGTTCAGAATCATCAAACCTGGGGAAACATCACCTAGTTGAAACAATACGTGCCATGTATGCATGATTAACCAAGTTATTATTAGTCCATTTACAACCAACCAATTTAGATAAGCTCAAAGGTTACTACGGGGAGCACATGGCCTAGCGTAGGCCGATAACTCGAGTATAGTGTCCCATTACCACCATCTTCGGCCCATGAGGCTACCATCTTAGGATGTTTAATGGAAACCTGTCGACTAGTGGCCAATCATATTAAAGTATATAGGGCTTACCATCGCATGGTTGCACGGTATAAAACATCGAACCCATATAGGGAAAATACCAGAACAAAGCCATATAGGGCGATATCAAACAAGCCACATAGGGCAATTATCAAAATAGGCCTCATAGGGCGAGTATCAAAACCATGCGATAAAAGACCATCATTGAAAACCATTGGACACAACAACCTTGGATGGTAGGCCCACATCCATGATACATTTAGACCATCACTCAATAACCAGTAAGCCGAAGGTCCATTTTAATCACAACCAGTCGGATTACATCCCAAGTATGGGTGTACATTTATAAGTGGGGGTTTTCCACTGATGTACCAGTTTAAAGTCCAGAAGCAATCCACAAATAATTTATGAACAATTATACATGATGAACATTAAGCATATAATATAGCAATTCAATTCCAACAGTTAACACATGTGATTATAAGAGAGATCAATTATAACTTTTAATAAAAACTATAACTTAAGTTAATGAGAAGATGAAAAGCTCAAGCGGAAGAATCATTACCTGACTAGTCGAATCGCCCATGCCAACTAAGGTCGCTAGGAAGCGCGTGCCCTTAAAATAAAGTCCTGCCATAAATTAGGAACTTGTATAATTAGATCCAAGATCTACACACTACCTAGGGTTGAAGATCATAACATAGGGCTTTGAATTTACTTATCTTATGGTTTTAATATAAAATTAGGGTTCCATCCCAGGGTTTAGTTAAATGCTTAGATCCTAGGATTTGAATCCAAGATTATTATTATTATTATTATTATTATTATTGTACCGTGGGCCAAATACTATTCATGATAGGAGTTTTAATCCATCCATATTTTCATAAGTTCATATTTGCACGTACCGATATTATCTAATATTTTTATAATGACTAATAATCTCTTGGGTAATATAGGTAATATTAGTAGAATATTTACTAATGATAAACAATAAGGACTAATTACATTAACAAGTATTATACTAATCCTGTGATAACTATTTTCAAATGCTAATAGTCAATAATAGTGAATCTAGCCATGATACTAGACACTGTGATCTACCATGAGCTATGAAGTTCTATAATTAGCTCAAACCTAACACACTATTTATGTCCCGGGTATTGACCTAGAGTTTAGATTACTTAGCTTTAAGATTTTATCCTAGAGTTTAGGTCTAGGCTAGGTTTCTTAGGGTTTGAACCCTACTTGGTGTATTATTAATCTTAGAGTTAATATAATAATTATGAAATATTTATCAATGTTAATATTATAATTAGTATTTGTTAATAATCATTATGATGACATCAATTAGTGCAATCCACTATCATTAACAAAGGTTTAAGCATGATAAATGAAACACTATGATTTAATAATTGAAATTTGTTTATCATAACTAGTTTTATCCTAAATATCCTACTAGTGGTTAATCATTGGTAATATTAACAATACTAATAATAACATTGTCAGCAATGATAATGATGCATTGAAACAAATCTGGATTGGGGAAACATGTTGACTCACCTAGTTGACTCAGTTTGAAACCGGGTTGACTCGATCTTCTCTCTCATTCTCACCTTCTCCTTCTTTCTTCCTTTCTTTTCTTCCCTAACTCTCCTCCTCTTTCTCCATTTTCCATAAGCTGGAAATTCGGAAACGTCTGGATTGGGCCAGATGCAAGACTTAGCTCAGGTCGAGTTAGTGCAGCAACTTGGCGATGGTGCAGCTGCACCCATTCTTTCCCCATTTTCTTCGTCTTTCTCTTCTCCTTCTCTCTCACTGACTTCTCCTTTTCTTTCTTCTGCTATTGCTGGAACTCCAGCAGGATTTGGAGTAGACACGACTCGAATTGTGACTCGATTGAGTCAAACCGTTGCACACACATGGCAACAACAAACTCTCTCTCTCTCTCTACTTCTTTCTTTTCTTCCTCTTCCTGTGACCCTTACTGTTGAAACGCCCAGCAACCCCTCAAGCTCAAACCAAGCTCAACAACAGCAGCAATGGACCAGCTGGACAGCAACTCGACCAGCTGACCCGGCTCAGTTCGAGCAGGTGCAGCAATGCACCATTCTCTCTCTCTCTCTTATTTCTCCCTTTTTCTGTCTACTTCTTCTCTATTTTTTTCATGCTTCTCCTCTCTCTCTATCTGGACTAAGACAGCTTGAATGTTCGCACTAAAACGTGCCAGCCGTGGTGGGGAAGATGACCGCTGTTAATGGCGGATTGAAAACGAAAGCTTCTTCCCCCAATCCTGTCCTTTCAGAAGATTCGTGTGGGTCTTAAGAAGCTTGTAGATGGGTTCTATCGAAGCTCTAAGAGGGTTTGGTTGGTGGGTTTGCTGGCGGAAGGAAACGATGGATTTTTCTTAGGCGGCTGCAATAACCAAGGAAGGGCTCGTTGCTATTAGATCTTGCTGCCTTTTTATCATGCCCTAAACTCGTTTAGAGTCATTGGATAAGGACTGGATGGCCAGGATCGAACCCTGCTGTCCAGTTTTCTCAAAACCATGGGAAGGAGCCGAAACCATCCCTGATTTCACTTGGGACGCCCCTAAACAGTCAGACGGCTGAGATCTCCCCTAAATGGAAGGCTGGGATTGGAGATAGAGGGAGCATGCGGATCGCCCTCCTGGCAAGGAGAGAGTTTCCGTTTTTGGAAACAGAAGAAGCACAAATAGTCCCCTTGCGCGGGTGTTTGTGATCGAGCACGTGCGAGAAACCACGTGAAACTGGGCAGGGTTTGGTCTTCCCCGTGTTTTCTATGAGATGGACGGTTTTGATCATTGGGACGGTGACCAATAGTGGGCCACACTTGCATCAGACGGACACCTTCTGTTTTTCAAAAATGCACGTAGGCGGGAGCAGTTGGAGAGAGAAATCTCCACTTTGGGCTAGGCACGGGTCAGAGCTTGTCTGACCATGCAGGCAGTCCGGTGCACCTTGATTGTACACCAGCTATGCACAGGCGCGTCACTAAGTGGGGTCTGCCATGATGTTTGCGATAAATCCACACCGTCCATTCTATTTATGGGTTCCTAAGGAAAGTCCCTGATCGAATATCAGACAGATGGGATGCCTAGGTGGGGCCCACAACTTGATTCGGGCCCCATATATGGATTTCCCTCTGATCTAATGATCAGATCTTCCCGGGATTGAGCGCCAACGGTTAAAAGGTCCTAAAGGGCCATTTGTAAGGCTTTCATCATTTATTACTAACCCATACTAATATTAACATAGATTTCATTACTTTTATATATTATTTGCAATTTAAAATACTTAAAATCTCATATATATATATATAATTTTTATTATATTGACATAAGATTATATACATGCTATTTATCACCTATTTATTAATATAAAATTCATAATATACATTATCCCATCATATATGAATTGAAAATGGTACAGTATCATATTTGAAATCACAATGTTAAATAATATACAATTTCATTAAAATATCTAATAATTTTTTGTTCACATGTTTATAAAAGATATTTAATACTACACTCATATTTATAATTCAATTGTAGACTGTAGAATTACCACTCATTATGTTTAGTTAACATAATATTATTTTCATAATATTTTATATACATACGTATCACTCTATTACAATGTATTTTCATACATTCTTCATGATAGATAAATTATCAAAATACATTTATATTTTCTTTCTATTTATGTTTGTGTAAAATTTATAATATAATAAATAGATAAGACAATATAATTAGTATATTTAATTTGACCATTGGGTGGTTTGAAATGTGGATAGGGATCACCTTCGACGGTCAGATTTAAACTAGGTTGCATGTGAATGTCCACTAAGCTAGGGTTGCATTTATCCTAAATCTTGGTTATACGGTAACACCCGAGTACTGAAAAGTACGGGGTGTTACACATCCCTTCCACTTTGAACCCGCTAATGATGCCTTCAACCTGACCTTTGCTAAGCATTCTTGAAAGAGCCTCCCTGACTATAAGGAGTAGGAAGGGGGACAACGAGTCTCCTTGACGCAATCTCCTGGAGCTTCAAAAAAAGCCTTTTGGGGAGCTGTTAATTAAGACAGAAGAACGCTGAACCCACACATTCCTTTATCCGTCTTCTCCATTTTTTTCGAAATCCCATCCAAAGAAGCATGTATTGAAGAAAATCCCAATCTACGTGGTCATACGCCTTTTCAATGTCCAATTTACATAAAAGACCCTTAAATTTGGATCTATGGCTCAAATCCAGGGTTTCAAACGCAATGAGAGCACTGTCCACAATCTGATGGCCTGGAATAAAAGCACTTTGATTATGAGAGATAATTGCTCCTATCAACCCTATCAACTGAGACACCAACACCTTTGCCAAAATCTTGTACGGGCCACCCAGTAGGCTGATTGGTCTGAAGTCCTTCAGGGAATCCGCACCCGGAATCTTAGGGATTAACGCAACGAAGGAAGCCCCGATATCTTTGGATAGCCTTCCTCTATTGTGGAACTCGAGAATGAATTCCATGACATCTCCTTGTAACATTTCCCAAAAACTTTGGAAAAAAGCCATTGGGAAACCGTCTGGCCCAGGTGCCTTGTCCCCACTCAAGGCATCTATAGCCCTTTTCACCTCAAGAAGTGTAAAGGGGGACTCCAGAGCATTAGCATCCTCTTCGGTAAGCTGATCAAAATGAAGATGATCTAATTTAGCCCTCCTCCAACCTTCTCCCCGAAGAAGATTGCTGAAATAAAGGATTGCCTCATCTGAGATGCTTTGCTTGTCTTCTAAGCAGGAGCCATCGACCACAGGCCATGCAGTGGAAAAATTTAGTGTTCTTATCTCTTTCTTTTATCCATTTACAGTGGGATCTTTGTCTCCATGAAATTTCATCTTCCTTCATCCTTCCGAATAGGATTGGATCAGTTGAATTCTTCTGGATAGAATCTCTGACGAGCTCTGTCCCTCTTCCACAGTTTGATTGATCAAATGCAACTCTGCCAGGATATCATTCGTTTCCGAATCTCTTTTTCAAAGCTCTTCCACTTTCCACTTCTTTATCTTGTTTTTTAAAAGTGTGAGCTTGCTGCAAAGCTTAAAACTAGCATAGCCTGCCACACTGAATCCTGCCCACCAATCTTCGATCAATTGATGAAAGCCTTCTATCTTCAGCCAGGAGATTTCGAATATGAATGACTTTGGTCCCCAATTCTGATCGTCTACTGCAAGGTTGATGGGGCTGTGATCAGACGTAGGTTTGGGAAGGATAGATTGCGAGATAAGGGGAAACAATTCCAAACAGTCAAGCGACACCAGAAATCTGTCCAGTCTGGACATATGATTGGATGAACTCTCCCATTCGACCAGGTAAATCTCGCTCCAAGCAAAGGGAGATCAACAAGTTCTTGTTCTCGATCCACAGCAAAAATCGGCACATACCAGCAGTAGCTTTACCTCCCTGGTACTTTTCTACTGCATGATGTGTGATGTTGAAGTCTCCAACGATACACCAAGGTCCTAAATCTCTTCCTGGATTCCTTTAGTTCCTCCCAAAATTCAGTTCTTCTATCTTCCTGGTTTGGGCCATAAACTGAAGTGATTAAACAACAGAAATCTGAGGAAACTTCTTTCAAAATTACCGAGACAAAGAATACACCACTCCAGCTATCGATTAGAGCCCAGGACAAAGATTTCCATGCCACCAGAATACCTCCAGAACTTCCTATAACATCTAATGCCACCCACTTCGAATCTGTTTCTTTCCAGAGAGTGCCCAATAGTTTGTCATTGAAATTATGAACTTTTGTTTCCCGTAAACAAATCACCTCAGCTTTACTTCTTCCACAAATATCTTTAAGGAGTCTTCTTTTCTGCTTGGACCCCACACCTCTAATGTTCCATGATAAGACTTTCATTTGGGAACTGAGCTTCCCTGTAAAGAATGAAACCGAACCGTTGAATTGGATTGGCTAAGGGGCGTGGGGCTAAGAGCAAGACTCTGAAGTTCTCTATTGCTGTTAGACCTAATGGGAGATTTCCTGGGAGATGCTTCTTTATGAAAATAAGACCATTGGATTTTTTCATTTTAACTGTCTAATAAATGTCCACTAATCTCATACTTAGATAATAATTATTGCATTGTAGCTGCATTTATATAATATAAATTCATTTTGATCAGTATTCGAGTGATTTCTCATGGCATCACATTTATTTTGGGTTCCATTAAATGAGAACTTGTTATGTAATTCAGTCCTTTTGCAATTTTTATATTCATAAACATGTAAATATGTGTATTTAGGCATGTCCTGAAGTTCCACTAGAAAAATTCCACTGCTGTCCCATGTTTCCTCCTGTTTTCCCCGCATTTCCAGTTATTGGCGATAACGATATTGTTTCTTTATCTCCGCCCAACGAAACTTGCAGTGATACCAACAACTCGAACACTGAGCACATCAAACGTGTTTGGAAGGACCATCCTCTTCTTGCATACATTGTCGATTGTAAGTACTTTATTCCTCCCTACTATCCAACCAAAGCTGCCACCTTCGAAGGAGTGCCATAGTACCAAAGAGAGGTCGTTGAAGATACCCCGTCATTTCCACCATATCCAATCATAAATCCAGAAATAGAACTAACTAAGAAAGAACCGACTTAGCTTTTAACCACTTTATGGAATCCACATCATATAACACTAGGGAAAACTTTCCTAAAAGTTGAAGCAATTGGACCAATTCTTCAATCTCCTCATCAAAAAGATTTCTTCTAAAGATAGGAACCCAAGTTACTTCCTCATCCCTTTCTGAAAAACAATTGCTCACCTTCACCCCCTCTTCCCTAGCTAACCCCGCTAAAAGATGGAAACTTACCCTTCAGCTTCATATCTCCAACCCACCTATCCTCCCAAAATTTAAATCTATTATTGTGCCCCAAAGTAAAACCTATACCCTCCCACTCTCTCTTTAAGGTACACTACCGAATTCCACAAGTTCGAAGATTGATACAAAGATGATGCCTTAGTCCACCACCCCCTTCCTTTATCCATAATTAATATGACCTCCCTCCATTTAGCTTCTCTCTCCGATCCAAACCTACAAACCCATTTCCCCAGCAACACGAGATTCATCTCCTCTAGCTTCCTAAACCTCGTACCTCGTCAATCCGTCGGTTTACAAACTTCGTCCCATTTTAAAAGATGGAACTTGTGTTTCTCTCTTGACCCTTCCAACGAGAAATCCCTTCTTCATCTTTGCAAATAATTTAGAATAAATTTTGGGCATTTTAAGAGGGACATAAAGTAGACCAGAATATTTGACATAGACGCTTTAATCAATAACCATTCTTTCACCCATTGATAAGTGCCTAGACTTTCACTTGGACATCTTTCTTTCGCAATGCTCAGTAACTTTGTTCCACGTGTGTTTTGCCGATATCCCTATACATAACAGTAAGCCCAGGTAAGTTGTCGGAAAGGAAGCTTCTCAACATCTGAACACCACCACAAAGTCCCGAACTTCTTCCTAGGAAATGCATACCCCTAAAAGCTCGCTTTTGAAATTGTTGACCTTCAAGCCAGATACCACCTCAAACTTAACTATAATCGAACGAAGTTTTTGCACAAGGAAATTGTCCACCTTGCACAATAAATAGTATTGTCGGCATACTGGATCTGCGAAATCTAATAATTCAAATTGTCCACCCCAAAACCTTTGACCAAACTGACTTGAACACCTCTACCAATCATTTTATTAAGGGGTCATTTGTCTCCATGGAAAAGTTCATCCATATTTGGACATGTAATCTATAAGCAGGGTTAAGTTTTCGTTTAGGACCCTTGAAACAGTTTCCATTAAAAATGGATTACAAATATTGTGCTTTTTTTTTCTAGCCAAGGGCTGGCTTGCAAATTCTGAGGAAATGGATTCCTTTCCAATCATATTTTCTTTTAGGGGGTGTTTGTGTTTTCATTTACACATATAATTACTAGTAAATAGGTAATGATTATTTACCCATCTAATTTCGGCATCAGTCTTGAGGTTGGCACTGACAGTGAGCTTGTTTGAAAGCTTCCCATTCTAGAGCATTGAATTCGTACAATTTTCACATATAAAAATTGTGGTGCCCACCATGACGTTTGTATCTTATCCATCTTGTCCATCCCAAAAATGAGGTAGATCTGAAGCTCAAGTGGACCACACCATATGAAATGGTGGGAATTAAACGCCTAGCATTGAAAACTTCTTGGGGGCCACAAAAGTTTTGGATCAAGTTGATATTTGTGTATACCCTTCATACATGTTAGCGTGATTTTACGAACGGGTTGGATGATAGATGTACATTCTCATGGGCCCTATGAAGGTTTCAATATTGAATGGTGGACGTCATTAACCCCATCATTTCCTGTGGTGTGGTCCACTTAAGCTTCCAATCTGCCTCATTTTTTGTCACATGCCCTATAATGAGATGGTAAAATGGATGGATGTTTTAGATCACATATATATGGGACCCATGAATTTTGATAGTACCAAAGCGCCCTATTGGATTTCATGCTTTATTCGAGGGGTAATTATGGGGTGTTTCCCGCTTAAATAAACACCTTTAAAAAGTAATTATGGGGTATTTACATGTGTAATTGAAAAAACAAACACCCCCCAAGAGCCTCCATTATTGTAACGAAAAGGAACGGAGATGAAAGATCGGCTTGACGAAGCTCACAAGAGGCGATAGAAAACCCTTTCGGTGAACCGTTCACCAATATGGAAAATTTAGTCAATCTTATGCATTTCTGGATCTAAGGATGCCATTTCAGTCCACAACCCAACCTGCCCATATAGCCTAGAAATACCCAGTTGACATAATCATATGCCTTTTCAATATCAATTATCAAGTTTGCACACTATACATTTCCCCCCTTTTTTATAACAAGAGTTGACACATTCATTGGTTAATAAAGAACAATCAACAGTTTGCATTCCATCAACAAAAGCTTCTTGAGACTCCGAAATAACACTTCCCAATACCTTCCAGAAATCTGGATGCCAATACCCTTGCCAATATCTTGTATAGACGACCTAGCAAACTAATAGGACGAAAATCTTTCAAACATTCCGCTACTTCTTTTTTAGGAATTATCACTATAAACGTAGCCGCCAATTCTGTCGCTATTAAGCCTTTATCATAAAATTCTTGCATAAAGCCTAACACATCTCCTTTTACACACTTCCAAAATTTATGATAACATGCTAAAGGAAATTTATCTGGCCTCGGCGCCTTATCATTGCCCAACTCTGTCACTGCCTTTTTAATTTCATCTTCGGAGAAAGCTTGTTCTAATGAATCCACCGCATCTGCCAAGATTGACTCAAAATGCAAATTATCAATAGCTGGCCTATGTCCCATTTCTTAGTCAGAAGGTCTTTATAGAATTGCACTATGTTTTTACAAATCTTTGGCTTCCCCACAATCCTTTCTCCATCCACCGATAACGATGAGATGTTATTTGTTCGCGCTCTAGTGCTGGACTTCGCATGAAATAACTTGGTGCTTTTATCTCTTGCTTTCAACCATGTTGCCCTTGACCTTTGCTGCCATTTTATCTCTTCCTCTCATAGCCTATCGTTGTATTTTGCACTATTCACCTCCCTCCGAGTTATTTCATCCTCCGATAGCTCTTCTTCCACTTCTTTGGAGTCTAGCCTTTGAATCTTTAGAAGGAGACTGGTCTTTCTTTTCTTCTTCTTGGGCACTCTAAGTGCTCTTTTTCCACTCTCCTAACCTTTGTTTTACCAACTTTAATTTTTGGAAGAGGGAGTAACCGACACCCCCTTGGATTGAAAAGGATGACCACCACCCCACAATCTTTTCACGGAAACATTTGATTTCTAACCACGCTAGCTCAAACTGAAAGGGCCGCGGCCTCCAGTCTTCGTCATATACCTCTAAAAGAACCGGACAATGATCCGAAAAAGATCTAGGCAGCCCGCATTTATGAATCAACGGATACTTCTCCTCCCATTCCAGGGAGATGAGGAATCTATCTAGCCTAAACTCAATTGGCAACACTTGCCCATTCGACCATATCAAAGTTACACCTCCCAACGGAAGGTCTATCATCTCATTCTTGAAAATCCATTCGGAAAATTTTTTCATACTTCTTGTAATCTGACCTCCATTTGACTTTTCATTAAGAACTCTAACTACGTTTAAATCTCCTCTCACGCACCATGGCACATCCCACCTGTTTCAACATGAATCAAATTCTGCCTGGAAGTTGTTGCACTGATTTGGTTTGCATGGTCCATAAACTGATGAGAAGCACCACATAAAACCGGACCCCCTTTCTGTTAGGACCACTGACACTGAGTAATTTCCTATCCAACTGTCCTCTTTATTCCAAATCAGTGAATTCCAGATCATTAGAATACCTGTTCCAATAGTATCTGCTGCTGACCATTCTTTTCGCTTACCCCACCAAATTGAGTTTATCAGGTCTATTTCCTTCAACTTAGTTTCTTGAATTGCTGCCACCTGAATTTTGCATCTTTTAACTGCCCTCTTTTTTGTGCACAACCCAACCCCCTCACATGCTAAGTCATTATCTTCATTTATAGATTAACTACTCCCACCTGTCTCCCCATTACAGTACACACTTTTGTGTTCTTGTCACTCTCTTCCAATCTTACCATATTTTTGACACAATTTTTCACCTGTTTTGGGATTATATGTCTTTCTCTTTCTTCAACAAACTCGAAGTAGTACACAATCTTCTGGCCTGTCCCCAAAAGTCACGCCTCCTAACCGCGCAACCTCTATTGTTACCGACTTTTTCCTTTTCATACCCTGTGCCATTGTAATCCTACCGTTCTGCAGCTGCGATATTGCCATCCTCGTCGAGTTCTTCTGTTGCATGCTGCTGCCTAGTGCCACCCTTGTGTCCGATTTATTCACTCACAATAGCTAAAGGGGCAAGAATTTTTTGATCTTCGAGCGCACCCAATTCCGACATGTCCTGATCGTACTGACCCTAAGCTCCCGCATTGCTTGGGATCCCTTCTTTGTTTGTAACATGGGAGCTATGGATCACAATTTGGCCAGAGGAGGGATCTTTCTCATCCAATCTGTTGTCAGGAAACTGAATTTTGAATATATCTGACCTTGCAAAGTGTCTTTCATACGAATTATTTGTAGCGCATACGCTTCACAAAGATTCGAATTGACACATGACAGGGTCTCTGCATGAGGCTGAGTGTTAGCTTCTATACTCGGTCTGGAAGAAACCATCAAGCATTTAAGTATGTGCAAGCCTATCTACGTGTTAACAAATGAGAGAGCCTCTCTACAAGCCTATCTACGTGTTAATAAATATGAGAGAGAGAGAGAGAGAGAGAGAGAGAGAGAGGCAACGAAAAAAATGGTCCATTGATCAAGTAGCCCTTGTGGCCAAATTCCCACAATGCAGTGATTTGACAGCCCTATATTGTAGGCCACTGGTCTGATGCCTGCCAGTCTGATCACCTTGATTTCTGGGATATGGTCCATCCACATGATGACCCCTCATGCCAAGTCATGGTAGCATACCCTAATGTACATGATGGAAATGTCTTCCTGTGTGCTCCATGGAACTCCATGAAGCATGTGGAGTGACAAATCTTGCTTTCAGGAATTTCTTTATCAAATTTGAATGTTTTTCTTGGGATATTATTGGGAAAATCTCATTTAAAAAAATTTAACTATTATAAATTAATTAACAGTTTTAAATTTTTAGGTTATTGATGAATTAGTTAAAATCTTAAATAATTCTTGCGTCAATATTGGATATTTCCACAATAAAATCATGCAAAATTGAAAACTGTCAATATTTTGAAAATCTCACGATATTACTGTTTCATTAATTTCCCACAAGATTTCAAAATCTCAGCAATGCTTATCACACACGAAGCATGTTCCTTGTTGTAGCCTTTCCCCTACCTTGGTTGGGACTTTGGAGTCTTGCGCGAACAGTATCCGAATTACCATCTTCTATTTCAGGGTTCCAAGAAAAAGAAAAACAGCGATCTCAAGTATGACATACTAGGATGGGTGATCCTTGCAGTCGGCATTGTTGCATGGGTGGGGATGGCAAAGTCTCATGTTCCTCCACCACCGCCCAGATAAGAAGAATGCCAAATCATCAGATTCTCATTTTGCCAGATCATCAGATTCTCATTTCTGAGGTATGTTTGAAGGCGTTAGGATTTTCCATTGAGAGATTCAATTTCATTGAGGGGTTCTCGAAGATGGTATTTGGAAAAAAAGCCAATATATTTAGGGTCCGTTGTGCCAATGTCTTAAAGCTGAATCTAATAATATGGTTTTTGGGGCTAAGAACGGGAGAAGAGGTTTGATTGTTCTCTTTCTTTTTTAAAATTAGAATGAAGCCCTTTGTTTTTGTTTTTGATTTTTTATAAATGAATTTGGTATTGTTACTATGCATGTTCTTTTCTTACAAGATGAGAGGTCAGCATAGGGGTCATTTGGCTCCATGGAAAAGTCTATCCATATCTGGACTTGTAATCTATAAGTAGGGTTAAGTTTTTGTTTGGGACCCTCAAAAGCTTAGGAATGGTTTCCATTAGAAATGGATTCCAGATATTGTTTTTTTTTTTTTTTAATTTCTTGGTTTCTAGCCAAGGGCTGGCTTGCAAATTCTGAGGAAATGGATTCCTTTCCAATCATATTTTCTTTTAGGGGGTGTTTGTGTTTTCATTTGCACATGTAATTTACCAGTGGATAGGTAATGATTATTTACCCATCTAATTACGGCATCAGTCTGGACGTTGATACGTGTGAGCTTGTTTGAAAGCTTCCCATTCTAGAGCATTGAATTCGTACAATTTTCACATATGAAAATGGTGGGGGCCACCATGATGTTTGTATCTTATCCACCCCGTCCATCTATTTTGCCAGCTCATTTTAGATAATGAACCCAAAAATGAGGCAGATCTGAAGCTCAAGTGGACCACACCATAGGAAATGGTGGGAATTAAACACCTAACATTGAAAACTTTTTGGGGCCCACAAAATTTTTTGATCAAGCTAATATATGTGTATACCCTTCATGTTAGTGTGATCTTACGAACGGGTTGGATAGTAGTTATACATTCCTGTGGGCCCTATGAAGGTTTCAATTTTGAACGGTGGATGTCATTAACCCCCTTATTTCCTGTGGTGCGGTGCACTTGAGCTTCCAATCTACCTCATTTTTGGGCACATGCCCTATAATGAAATGGTAAAATGGATGGACATTGTAGATCACTTATATACGTCACTGTGGGACCCATGAATTTTGATAATGCTGAAGTGCCCTATTGGATTACATGCTTTATGGCCCTGTTTTCCCGGCGTAATTATCGGGTATTTCCCTCTTAAATAAACACCCTTAAAAAGTCCTTAAAAGGTAATTATTGACTACTGGTATGTACATATGCGATTGAAAAAACAAACGCCCCCTTGCATTTTTTTATTTTTATTTTTGAATATTTTAAAATTAGTTTGTTGCACAATTTCAATAACGGGGTTACTAAGTGGCATGCATCAGGCGGGACCATGGCGTTGATGCCCCATGAATTAGGCCAGTCAACTCATCATGTGGGCCACATGGAAAAATGAAGTCGCCCACCATTCACACCCAATGCTCTATGTTGCTGGTGGGCCCTTGCATGTGTCAGTTGGATGTACCATATTGTCACACCGCACCAGTGGGCAGTGTGAATTTGAATGAGCATCACTGAATTGGAAATATCAGTGGAGAATTGCATGTTTTTGGGTCCCTCAGCTAGAGCATTGCATGGTGTGGATTCTCATGTATGCCTCACGAAGAGCTGTTTAGGGCCTGTTTGGACGCAACTTATGCAAAATGGGTTTTAGTGGGGAAATTATGGATGTCTTGCAAAGTCAGGTAGAGGTGTACACGAGTCGAACCGAGTTGAGCTGGGCACAGCTCGGCTTGGCCACTTGCTGACCCCAGCTCGAATTCGGCTCGGATCAGTTCGGTCAGCAGCTTGGCCAATTCGAGTCAAGTTCGCCTGTGCAATATTTTCACAAACACATGGACTGCATCTTCAGAATCTCATAGTATGTAAAACAGCAACGGTAGTTTAATAGGTGTTTCATTAAAAACCTTTTAAGCAACATAAAAATTAAGAAAAAAAAAAGGTATTTGTTTCATATACATGCCATCCTTGCCACCGCCACACTTAAGTCATTTTATCAAGCACTTGGTGAGCAACATCAATATCAAAACAATCAAGTCACTGAACTGGTTCGATCTGAGTTGAGTCGAGCTCGGGCAAACTCGAAGAAGTTTGAAATTTGTTTGAGAACCAAAAATTAGCTTGAATTGGCTCAAACTCAGTTTCAAACCGAGTCAAATCGAGCTTTGTCGAGCCGAGTCGAGTGAGCTAACCAAGCTAACTCGGTTCATGTACAGTGCCCTTCGGAGCACTCTTAGCAGTTAAGTCTCCCAAAATCAGACCAGTCTACTCATTAGGTGGGCCACACTTTAGATAAATAAAAAGAAGTCACACCACTTAATAATATGCCTTGTCTGATGAATGGCGCGGATTTCAACGTATCTGATTTTGGGCCAGGTCATCTTTAGAGTGTGACTTGTATGATGAATAGCTCAAATCTAGTACACGTGCTGATTCGGCACGTGTAACAAATAAGCGTCGGTAACCTGGACCTTACCATGCTTAAAATGCCCAATTAAAACCCGTGGCAAATATGTGTTCGGGAGGGCGTTCGATGCCCCTCTTTGGCACGTGCTAGATTGGCCTGGTACATGGTATCCAGGTTTGTTCATCAGGTCTATCATTTTCATGCCTCTCCACAAAAACCAGCTGGTCTGGTTGAAGGGAGTGGATTTAATCATGCTTCAGGTTATGATGTGGCATCATTTTATTGGTCCATCAGTCCTGACAATTTTTTGAAAGTTGGTGGGGCTTCCTAAGTGTCTAGCAGGCCAATGAAATGATGCCAGATCATGGTTTGATGAAACTCGGTGTTACTCCAGCCTGACTAAATATGTTCTCTGAGTTGAGTTATTCACTGACTAATTGCCTACCCGTAGAATGTGGAGCTAGCTGTATATGAGACGAGTTGGCTCAGTAAACTTTCTCGACTTAACTCAAAAAAGCTTGACTCGCCTCTGTTTGAAATTGGATTCAGACCAAGTTGAGCTGATTTTTGGAGCTTGAAAAAATTTTGAGTCAAGTTCAAATTTGCCCAAGCTCGATTCAACTACAATCAAACCTCAACTCAGATAGAATTAGCTCAGTGACTTTGTTATTTTGATATTGATCCTACTTGCCGGGTGTTTGATGAAATGACTCAACAAACTATTGATTCAGGGTGTGTATGTTCTCCACGGGATTAGTTGGCAGCGAGGAAGGAACGAATACAAAACAAATCACAAAAAAAAAAAAAAAAACACTATAAAACTGCCTCATATTTTGATTTTGATTCTGCTCACCAAGTGTTTAATGAAACACCTGGAAAGAATTGTTATTGTTTTGCATTCTGTGAAAATTTTAAAATGCATTCAAAGTCTTTGAAAAAATGCCGAATAGGCTCAAATTCAGTTTGAATTGACTTGAGCTGCTGATCAAGCCAAGTTAAGCTGGCTAGACAGACTCGAGGACTGGGCCGAACTAAGCTCGAGCCGGGGTTAGATATTGGCCAGGGCGAGCTGAGTTGTGCCAAGCTCAACTCGGATTGACTGGTCTACCACTCTAGTAGAATGTGATCTTTTATCAATGCTTTTAATTATCCATTTACTTGTGCGGTCCACCTCATGGCCATTTTCATGGTATCTAGTATGCGTGTGAGGCTTTCCTGCCATGCTATTAACATATCTTAAATACTAATTACCCAGATAGCGGGGCCCACTGCAGGTTGGTCATTAAAGATCATCTTGATTAGACAAGCCTAACTTTTGATTAATGATTTTTTTAAAAAAAAAAAAAATTTTTTTTTGTGGAATTTGGATTGCCACTACTTTTCGTTCTTGTGGTCCATTCCTTGGGCCTGTAGTTGGTGGACCGTGATGAAATAATCTGGTGCCTTGTTTTGGCATGTGGATATATAGACGGTTCAAAAGCGGTGGTGAATCAAAGGGCCAATGGAAAAAGATCAATCCCAAGGAAATATTCTCCATGGGATTGATTTTGATTGAACTGGATTGGATAACCCATGATACCAATCTTTCATTTTTCATATCAAACGAGTAAAATTCTACTGGGCCACACTTTTTTTTTTCTCTACACGTGCTAAAGTGGGCCCCACCTTTTTGCCATGGCCCAAAAATCAGGTGCGTTCGGTCCATGATGAACAAAAACGAATGGCTAGATAAGAAAGGGCAGGCAGCATGGTTTTTGGGCCAGGACCGTATACTACTTCATAGCGTTTAATGGCCCGGAAATCTCACGTGAGAGAGTCGCACGTGCTGTACAAAATATTGAATCCGAGCGAACTTCCCGCCATTTTCATTTCAAATTAGGCTGTCTGCACATGAATTCAAATTCAATTATTCAATTGTGGACAGATAAGCTCTCTCCCACTCTTCCCACGTTCTAAATTTTCAAAAGATGAGAAACGCCGGGAAGGTAACTCAAATAGGTGATTCGTGGCACACGTGCTGACTTAGCATAAACGTGCCAGATCCGAGCCATTCAATCAGGTTGGCCCATCATTGGCATGCCTGGTCCAACAAAAGATTGGGCTGTCTACCCATCACTTGAGCCAACATAAACAGTCTCAAAGAGAATTTAGGCCGTTCCACCCATCCGGTGGGCCACAAGTTTTTCAAAAGAAACGTCTAGAATCTGTAATCAGTCGATATTCAAAGTACGCTTTGGCCCACCTGATGTGTGTACCTCAAGACTGCACGTGCAGTGGCGTGTTGTGACTATAAAATTTCTATACTCCCACAACTAATAAATCTATCCGGATTGATTTTTATTTTTTAGTTTGGTTGAGAGATATATCCATTTTGTAATGAAAATTGCAACAAACAATTAAAATGGATGGTAACAAGTGGAAGGTTCTTTCAATCGATCTGGACCATCCAATCTTCCTGTTTCATGATTCATTGCTCAACATGCAAAAGTCAAACTGATTGGATAACTGCAGCCGCCCAAAACCCGGCCTTCTTTTTTGCAACCACCTGCTGTATGGATCAGGGTATTATAATCATCTGATTCGTTACTAGAATGAGCAACGACACCAACAAAGAGATGGTTCAAGAGCCGACTGTGTACTGAGTAAACTCTGTGGGGCCCACAGGTGATGTATGTGTCTTATCCACGCCGTCCATCCGTTTTACCAGCTCATTTTAGGGCATGAGCCCAAAATTGAAGTACATCCAAAGCTCGAGCGGACCATACCACAGGAAAAAGTGGGGATAATGACATCGACCGTTGAAACACTCCCAGGGCCCGCACTGATGTTTATTTGTTATCCAACCCGTTCATAAGGTCATGAAGTCGTGGATGAAAAGAAAACACAGATATCAGCTTGGTCCAAATTTTCTGTGGCCCCCAGGAAGTTTTCAACGCTAGGCATTCAATTCCCACTGTTTCCTACGGTGTGGTCCACTTGAGCTTTGTATATGCTTTAATTTTGGATACATATCATAAAATAAGCTTTAAAAATAGATGGACGGCGTGGATAAGCCACAAGAATGAATGTGGGTCCCAAAGAGTTTACTAAGTACGCTGGTGGCACTGACTTACGCAGGAAGTTTTCTCCCAGGGGTTAAATATCTGTTCGGACATATTTTGAAAATACAATCCTGACCATCCATATCAGAGGCCATTGATAGAGTGGTTAGAATCATTTTCTCGTCGGTGTTTTCGTATGGTGGCTCATCAAATATGGATTTCACTTAATGGACGGTCAGGATCCATCGATTGGACTGTCCACGTGTAACTGTGCAACTAGGAGCAAAATAACTAATAGACCTACTCGGATGATACTGTATAATTTTTCCTCCAAATGTCTAGTCAGCAACTTCTCGTTCTCTCCCTCTCTCTCTCTCACTCTCTCTCTCCTTTTGGAGGGAATTCAAGGCACTGTCGGAAAACAGCTAGCTAGGGTTTTGGATCTCCATCTAAAGGATTTCTTATTTCCAACCGATTGAAGCGAAAAGCTACTAAAATTTTCGCATTTACACTAATTTCAGGTATGGGATTTCCGATTATTAATTTCTTTCATTTTTATTGATTTTTGTACTTTTTCGAGTGGCAATTCGATGCTCTCTGTAATGTTCCAACATACATTTTTAGGGTTTATCTTCTTATATATTTTTTAATTAGGGTTTTTAGTTTTTTACTTTACGTTTTGATTTTGTGCGTTTGGTGTGCATCTCCATCCATCAAACATTAGTGGATTTGAGTCTTAACACTCATTTAAAATGGACTTTTGAAGATTAGGAAAGTGGAAATGCTCATAGGTTCATGCGCAGCAACTCTCAGTTCTCCCCATTGAAGTTTTGCTCTTTTGTGTTTAGGAGAGTGTCAAAGCGGCGGAAGAGTTATCTGATATGTTTCCAGTGTACAGTGATCTTTATGGAGTATCTGTAGTTCAGTCTGAACTGTCCCTACTGTATGTGGGCCATCACCGTGAAATCAGATTGAATCCGTAATTCAATCTGAACTGTCCAAGTCATGGGCCCTACTGTATGTGGGCCATGGCCATGAAATCAGTTTGGCATTTTTTTTTTGAACTTGGACCATGGACTGTTTAACCCATTGCAAGGCATCCTCCCCATTGGTAACCTGAACCCCGGCCTGCTGCTACTTGTTCTCATTGCCATCTTGCTCGATTTTGAGTTTCTTCTCCTCTTATTGGCTCCTAAGACCCGATTATATACCCAATGGGCCTGCAATCCTGATTGGATTTGGGTCCAGTACTCCAAATGTTGTAACTGGAGCTGAAGCCGACAAGACCCAAATCCAATTCCCTTGGGTATGGGTACAGCTGCACTAGTACCCCACCCGCACTGTGATAATTATCGCTGAGATTTTGAAATCTTGCGACATTTTCATGAAAAATCAGTTAAATAATTCTATTGCGATAATATCGTGAGATTTGCCTAATACTGACAGTTTTTAGTTTCTTGCAATTTTATTATGAAGTTATCCCAATATTAATGCAGAAATTATTTTAAAAATGTCAACTAATGCATTATATAATTATATATTTAGGCCCAGTTTGGTAGACGCCAAAAAATGAGTCCATCTCATTTTAGCTAACAATAATATTGTATTAGAGATTTTGATCTCTAATCACTAAATTTCTAATTATTATGGATTAGAGATCCAAAATTGTTAACTAAAATGAGAGGAACCCATTTTTAGGCGTCTACCAAACAAGGCCTTAAAAATTTCAAATTAATTTATAATAATTTTTTGTAATATTTTTATTTTTAGCAAGATTTTCTCATCTTGAGAAAAACCTTTAAAAAAAAAAAAAACTCCCAAGAACAAGATTTGTCACTTTTTGACTTGAACCCAACCCATTTACAACCCTACCTGAATTAAGATAAGAAACATAAGTAGACTCATTTTGGCTTTTTTCCCATTTTGATTATGGTTTCAAATTGTGGAGTACTTGCCAGTATGAAAAATTCTCTGTTACATGTATGCAAATACGAGGGCAGTAATGAGCTTTCTGTGTTTACTTCAAGGATTTGTTGCTTTATTATTTTGTTTCTTAGTTGATGATTTGACTGAAACCCTTTCTTGAGATTTGTTATAACTTTTATAGTTCTCATCAGTATAGGTTTCTCATTACTTGCTTTACTTGTTAAGGGAGATTAAGTCATTTATGTACAAGGCTGTGTTGCAGTATAGGTGTGGAAGCATCCATACGCACACATTGTTTTAACTGTTTCATTGGTTTTTATTGCTTTTCTAGGAACTGTGCTCATTTAGTTGGTATCATGCAGCATGATTGCATGCGCCTTTCCATATTTCTTTTTGAGAAGCCCCAGGAGACATTTCTCTCACTGCTGTACAATTTGGGACCTTCATTAAAATGGAAATATAACTTCAGCCTTCCAGTTGGATGCCGTGATTCTTAGAGTGATATTCATGGTCAGATGAGGCCCTTGAAAGCTCTTTCGAGTGCAAGTTGCTTCAGTGATTCAGATAGTTTTATCGATATCCAAGGACAGTCTGGTAGTAGAACTAACTAGCTTATAGTTAAGTACTGATAACATCAACTACATCTGTGACCCAGCAATGCAAACCAAGAAGAAACTTCCGGCAAGAAATGCTTCTCGACAGCATGCTCGACCCAGGCACTGCAGACAACAGAAAGAAGAGTCTGAGAATGCACAGATTGCAGAGAAGAAGGTTGCTGACCTGATCACATCTTCTGCTAGGAAACAAAGATTTGGTACTCATTCTTTTCTTTTTTGTTGATAATATTTGCATGAGACCTTCTTTTATTTGGTACAAATTTCTATTTATTTATACTTGTTGTTTTAGTTAATCTACTTATGTTACGTCTTTCTGTAAGTGCTGCTAATACATAATTACAATTCACAAACCTCCACATCTCATATAAAAATGATTGTATGCTGCTTGAAAAACACTTCTGACATGCCCTGTGTAGGTGGATAATAGCGGAATATTTGGCTGATGGAAAAAGCATGTTTGTTTCTTTAAATATTTTAGCAGTATAGTTAATGCTTGATCAATTGCAAATTAATCAGACTAAAAGAAGGTTTTTTTTTTTTATTTTGAAAGATGAAAATTTATTGCTGAAACGATAAGACAAACACAGCGGAAGACAAAACAAAAACAAAACGAAAGCAACAAGAAAAACAAAAGCTAAAAAACTAGAGAGGAAGGAACCTAGAAAAACTACACATAATACAAAAAACCAGTCCCACGACTGGCACGAAACCTGGAGAAAACCATGGCCCAATCCCTAAAAAAATACCAGCACCCTCGAAAAAACCCCCGCCACAGATGCACTGATGTTTCAAAAGCAACAATTGTTTCTTTTAGCCCAAACAGCCTAAAGAACAGCCAAAAGAAGGGTCCTCCGTTTCCTTTTCCTGATACCTCCACCAGACTCCCCATGCTAGTTGTAGAAGAGAAGTTCCACTGAATTTGGCATCGACCATGAGACTTCAGCCATATGCAGAATGCTCCACCAGATATCTAGGGAGAAATGGCAATGTATAAAAAGGTGATCCACTGTTTCTTCTCCATGAAGACAGAGCAGACACATTCGGGAGGAGAACCCCTTTTTGTCAGATTATCAATCATCAAAATGCTGTTCCTTCCCACCAACTACCCGAAAGCTGCCTCATTAGGAGGCACCCTATAGGACCACAATGGACCAGTATGGCAGGGAGAGGAAGAGACCTTTAGGATAGAGAGATATTTATAAAATGATCTAATAGAGAACAATCCTGATCTTGAAAGAGACCACTTGATAACATCTTCTATGATTGGAGAGGGAGCGAAGATTTGCAATCGATTGAGAAGCTGAATTGCTCCTGAATTCCAGAATTAGACAGGTTTATTCTACATGGAGGAATCCAAGTCCCACCCCCTTCAGCTTTTACAAAACAATTCTTAACCAGAGCATTAGGATTATGGCTAACAACAAAAGGAGTTGGAAAGGAATCAGCCAGGGTGGAATTTCCACACCAAGAGTCCAACCAAAATTTAACTCTCATTCCATTGCCAAGGGAGAAAGAACACCTTTCAAGCACTAGCAGGGTTATCCTTGCTATACCTTTCCAAATGAAGGAAGCACGATAGAGAGATGAGTCTTTAGTCCACCAACCTTGATGGTATAAGGCGTATTTTGCCGCAATTACCTGTCTCCAAAGGCTTTCCCTCTTTGAACAGAACCTCCAAATCCATTTACCAAGGAGAGTTATATTCATGGTCTCAAGATTCCCAATATTAGCTCCCCCTTTAGAATAGGGGTTGTAGACCTCACTCCATTTGAGAGGGGGAAATTTACAACCTACATCTCCAGATTGCCACAAAAAGTGCTATGAAGCTTGTCAATCTTTCGAATAACAAACGTCGGGCACTGAAATAGAGATAGAAGGTAAATAGGCATATTAGAGAGAGAAGCCTTCATCAGATTCAACATAAGCTGGTGTTCTCCAATGTCTTCTTGCAATTTGCTTTCGGCCTGGCACGGGATCAAGAGAGGCAAGCCTATCATGCATATTTGGAGAATGGTGATTATCGCTATTTGGTGGTCAGTATGGGAGTAAAGAAACAATAGATGTTTCAACGACAAATCGGCTACTGTCCAGCATGTTTGGTCCAGAGTTAAAAATCTGATATATGAATGGGTGGGCGCTGTAAACAGTCTTAAGGACTTTGATTTGCTTTTCCTAGGTCGCTAGTTGTCTACCTTCTCAGCAGACTTCTGCTCTCTTTTGTATCTTTCACCTCTTTTCAATAAAATTTCAGTTATCTGTAAAAAAGAAAAAGCTTTCATCAGATTCAATTTGCCTCCTAGCGACAACAGATTCAATTTCCAATTCGAAAGCTTCCTCTCCATTCTTTCTGTCAACTTATCCCACGGAGATAAAGGAGGTTTACCAATGCACAGGGGCAAGCCAAGATAAAAAGTGGGAAAGGAGCTTACCTTGCAACAAGAAGTGGTTAAGAGATACAGTTACCTCATTAGTGAGATTGATCCCAAAGATCTCACTTTTAGATAAATTAACTTTCAGACTTGAAATAAGCAACAGATGATCATCCCTAGAAAATTTACCATATTATCATCTGCTTCACAGAAAAGAAGTGTGTCATCAGCAAAAGTGGTTAATTGGAAATTGAAAATTTTCAACAAGAAAACCTCTGAAAAGGCCCACCCCACTTAGAGCCTTAGTAACAATAACAAATAGGAAAGGGGACAAGGGGTTACCTTATTGAAGGCCTCTGGAAGCTCTAAAATAATCAAATGGGGAACCATTATTAAGCACCAAAATTTTGGGAGGAGATACAAAACTCTAATCCAGGCCCTCAATTTGAGCCTGAAGCCCATTCTTTGCATCATATAATCCAGAAAGGACCAATCAACATGGTCGTAAGCTTTTTCAAGATCTAGCTTTGCAAATAATCCCTGATTTCTTCACCCAAGCATAAGAATCCAAACATTCATTAGCTATAAGCACATAATCCATGATTTGACGATCTTCAACAAAAGCAAATTGGAAGGGAGATATGACCTTTAGGGATTACCATCGTTAGCCATTGGCTCAGAATGTTGGATATAATTTTATACGGACTTCCAAGGAGGCTAATAGGATGGAAATCCTTAAGATTCTGGGCACCTTCTAATTTTGAGATTAGGGCTAAGAAGGTACTCACCTAATTCAGTAGCCAGATGATTATGATTAAAAACAAAATCTGCAATAAAGGAGAACAAATTGTCCTTCAGAATATCCCAGAATGCTTGAAATTTGGTTGGGGTTTTAACCTATCCTATTTTCCAATTTCGACCAATCGTTACTTTTGAAAATAAAAATAAAAATCCACAATAAAGGAGAACAAATTGTCCTCCAAAATATCTCATAATGCTTGAAATTGGGTTGGGGTTTTAACCTATCGTATTTTCCAATTTCGACATATTGATATGCTAAGAAATACCATGCTTATAAGATGTAAATCTCTTTTCCTAGTTTCATTGAAAGCAAATATAATTCCTAGAGAAGCAAATTGTATCATGGATGGTTTGCTAAGGGATCCATGGAACATCTCTTTGCATAGGGGAATCTTATCCGTTGCCTTGATGGATTTTACATCTTTTTTGTGTTATTCCTTTTCAAAAAATTATCTATTGCCAAAAATAAAAAATAAAAAATAAAAAATCTCTTTCACTTATGATTGCCTGCCCATTTGGGATTGCACAACCTGATGGTGCTGGCTACATGATAGATTCACATGGTTCATGCTAGTGTAAGCATACATATGTATTTATGAGAATGCCAAATCAGATTTTTTTTTTTTTTGGTTCCTACATTCCTGTTTGATCTTTTGCTGAAGGATCTCTTCTTCAATTTTCGATAATTGGTCATCTTGTGATTAGTGAATCACATCTAATTGGAGTCCTTTGCTAAATTTTCACCTTCTCAAACATTGTTACTATTATTCTGATCTCTCAGGGATTTTGTAAATTTATGTTAGCTGTTTACAAAGCTGAAATGTGTTTAGTCTCTCTGTGAAGAGTTACTCTGGTATAGGGGCTATTCGGTTATATTTTTTAACCTAATTGTGCTCTTGTAATTTTGAATTGACATCATTCAGTGATATCTTGCATGCGATTGAACTTATACGTTATATTCTTTTAGTGAAACTTCCATCTGGGATTCTCTCAAAGAAGAGTAGAGATACAGAAGCTGCAAGGAGTTTGAATGCCAGCTATATCTTGCCAGTTAATGAGAGTCAGGATATCTGCTTGGCATATGAAACAATTGATGGGGAGTCCATTGATCCTAAGGTGATTAATCGTTATCTTCTTCTTTTTAATTTTTTTATTCCTTTCTAAAAGACGTGATTGATCGTGAACTTCAGTCATAGTCATGCATACTACTATTTTTGCTTCCATTTTGTTTATTTCAATTTGGCTACCCTTGTCCAATTGGAAAAAATGGAGGTAAGAGGATAAGGATTGCTATAGGGCTTCAAGTTGTTCAAAGGTTCTTTGGGAGTAGCCTTTTATTGAAGGGTGTTCAGTGAAGAGTGCTATTTCTTGGGGGATGTGGAGAATTCCACGTTTTGATGTCCTGCATGAACTATTAAGGAAATTAGGAATCTTGCTCCCACCACCGAGATGGACCTTAGTCATCCATCCTTGGCGCATGTGATTAATGATGTTTTTTTTTTTTTTTGAAAGGTGAATAATATACACACTCTTAAACCCACACACACACCACATGGGTTCTCGACCCATGACCTTAGAAACAGTGTCTACCACTGAGCCATGAATAGAGACCCATGTGATTAATGATGTTGCCAGCAATTTAGTCAAGAAGAGGCTGTGAACATACTTCATGTATCAGGTAGTCTTTCTTGCTAGCCAACATACTTCAGACTCAGTTTGTTGTTGTACCGGTCGCCACCCAAACTGATGCATACCAGCCAACCTGCCAATTTGGGCTTTGTTTCATCCAATCAGTTGGTTAGGGTTTCTTAATCACTTCGAGCTTAGATATATGCTCTGGCCACACTGTTTCCACAGTTTGGATGTTTCAGATGGTGTATGTGAGTGCCACATGTGAGAAGGATGAGTCACCACCTTGGTCCAATGATCCTATTTTGACAAACAAGAATCCACAAATCAGAGATTGGGATCTTTTCAACCAATCTGACTTTGGTACTGACTCAACATCAACTAGGTTCAACTTGAGTAATTATGCTATGTGTACAATTTCTTAGTGCCTATGCATCATGTGTCATGGTCTGCCAAAGTATCAAATACATCCCCCCATTTTCACCTACTCGAATGTTCCAAACACAGCAACTCAGTAGTCAGTACATGGCACCATATTAAGCTGTTTGTGGGCCCCTTTTGATGTGTATGTGGTATCCAAATCCTGTGCGTCTCTATGAACTCTCGGCAAGGCGAACAGGAGCGACTCTGTCCTGAATCATCCTGACTCATCTGGGTTGAACCCAATATGGACTAGTGGAGGGCAATAGAGCCTGAGTAACCCCCTATTTTTACGTATAGGTGGGTTGCACCGGATCGTTTGAGGCTGAAACTGGTTCGTATCAGGAAAGCACCCTCATGTGGTATACATTAGTTCCTAATGCTACCTTAGCTTGTACTTTGTTTTTTTCTCCGAATTTCTTCATAATGTCCATGATTTATTTAAAAAATGGAAAAAGAAAAAAGAAAAAGGGAAAAAAAAAAAAAGAAGCTTTCCTACATATCACCTTGCTTTCTAGTTATTTACATAATTTGTTTTGATGGGTTATAAAATGTTTGGCAAACGAAGAAACCATAATCAAACTAAGCAAACGGATCCTGTCAGGTTTGATACAAAGGGCTTATGTTGCAACACCTTTTGTTAGAGAATTGGATATTTACACTTCTTCCTTTTGTTTCGAGATTCATAACAATACCAGCTTTACAATAGCCAACCCCAATTAATTGGGAGGGCTTAGCTAATGATGTCATGATCATGCACCTCCTACCTTTTGTGCAATATGTCCATCTATGCCTGTATAAAATAGATTGTAAGTGCTTAAATGACGAGGCATGGGGGTCCAGAATAACCTTATTGACCAATTGATGGGTCTGCTTTGCTTCACTAACCGAGCCACCTGTCCCAGAGATCTAATTGATACATGAATTCTTTATCGTATTAGTCACTTGTTTATTTATTTACACTAGGGACTTGAGTACAGTTGTAACTTATTTGTTACATCTTTCATATTTTGTTCTTAAAGTTGTGGTAGGATTAGAGCTTGTAACTGTTTGAAACTTCTGAGTATGGTGCTGTGTCAAACTCATTTCATGTTTTGCTGTTCTGTGATCATTTTCCACTGTAATTCTTTTGACTTGAATCGGCTGCCACAGGGATGTAAGGATAGAACTGCAGAATGTGCATTGGGGACAATATTTTCCCCTGCCTATCACGTTTCCAAAGCTGTTGGTGGGGACATTCACAATACAGGTAGTGATTTTTGGATTGCATAAAAATTTCTGTTTATTCTGGTCTTGTGTTAGTTAGGATTATTGTAGAGAGAGAATTTGAGTAACATTCCTCTGTTCTTTTGAATATGAGATGTTTCATGTCAGAATGTATAATACGTCATAACAGTTAGTATGTTTGTGGATTGGAATTGTAGACACATCTGCACATTGTTTTTTGAATTTATTTTAAAATATTTTGGTCATTTTCTGACTTCATTGCATGTTGTGCGGAACTTGCTACAATTATGATGTGATTTTTGGGTCCTACCATATTTTATACTTGGAAGTTACGACACTGAAGAAATATTGTTCCAGTGCATTGATTTTATTTTCTATTAAAGTGGTCCAATACGCAAAAGAGACATTATTTAAAGAGGACCTAAATTACACTAGTTGATTCTGATGGGAATACAATAAATGGATATATATGGGTTAGAGAGCCTGTTTCTGATCTCTTTCTTTGTTTTCCAAAATCAATTTTCTATTATGCTACCATTGCTTTCATGGTAGAGGATTCGTGAAGCTGACCCTAAGTAGTTGGGATAAGGCTTAGATGATTATGACAGCGATGGCAACATCACTTCTGTAAAATCAATACAAACTGTTTTCATGGTGACATACCAGGCCTGTGAAAATAACTTTAATTGTCTTTTTAGGATGGAATGGCTTGTCAAGATGACTGGATAATAAACAGGTGAGTATAATATCAAATTATATGTGGTAATCATAAAGAAAAGATGACTGGATGCATGCAGTATTGCTGTATTGGAGGTTTCCAGCATGAACAGATTGCCTCATTTACTCTGATCTGGGCTCAGATTTTCAGACCAATTGATAAGTGGGTCCGATCCAGGTCTGTAGACTTGGATCTGGCTAAAAATTGGGTCAGGCACCAAGCCTGGTAACCAAATATATGATCTTCTTCAGCTGTATTCTTTATCTAATTATATTTATTATTTAAGAACCTTACAAAGGCCCCTTTCCCAAAAAAAAAAAGGAAGAAGAAAAGAACCTTACGAAGGCGTCTCTTAGGCAATGTTGTCAAATCACATAAGTGATCGCATGCGACAGCAGGGGCTGTGCACATATGTGATTGCACAGCCTCTTGTTTGTTTCCTGTGTTTGAACCCTACAGGACCCAAATCTGATTCCCATTGTCTGGTTTAGATATTGTTAAACCAGTATTTGATCTAAACCTGACCCATTGACAGCCCTACTGCATACTTGCACAGACAAGGCTGTCAAAGGATCAATTATTGAGTGGGCTCCGCTATCTCCAAATCTAGGTGGGATTTCAATATCAGATATCAGTTTTGTTTTATCCAGTATCATGGTGCTGAATCCGGTTCTTGACTTTGTTTATACACTTCATTTAAATGGTCATCACCTGATTCGAGCCTTTGTTCTCTTTCATTTGCTTCTTTTTTTTTATATTCTGTTCTGCATCCTGGATCTTTGGATCTTTCTCTAGTAGTACAATTTCCATCTCTCTCTCTCTCTCTCTCTCTCTCTCTCTCTCAGAAGAAGAAGAAGAAGAAGAAGAAGAAGAATGTATTATGAAACTTTTGCATAGTGAAAAAAACTCTCATTGCCTTCTTACCTAAATCGAGCCTTTGTTCTCTTTCATTTGGTTTTTTTTTTTTTTACCTGTTCTACATCCTGGATCTTTGGGTTCTCTCTAGTAGTAAAATTTCGATTACTCACTCTTTATCTCTCAGAAGAAGAAGAAGAATGTATTATGAAACTTTTGCATAGTGAAAAAACTCTATCATTGTCTTCTCCTGTGGACATAGTCACACTGTGACTTGTGACAATACTGTTTCGTTGCCTTTTTCTTTTTTAATAAAGTTGAATTGCCTAATAAAAAAACATAGTCACTGTGACTAACCAGTAACCACATAAATCTTTGTTTTCTTGTGTGTTTTGTTCTTCATTTATTGCTTCCTTGTGTGCCATTGAAATCCGACGATCCGAAACAACCCTTGGATCTTTTTTGCCTAAGAATCCATCCTCTAGCCCAATCTGTAACACCTGCATCTGAAGGTTACGATGAATGAGGTTGTTGACTGTGGGCCTCTAGCCCAAATCGTAACACCTGCATCTGAAGGTTATGATGAATAAGATTTTTGACTATGGACATGAGCTTATAGAGTCAAAAGAGCCTAATAGTCTTTGTTGTATAAATCCTTTGCTTCCATGTACAGATTGCCAACAGAGGATTGGTGGCCCTTTTCTCTCTTTCATGCAGTTCCTTCTGAACATGTTAAAATTATACTTTATAGCATATGGCTAGTAAACCATAGACAGATAAAGACTTGAATTTGTGTTAAGGTACTGTATAATGCAATGCTATGTTCTTTTGCAGTGGATGTTGTTGAAATCTTTCCAAGTGAAGGCCACAGAGACTATCAGGACTCTGGATATGAAGAATCAAAGGTTGATACATTGAGATCTTTTGAAGCTTCCAATCCATCTGAAGAACTGAATCCTAGCAAGAACACTAGAACAGTATCTACAACATGTCATGATGATATGAATATCGATTCAATAGCTGTGTGCTCCGACAAATATGATTTTCCAGATACCCGTTCTCTGCCACCTTTTACAGAAGGAAATAATGCCATCTCACGGCCTGATGAAGAGGATAATGTTGGGGGTAACTTGTCATCTGAAGTTTCAGCTATATACCTGGCAATGCAACAGTCAAAGTTGGAGTGTGTTGATGAGCCATGTCAAGATTCAGTCTCTGCTGGTGCTTATGTGGAAGCTGATGAAGGTGATGAAATTGATGATTTTGACCCATACTTATTCATAGGGAATTTGCCTGAGCTGTCAGCTGTAGTTCCTACTTTTCGGCCTATGCTACTCCCAAAGCAAACGCGGAGTTGCCCTCCGACTACCCTTGTTTTGGATTTGGACGGTAAGGAGCTTAAAGTGTTACATTCCTTTTAAAAAAAAAAATTAATGGTTATCTTTACTTTTTCACAAGTTCTGAACATGATGTGGTACTATTGTAATTGCTACATGAGAGATTAAGGTCCACATCTGTGATCCCTTGATTCTCATCACATGAGTAGTTTTTGTATCCACATTTCTACTGTTAGTTGATGCATACAATGCACAAAAATATCCTGAAAAGTAATAATAATAATAAATGCACAAATATGATAAGAATCATCCAATCTCCGCTAAAATTTGCATCCACTCTCCTATTGCTAATGGATGTCCTCTATTAATTTTGATTGACAAACCTTTGATTGCTTTGTAGGGTCATTGGGAAGAGTCTCATATAATGATATGATTTGTTGGGAAAACTGACAGTACTGAATTTGGAGCTTTCTAAGTTAATGTTCAGAGATTTGTTTATTTGATGTTCGGTTGTGGTGTTTGGCTTCTGGCTAGGGTTATCTAGATTTTTTTTTGGCTTAATTTGGAATTCATTATGTTTTCCACAATTTTGTTGTTGAGGATCAATCCTTCCTTTCACATTTGGTCATAGTGTGTTCTCTTTTCATTAATAGTTCATGACTTAGATAACGAAGAGAATCTATAAGGAGTCCAAGAGGGGCAAAGATTGCATTATACATAGACATTCTCAAAACAGCCCTTTTTGTAAGAAAGTGAGCTATGTCACTAAAGACCATCTAAAACCTAGCAAATCCCAGTCTTAAATCTTGTTGATGCTACTCATTAATCGTCAATGCTTCTAAATTTTAAGGGTCTCCTTGAGATAATTTTCGTATGTCTTTAGAAAGCTGCTGACCTTCCAAAGCTGGAAAAAGTAACTTGGCTGCAACTTCATTAGTTCTTGAGATCAGTGGGACTAGAGATTTACTAATGAAATTGGAAAAGTAACTTGGCATCTCCTTGTTTGTCGTTCCTCCAATCTGCTGTATCTGAATGTCCCAAGAAAGATGTGTTTGCAGAAAGCCTGGCGATCTGAGAAGAATCCACTATTTGATTGATTGATGAATCCACTTAAATGGATCAATTGAGAAGGTAATCATTGGATCGGTCGATGTTATCTGCAAAGTGATCTCAGCTGACACATTGGATGAGTGATACATCAAGCCAAAAGAGAGCGACATTAAGTACAATGGTCATATTGGGGATCCTAAGGAGTAAGGAGACTGTTAAAGTTGAGATGGATACAAAGGTCCCATGTCAATGACGATCTGAGCCCACAGGTCAGAGGCTAGCAGCGAGGAATGTGGCACCTTGTCACAGGTAAGTCAATCAAGAGAAATGTGTGGAGTCTTGATTGCATACTTGTCATCTACATCTGCAAATCCACTGTTGTAGAAGTGAAGATACTCAGGAAGTGAAGGACTGAAGAAATGGAAGAAGAGATGGAGTGTTCTACCGTGCCATTCTATGCAAGATCCACCAATCTGATGCCCCATCAGCAGCTACCTAAGCCAAAGAAGACATTATGTGGATGAGGACCTTGGCAGATGATTGATGCTACCAATTTTAACTCAAGGTCAAGTTTTTTTTTTTTCTGGAGCTAGTGGAATTGATGCAACCAAAAGGCCACACAACTTGGCAGAGCAAAGATCTGACTAATCAAACCATCTATATTTGTGATGATTGATGATCTGGACCTATGGGTTGTCAATTGGGTTGTCAATTGGCTAGGGGTAGGTTGTCTTAGGCCTAGATAATGAACTTTTGGGCCAGGCGTATTCAAAACTTTGCAATTGATAGGAGATCTATGGTATAACTATAAATCTGCTAGGATCGACGGTAAGATTGCATTTTGGGGCCCATGGGATCAATTAAATGGTCCTCAAATACATATGATTTATTTATCTTAATTAATTGTTAAGGTTAAAGCAAATCATGATTGATTCAAAAAGTTTCCCCTTGGTTTCTTGTCACTTTTTTCTGGTCCACTTTTTGGGCATTGCACGATCCCAAAGTAAAAAATTACAGAATCCTCCTTAAAAATCCATCCTAATCACCAACCTCTTATCAATTCAGGTAATTGGTCAAAGATCAATCATGATTCCCGAATAGATTAAAGAGGTTCCAAACTTGTTAAGCCATTGAACAATTGATAGAATGGAGGAGGAGATCGGCCCAACCTTCACTTTGGCTCGATGACTTGTACATGGGCTCAGGTCGGCTACACCGAGGCCTTGAAGACCCCACATGCACGATTGTGCATCTTCGAAGACCCGACACTAGGAATATGAATGTGGGCTGCTTAGTTGAGGAGTCTTGATTGTTGGATCACGAGGGCACGGCAATTGAATCATTGGATCATGCGGATCCTTGATCACTTTGATCATAAGTGTTTTGATTAGCATATTTTATGTTTTTGTTGATTATTCATAGCTTAGGCTTAGCAGATTTATGTTTTATGGTGTTATAGGACATGCGAGACATTTTTATTTAAATGAGGGACATTATTGTAAAATGCATTATTGAGACATTTGTTGGGCGGGGGGGGGGGGGTTGTCTAGCCCCAACCCTTAGAATTTGGAATAAAAAACTCTCTTTTGTGAAGTGAGAATCTCTTGTGAAAAGAGGCTATTTTAGTGTGAATCCAAGGGTGTGGAGCCCATCATGTTATTCTTCTCTCTCATTCTTTACAATCGAGGTATTTTCTTCTACTTTCTCCATCTCCATCTCTCTCAATGCCTCTTTATTTCTCTCTACCTCTTCATTTTTCTTTTGTTCTCAACCAAAATCCATCCCCATCACATCCAAAACCACCTAAATCTAGCCCAGTCAAACTTTACAATCGTATGGACCAAACCCCTAGATCGTATGTCTGTATGGGTGTGACCATACAGCTGTCCATATAGCTAGCCCTCCTCTCTCTCTCTTTCCCTCTTAACCCTTGCTCCTTTCCCCCTTTAAAAATCCCTAGCCCTAAGTTTAAAATCCTAACCCAATACCCTAGCTTTCAAAACCCTATTTCTCCCTATTCCTAAATTCCAAACCCTAATTTTCAAATCCCCAAATTTCCTAACCCTAGAATTGTGCCAAATCTGTCCATTAAATTAGAACCATGCCTATGCTAATGTGAGAGTTCCAATCTCTCATTGGGGCTTAGGTTTTCATGCTTACATGATTCATGCTTGTAATCATTGCTTGTGTGGGATTGTGAATTTAACATAAATCTGAATTTTATTGCCTCTTTGGTATTTTTTAAATCATGGTAGGATAGCATGTTATAATATTTGATTTACTTTGATTAATTTGTTTATAATCTCCTGCATCATATCTCCACCACTCTTTCGTACCCCTGAGTCATCACTCATCTGTCTAATTCCCCCCTTTAAGACCATCACATTCAAGGATCTTATCACATCCACATCATTCAACAAGAAATGTCTTCTCATCCTTACCTTCTAAATGTTAGATTCTACACTGACCCCATCCTCTGACAACATTCCTCTATGACAACACTCCAGCTACATGCTTGCCTATAAAGATTCTCATATATTCTAAAACAATAACATTCTGACACTTAAATGCTCAAGTGAGAAGAGTCACCAGTTTTGCATTGATGAACATGGTACCTTAAATGGCTGCAAAGATGCTATTGTCCAGACTGATAGATGTTTAGGGCCCGTTTGGATGTACCCTCCAAAGGGGCTTTTGGGCCGGAAACACCATTTGATCTAAATGGTGGTTGTGCATTTGGATGCACTTTGCAAACCGGTCTCCTCTTCCATTCAACAAAATAGGCACTAAAACACTGGCTCAGCAAAAACCAATCCAATATGGTTTTTGCCTAGAGGCAAAAAGGCAGGTTGAAAACCTTCCTTTTCCTGGAACTCACTTTTGAGGAAGTGTGTCCAAACAGACCCTCACTCTCGAAAAACTACACCTTAAATCCAAACAGGCCCTCACTCTTTTTTCTTTTCTTTAAAAAAAAAAAAAAAAAAAACTACACCTTTTTTTATGATTAGGTGGGAGAGTACACCCAATATTGAACTCCACTGCACCCTTATACATTAAAGGTTTGGAGGGGCTGGTATTTGGTCTCTTTGGTCAGAAAGAAATAATCGCATTTTCAGGAATTGTAATCAATCCCCGGAGCAGTTGGGATTGTGGATTAAACAGCTGATTAGGGAATGGGCTGCTGATCTAAAGGCAATTGGGGCAGATCAAGTTTCTGATTGTCTGGGCTGATTTGTAATCTTTTTCTCTTTTTCTTTTGCTCTTGTAATTCTTTTGGCCTCTCGTCTTGTGCAATAAAATGCATCACTGTTTCAATAAATATATATACACATTAAAGGTTTGGAGTCTTTTCATTCCCTTGTGTGCATTTACAGTAGGATTTTAAGTGGATAAGTTTTATCGAACAATTGCATACTCTGTTTTTATATCCCATCTACACTTCTAGGTTTCCTGAAATTTCATATTTATTGATCTAGAGGTCTGTATCCTGGAAAGCTTTTCTTATCATGCCTATTTAGTATTGCAAGCTATAATATGAGTAACTTCTTAGAGGAAATATCAGATACTAGTGTACAGGATGTGAATTGTGTCCTGATATGCCTAGTCGATGCAGATGGGGACCATGGTTCAGGAATCTAGACCGTTGATCTGGTGGGCCTCACAAGATGGAATCTTCGAGCCTGGGAAAATTCCAAACCATCGATCATGCAAACAGTGAAATAGCAGTCCAGAAAAATATGAATATTGGTCTGGATCACCTCACCATAGCATCAGGACAATATTCACATCCTGAAGAGCCTGATAATTCCACCTTCTAAAGGAATTACAATACCATGTGCCACTACCTCTTTATGTATTTATTTATTTATTTTTATAAATCACTAACTAAATGCACTTCCTGACACGGACTTTGCTAAACTGGCAGAAACTTTAGTCCACTCCACGCTTGAGCACTGTGAAGATGCAGATTTTACATTTCCGGTAAACTTCAATTTCAAAGAGCACACAGTCTATGTAAGATGCCGTCCTCATCTCAAGGACTTCATGGAGAGGGCTGCCAGCCTCTTTGAGATCATTATTTTTACAGCCAGCCAAAGCATTTATGCAGAACAGCTCCTCAATGTTCTGGACCCAAAAAGAAGGATATTCCGCCACCGAGTTTATCGAGAGTCCTGTGTTTTTGTGGAGGGGAATTATCTCAAGGATTTATCAGTGCTTGGCCGTGATTTGGCACGCGTTATCATAATTGACAACTCCCCACAGGTACCTATCTTTGGCTGTTGCTTCTTTCCTAGGACTTTGAATGAATTCACTTTCTTATACATATGGTGAAAGGCAGTGTTTTTTTTTTTTTTTTTAATAGGGGGGCAGGGGGTTGGGGTTTGTAACCAAAAGCCTCAGTTATTATGCTATGATGCAGGAGATGCTCCAGTGCTCTCAGAGCACTATTAAGTTATAGCGCTCCTAGTGTCATTGGGGGACAGGCTAGTCCATCTATCTAGATTGTTCATAGATCCAATGCACATTTCATGGGCTACCATTATCTTCAAGTCATGGCGGGGGGGGGGTAGGGAAATCTGGAAAAAAGGCTGTGGAGGTTAAGCTTGCTCCTGGCTCTATGGGCAATATGGTGGGAAAGAAATGAGAGATGCTTTAGAAATAGGAGTTTTAGAAGTGTTGAAAAGGGCATGCCATAATGTTAAGGAATGGGCGGAAGCATAAATCCTAGCTTGTTGTCTCTAGGGTGGTCTTTTTTTTTTCTTGGTTTTTTTTACATTCATTTATTATTATTATTATTTTTTTTTTTTCGTATTTTTAGGTTTCAGCCTGTTTAATGAAATTTCATCATCGTTTCAAATATTAACCGTTTGATTGATGACCTTAAATATGAACGGCCAAGATCATTTACACAAAAATAGGTCTAAGCAACAATTTGATCCATATATTTGTCAGGGACTGTCATGGAATGCTTACGAATCTAAAGAATCACTTTTGTTAGGCAATCTTAGTCTTCCAAACCATGTCTTGGAAAAAAGGATGGCTATAAAAAATAAGACCAATTCAAGGATGGATTTCGATCAGTGTGAATTTTGCATGGTACACCTTGAAATGTATTCTGGACTTATTGGATAGTTCTGTCACAGGACACCAATTTTGCACTTAGTTTTATTCAGACCATCAACTTGAACCCAGCTTAGACAACAGCTAAAAACCAAATGAAGTCGATAGAGAAAAGTGATGGATGACTTCTTGTTTTACATCCATTCTCTTGTTTGGGGTGTTTTTCTAACACCATTCCGTTTTCTCCAGGCATTCGGGTTTCAAGTTGACAATGGTATTCCAATCGAGAGCTGGTTTGATGATCGTTCAGATCAAGCTTTGCTTTCGCTACTTCCATTCTTGGAAACCCTAGTTGGGGTTGAAGATGTTCGACCATTGATAGCAAAGAAATTCAATCTTCGTGAGAGGGTAGCAGCTGCGGCCAATCCTCCTCTAAGCTCCAATAAAGGAGATCCATTTGAAAGGAAAGCCTGACACTGCATGTAGATGGCTCTTTCAGTTTTGGGTGATTATTGACATTTCCTTTGCATGTAGACAGACTGAAGAGCATAGCTTGTTCAGCAATTAAAACATAAAACCATCATTTTTAATATGTTTGGTAATCTCCTTGTTTCTTATTATCATTTTCTTTTATACAATGTGCTAAAATGCCTAGCTATGGATGTACCCTAGACAGCCAGGTATCCATCCGTGGTGTGGTTGACATTAGTCTTGAGAGGGCAGAATGGTGAAAATTTGGATTTGGATGGAATTGACAGCGCACATGCAGAAGGATGTGATGCATGCGAGCGGCCACATCTCTTAATTCCTTTGAGCTGCAGTTTGATCTAATTTCAAAATTGCAAGCTGCTTTAATGACAATAAACACACTGCAGTTTTGTTAAATATTAACATGTTTATCTACGGCTTGCTTATAGGGTAGGAATGTGAATCGTCTTCCCACATGCCAATGTGGCATGTCTGCAAGATCCAGGCCGTCCATCAGGTGAATGTCTGCCATGTTGTGCACATCAGGCTGTCACATGCCATGAATTTGGACCATCAGTCGTGTGTTTTTTTTTTTTTTTTTTGGTTCCTAGCCATACGCTTCTTCCTTTTTACCTTATTTGGCCATGTATGTGCTGCCCATTTGGTGACTCGATGGGCCGTTTTTTAGTCCATGGCACGTGTGGTACTCAACAAAAGAACCTGGATCTTGTTCATATCTTCCACGTTGGCATATTTGGTGAAGTAGAATTTGAAATCCTATCCGTATCTCCCATTAATTAGATTTAATAAGTGAGACCAGTGCAATAAAATTCCACCGTTTGATTGTGGAACCAGGCTTGGAAAACTAGGACTTGGTTTTGGTGGGTTGAAAATTCTGACCCAACCGATTCTACCTAGTAGATTTGGTGAATTTTGTGGATGGAGAGCCAGCACCGGAATGGGCTGAATTCAGATTGCTTTTAACCTCGATAAAAAACTACAATTAAAAATAGGAATTGGGAAACGTGATGCAAGTCCTATTGTATATTTTAAAAGAAGTATTTATTATAGAATCATTTTATAGCTGGAATTGGGATATTCAATTCATTAGGTCATAAGACTTTCGTCAAACCCACCTCTTGGATCCATGACCTGATCAGTGGGTTACCAGTCCACATTCACATCCATTGACAGCCCACTGCAAGAGAGTTAAACCTTAATGAGAAACAATCTTCATAACAAGCCAACTTATTTGCATTATCTAGCAAGCTTCATCTTATGAATTGGAACATAGGGATTTAACAGTGTTTCCCAGAAAGATGGGATTTCCAAACTATGTTGCCTTCCACATGTTGAGCTGGTCTAATATTCTGAAGGATGGAGATGAGAGAGCCCCTTTGCTCAAGCTCTTCATACAAAAGATTGCACCGACACAGGGAAAGCCGTATACCCCTTTTCCCAGAACTGCAGTAATAGTCAGCAGCTGAGATCTCCTAGGGAGAACAAATAGCTGCAAGTGCCGGGAACGTCTCACAAGGGGTGATTTGCCAACCCAATTGTTCAACGTTGTCCGTTCCCAAGGGAGAAGACTATGCCTCCATAAACCTGCTTGGCAGTCTTCTCAATGGGTTTCCATTCCTGATATACCCGATATGAATAAGTATTCTTAATTTTCCAGCCCATAGGAGAGGCCTTATATTTGGCATAGAGAATAAACCTTCATAGATTGTCTTCTTCCTTCCCGAATTTCCACTCCATTTGCCCAATAATGCTAAATTAACTTCATCCATTTTCTTGATTCCGGCCCTACCATCCAGTTGGAAGGTGCATACCTCACCCCAATTCACAAGATGAAGCTTGCTAGATAAGGCACCACCATACCACAAAAAACAAAACAAAAAATCTTCTCGGTTTGTCAATTCCGTTGATAATTGACTTTGGGCGATGGAAAAGAGACATGAAATGCAACTGAAGGTTGGACAAGGAGGCTTTAATGAGGTTGAATCTCCCCCCTAATTAAAGAAATTTGGATTGAAAATTTCCTCTCCATCATTACCATGAATCTTATCCCAAATGAGTTTCAGAGATTTTCCTATACAGTGGACGACCCAGATAAGAGGATGGAAAAGCACCCGGCCGACATCCAATTACAAAAGCCAGACTGCTTTTTTGAGATTGCACACCATAAAAACATCTGATTTGCTAAAAGTCATAGAGTATCATCTGCAAATTGTAGATGAGTCGTATTCTGAGGGACATTAGGGACCCAGAAACCTTGGGAGTAGCCCCACAGACCCTTTGACAATAGCCCACTCAAAGCTTCAACAACGAGAAGAAAAGGAAAGGGAGAAAGGGGGTCACCTTGCCAAATACCCACCGATGCTTTAAAATAATCAAAAGGCAAGCCATTCATCATAATTGATAACCTGGCCAAGGAGATGCAGGAAAGGATCCATGTAACCAAAAAACACGTGGCAAGAAATATCCTATCAACATAATCATAGGCCTTTTCAAGGTCTAGCGTGCAATCAAGCAATCAATTCCTTTTGTTGGAACTCGATGACAAGAATTCACGCATTCATGTGCAATGAGAGGGCTATCTAGAATCTAAAGACCGGGGATGAACAGCTTTGAAACGGTTAAATAGTTCTGTGAAGCACTGCTCTGATTCTTTAGTTTGATAATTTAGCAAGAATCTTATACAATCAGCCCATCAGACTGATTGGTTGAAAATTCCTAAGAGAGACAGCAACTTCAACCTAAAGGATTAAGACTAGGAAAGAATGGCCCAGTTAAGAACCAGACCCATAAAATCAGCAATAAAGCAGATAATATCTGGTTTCACCGCATATTTGATGGACAAAGTTGAATTTCATTCATGCAACGCATGCGTGCCACTTCTGCCCGGTACCACCATAGGCTTATGGTGGTACCAGTACACCACTGGAGCGCGCTTGACAAAACATGATCCAATAAAGATTGGACTCCAAGGCTTCAAAAATAAAATACCAGCAAATCACAACCAGATGCCTCCACAAAACTGATAACAAAATTTCCCAAAACAAGCAGTTAAACTAATTATCAGCCCGCCCACCATCTTCAATATTCTACTTTTCAACCATCTTCGAGCCAGCTGAAAATAATATATTAAAAAATTAAAAGAAATGATAATAACAGCTACACCATCACTTTACCAAGCCAGTTTCCATGTCGAAGAAAATAGTATAGAACCAGAAATGTCTCCACATACCTGGTTAGGACAAAGTCAGCTACTTCTTGGAGTTGGCTTTGGCCAGCTTCTTTTTCCTCTTTTTTACAGCCTTGGGGACTTTCGTCTTGCGAGCCTCCCTCTTCTCTTCTTTCACTTTCTTCTTGTTCTCTTTCCGAGCAGCTTTCTTATCAACAGGTGCCTTGGTTTCAGTTTCCGATGCCGATTCATTCCCAAGTGACTCACTCAATTCCTCTTCATCTGTTTCTGTTTCAGTTCCTGCTCCATCTTCAGCAGGGTTAGTCCGTAAGGCTGGATTGATAGGTGACTCCTCATGGCCAGTTTCTGTTGAATCCTTTTGCTGCTGCTGGGTACTTTCTTTGGGGTTGTCCGGGACCCGTGAAAGAACCTGGGTCATACCCGTAATAGTCTGATAGTAAATGCCCTCCGTGTTTTTGTTGCCTGTGATGCGATCTATGTCCTTCTCATAGTCCTTCACCTCTGTTAATCTCCTTGGAATGAACGACTGAAAGTTGGATTCAAACTTCAAACAGTTACATAGGATGCTTGATGCCAGTCGGAATTTGAATAGAAGATATATTGATAATATCCAATATTTTATACCATCAGTTTGCCTATTTATCAGAGGAATGCGATATCCAGATGCCATTTCTTCAAGCTCCAAACATGAATGCGATGCACATGTCAATGCTGTACTCATGTCCAGAATCCAGGACATTCATCAGATGGTTCCATCATCTCAAAAATCTAGCCGATCAGTCATCAGGTGAGTGACATACACATTCAATGTTAAAAGGTTATTGATTCTCTAGCTGTCAATTTATCCGTACATGTGACCACCTGATAAACGAACGAGAATGATTTTTTGGGCCAAGGAAAATTCATCTTGGTTGACAAACTATGAACTGCCCAGATCTGGAACACATGCCACGTTCACACATGGGGCATCTGTCTTTTGTGCCTGACGATGGGGTGTATGGGAATAACAATATAGTTAAGACAACGGCCTGTGAGAATTTTGGCATTTCTCAATTTGTTGAAGAACATTTTGGAGGAAACGCAAAAAGACAGAACCAACTTCAATAGAACATTGTAGGATATTTGGCTTGGTTTTAATAGAGATGTCACCGGAATTTATGGTGTCACCAGACCAGTAGCTCAGAAATTTCGTCAGATGGAAATTTGTCAGATGGTAGCTGGAAAAAGATTCCGGCAGCTATTCTCTGACCCTGATCTGGCTTTTCCTCGCCTCTATTCTCTCTCTAAAACCATCCGTTAGAAGCACGATTCAAATGAAGGGATGAGGTGAAAGTCCAAAATGAAGTGATGTTTGGAAATCACACCAATTATAAAATTCCAATATTTACTGCCACCAATTATACAATTACTTACTTTCAATGCAGCACATGATTTCAGTAACTTGCCTGCACAAATACAGATTCTGCAATTTCGTCCTCTGAGGTTAATATGCTTCCCCTTTCCAAAATCTTTTGTTGAATCTGGAAATTTTTCATTCCTTTGAGACTTTCATAGCTACAAATGACTGACAGAAAAATCTGTAAAAGCGTGAAACAAAGGCACAGACCTTCTCTAAATAGCTGTCCACAGATTCATCAGTAATAGATGGATCAACTATGAAATCGAATAGTTCTCGAACTGTCATAACTGCCACGCCATGTTTTCTAAAGAAATCCTACAAGCCAGTACATGCATTCTCACGTTAATTTATTATGATGCATACAGGGTGAAAGTTCTCAACCAGGTCAAAGTTGCCCAAATCAGCTTACAGAAACATGAAGACAATCCTCTCGCAGGAAATCTAATGCATGAGGGTGATCGAGATCCACCGATTGAGAGACATCAATAATGTAGAAGTGACCCTGCAAAATGGGTGCAAAACCATTTGATGCTGGAGGGTGTTGATTGGAAGTAGATCAAGAAACATGGAAAACTGTGCTAGAATCACAGACGCCTTGATAAAATGGAGTATGCCATCTTGAGTCAAATGGATGGCAATGCTTGCTTACCTCAAAATAAAGGATGTTATATTCACTTAGGTCTCCATGCACCAGTTTGCACTTCTGGTATAATGTTCGCATTGCTATGATCATCTATGATGCAAAAATAATAAATGTTAACTCCAGAACAACAGAAATGATAACAACATTAATACTATCAACAGTTAACAGATAAATAACAGAATATTCATATCCACCCACCACCATATACACCATGCCTGTTTTCTATTGACAATAAATGGAAAGAGATTTATTACATATTATACCATCAAGTCCTTGTTGCTGGCCAAAAATGGTGGCATTAATAAGTCCCTTGAAGTAAAAAATAGATAAAGAAAGAAGGAAAAGGATACAACAACAGAAGGAGACAGAATTGGTGTATGTCAAGTGAGCTTCTTGTCACTCCAAGAAAAATAATAATAATAATAATAAATCAGCAGCCCCATCTTTGTTTATCCAAACACGAAAAATAAAGGCAAAGAACAGGAAATGCTCCAAAATCTCCCTCAGAACAATGGAAATTCTCCACAGCTCCATGTTTGACCAAGACACCCATCTGATGACATTTGACGACCATAAACCATTTTTTAGAGGCAACTAAGAATTTATTAATGCCTGAAGAAGGAAGAAATGAAAAGACAGACCTCGACCCCCTTACTTCACCTCATTGAAGGGGACAATTGGATAGGAAAGTCAAGGGTATGAATCTGATTGAAGGAAATAAACACCCCTATTTTCCATTACTGAATCGGATATAGGATTAGACTGAAAACATAGGATTTGATAGGGAAGCTGGAAGGGTGGTAAGGTCAAGTTGTTGCTTCATGACATATAGTGACTAGAACACGTGGGATTTCTATAACTGGTTGGAGGATTAAAGAATAGGCAATGATGGTCTACAATTCATGACATCTCATGACTGTGACTGGAATATGTAGGAGTTTTACAAACAACTGGTTGAAGGATTAAAGAATAGGCAGGCAATGTTGGTCTTCCTGTATAGACATTTTCATTCCACTTTATAGCCGTCACATGTAATTCCGGAAATCAATATTGCTGGGATGGGTGCATAACAAAGTGCAAAATGACTAAGTGTTTTCAGTTCTCCTTCAATATCTACATGATATCAAAGATTCTTGTTCTCTGAAGCTCTCAAAACAAGGTTTGTCAATCCTTTTTTAAACCTTTGGAAGACTAGTGAAACTTCTCTACCAAATTAAGGGAAAATGCAACAAAGATGAGGGAAAGAATCCTAATAAAAAGAGAAGATTTTATATTAAGCTCTCTACCTAAGATATCAATGATGTCACTCGCCCATCTCCCTACATATTGAGGTTCACAAATTCCTCTCAATCCTTCATTTTCATCAATCAAGGCGACAACCATATAAGCATTGAACTACTTAAAATATATAATTAGACCACACCTCAACATAACCTTCACGTAGCTTGTCTTCAGATAAAGCCGCATCCTTAAGACGAGGTGCAGCCCAACCTCCTTTTCCTATTTCACACAAATTACCAACATATATTAATGACATGATCAGTTTCAGCAAACTATTACCTCAGGAATTTCAGCAAAGTATTACATATATAGTTCCAAAAAGACAGATGAAATAAAGATGCCATCAATGAATCAATGAAATCATCATCATCATCAGCCTCTTTCTCCCAGAAATTTGGAGCATAGTTACCTGATTAGCAGTTCCAGAAGTTTGGGTTTGAGTTTGCAGATTGCAGTCGATATTTGTTGAAATACCCAAGTTCATTGGGTAGGTTTCAATTCATTGTCATTCAGTTCACAGTTTGAGTTCATCTAGATAGGTGAGCCAGTTTGATGATCTAAGTCGATATAATTTAATGGAGTTTGATGCATGACTTGCAGATCTAATTTTAGGATTTTAAAAATTGAATATAAAAGGTGATTAGATTGGTTTTGGGGGACATTAAAGACTGTGTTTTCGTTCTTTTCTTTCTTCTCTTTATCTTTATTTCAGTGAATTGTACCAATGTTCATCAGACTCCATCTGCATGTGCCTATCTATGTGCACCAGTCAGTAGATAGTGCACCTATTAAAATGATGTCCCAAAGACCTCACCGAGTGGATGATAGTGACCAATTATCTATTGCCTTCTTTTTGGTTAATAACAGTGGTTCACAAACATTTTCTATGGATTTGACAGCTACAATCATTTTATTAAAGTCATTTTTTTTAGTGAGGCCCATCCAAGCAGTGGAACATTGGTTATGTCCACATTCGTTGGTTGAATTTAAACCCCTGACTAATTTCCAATTCAACAATGAACTGATGACCACAAATTGGATGGCCAGGATTATGGGTGCAACTCGGGCAGGTTGGGTCAGGCCAAGGGTCAACCCAAGCCTAGCCCGACCTCAAGAGGACCAACCCACAACCCTCGAGGTGCCCAACATGAACCCAACCCAAAGTCCTCTTTGCTAGACCCAGCCCAACCCGACCCAAATACATGTGACTATTGCCAACCCAACCTGACCTAACCCAACCCAGCCCGACCCGACCCGACCCGACCCAAATAAATGTGATTGTTCACAACCCAACCTAACCCGACTTGAATTTTCTCAACTGAACCCAACACAAATTCAGATTGTGTTATTCAATCCGAACCCAACCCCAGGACCTTGACAACCTGACCCAACGCAACCTGAACTCGGGTGGGCAACCTGAACCCAAGCTGCAGACTTAATCAGGATCATCTTTTCAGCATGATTTTCGGGTTATGACCATTTGGAGTGGGACCCATGATTTGAATGGTTTGGACGAGGGTATGTGCATCACGGGAGTACAATGTCTATGTGAATGTGTATAGACTTTCATGCTCTGAAAGGAAGCTTAAAATTTGGATCCGGGTTATTTAACCACCACATTCTAAGTTGTGGTGTCTCATCTATACAATATATGGCATACATGTACAGCAATTGGGACCCTCCAAATTATGGATTTGTGGATGGAGCATTGGCTGAAATTTTCATTGATAAAATTATCTTAATATTCTAATTTCTCTCATTAAATTCAGAACAGTGGTCATTTTATTCCAACCACTAGATAGTCATCAACTAAATAGTCGGGAATTAGATTTCATTAGTGTGAGTTTTGGCCTATGTTGCATCCACAATGGGTGCTGCAATTTGGAAAGTCTGGATTTTTTATTTTATGCTTATAATCTGTAACACTAAAGATTTTATTATTACCTTTCAAAATAATTAAAAAAAACACCAAAGATTTTACTAGAAGAGGAACAGAAAGACAAGAATGGCTTTGGAAAGAATGGAATAATCATACGTTTTCCAACAGTTCATAGTACGTCTAAGGTGGTGGATGTAATCAAATCTAATGTATCTTAGGCCCTCTCCCTCAAAGATTTTACAGTCTGACCATGTAAACATGTGGAGAAGAGGAGAGAATTTTTCAGCTTTGAGCTCTTGCCCTTTCCCTTCAGGGGCTTTCTTAAAAAATTGCTTTACCAATCAAAAAAAGAAAAAGAACAAAAGAAAGAAAAACACAAAAGGCTCAACTCTCCACAAACATAATCAAACAACACACAGGAAATTAACTAACAAGCACAACATTATCTTCTATCAATCACTTCCCAAGTAATTTTTTGTAACACCTCTTTAGCACGTCTGTCAGCCTCTGCATTGGCACTTCTATACACATGAAGGATGAACCTATTTTTCCACTGACATAAATAATCTCCTCAAAAATATATGCTAAATGCCAAAGGGTATGTTCATTTTTATCCACTGGATTGCAATTTCTTGAATCCCTGTCAAATTGTGATTGCAGACAAATACCCCTCAATTGTGATTTCAACAGTCCAGATTGATGTGTATATACCATGTGCACAGGTGAGACCATAAATTTGAAAAAAAAATAATAATAAAAATGGTGGTGGTGAAATATCATTGCAATCTTCTCCATCAAGATAGGAGAAATGTGATGATCTATTAGAGCACAGTGGCTCACACGCATGCACTCAATAAATGTACATGTGGTAGTACATAAGTTTCTCAAGTTGAACCATCCATAACATAGGGAGTTGGGAACCTATGTAGATACATAATAACTTCTAACTAGTGGCCATTTGTTTGTTGAAATGGACCTTTATTTATGATACATTTTTGCCATCGAGTAAACATCCACCAATCCAGCATCATCTGTGTAATTTTTTGGTTTATGACAGGACCACAATTTACACAATTTGATCCAGATGCATGCCTACTATATAATTTCTTAGTACACGTGTATGAACCAGCACACTACCTTAATACCGAAGGTTTTTTTTTTTTTTTTGAAGGTAAAGAATATCTATTAAAAAAGGCCAAAGGCAAAGAATACAGCAAAACAAAACAAACGCAAACAAAAAGAAGTCCCTAATGGGGATCCCAATCCCTTATAAGGGAAAACACCTTAAATATAGCTACCAAGGGAGGCTGTTAGCATTGCTAAAGCGGCGGTCATTCTGCACTCTCCAAATGGTCCAAAAAACAGCAAACATCATGAGTTTCCACCTCTTCCTAGTCATGCCCATCGGCATTCCATCATGCAAAGCTAAGAGAAAACCTTCCATAGAACTGGGCAATGTTTTCAACATCGTTTTCGCGTAAGGTATCACACTCTTTGGATATGGATACATATCGGTTATTGCATGGGATACATCGGTTGTATCGCGTAATATATCGCTAATGTCGGGTCACATAGGGAAACATTGAAAAATTGGTTGAATTTTTCAATGGAACTTCAGGGATTGTTAAAACAGACATGAGTACTTAGAAATCAAAATATTATAAAAAAAAACAAGTGCACGTAATAGGTTTCCTTTGTATAGGGTCATAATCTATGCACTATCTGATTGAATTGATGCAAGTATATTCAAAGTCTATTCATATAGCCTTTAAATGTAAGAAGACGTATGTAAACACAAAAAATACATTCAAAAGCAAAAGAAGAATCACTAGATCAAATTACATACATGTTTGATTTTGTGTTTGGACACAAAAATTGCAACCATTTTGCAAAAAATTGGAAATGTTCAATTTTTCTCAACTTTCCACAACTTGGGCCATCTCCCCAAAATCATGAAATCGAAAGCTCCATATCAGATTTGTAAACGTTTGACACTGATTTAACATGATTTACAGCAAAAGAAGAATGGATCGAATTTTTAAAAAAAAAAAAAAATGTTCATCAAATTGAACAGGGGGGATATGTCGCACTACCTGTGATGGGGACATCACGCGCACACGCGCGCGTGCACGTACGAAAGAGGGCCCCACCGTCGATCTAGCTTGATGACGACGTCCAGGGAGGGCCTCCTAGTTAGAAGACGAAGTTTTGTTTCAAGAGAATGGACCCGATAGCCAAGAAAAGCCCATCATGGGATCTCATGATCGTGGCCCACTGGTCGAATTGATTTCATATTTTAGGTTTTGCTTATTTATGTTATTTAGAATATCATGAACGCTTTAAATTTCTTTAATTGGTTTTTATTTTAGTTTACTTCATCGCCAAGTAATAGGTTGCACACATGGTGCGAGTTTTGGGATATACGATTTTCCTATAAATAGGCATCCCTTGTAGTTTTTTTGATTCATTAAAGCTTAATAAAAATTCTTGTTTTATTTTTCTACTCTCTTAGTGAGTTGTAGAAGAATTCAAAAGTGGGTACGAAACCCTCTCTTTTTGAAGGGCTAACTATGTGGTGTGAAACCACATTTATTCCCATCCATCCCTACCCTCGCTCATCCATATATCTCATCTTCTATCATCATTATTGCTTTGAATTTTTCAACCTTTACAGCTATTCATCCCCCTACATCCAGTTTTCATAATCTAGACCTGTAGGAGAGCTGAAACTTCGGCCTTACGTCGGATCGTCGTCAAACTTGGAAGGATTGGACGTCTCTCCCGGCCGACCAAGACTTAAGTGTTACTTTGGGGAGGCGGGCTTCCATCACACGTGCGGCCAGCCCACCCGCGCATGTGCGTCAGCTTCGGGTCACCATCTAAGAACTACGTCTCGACCTTACGTCGGATCGTCGTCAAACTTGGAGGGATTGGAGGTCTCCCCTGGCCGACCAAAGCCTAGGTGTCACCTTGGGGAGGCGGGCTTCCATCACACGTGCGGCCAGCCCACCCGCGCATGTGCGTCAGTCTCGGGCCACCATTTGCACATAGGAGCTTTCTCCGGGTCAGGTTTTCCTTTTTTCATTCCTATTTCATAAACACTAGTCTTAGTTTGCATTAGCCCTAATTTATTTGCCCCTTTTTTCACAGGAATCCATTGGATTAGGGACTGTTTGTTATGCATGTGTAGTTGATTTCTATTTCCCTTTAAGCATCGTTTGGTTTATAATTTTTATTGGTCCAATCTTAGCCTATGTAGGCCTGAACCCGCATAGATTCCCCTTTACTTGAATGTTTGGACTTTTTATGTGGGATATGAAATTTGTGTAATTGTTTCTGAATTAGTATGATCTAAGCCTGCATTCTTACATCTCATACTTAAATTTCATGTCCTACATCAACCTGTGTTTCGCATCGCACAAGTGGGATACAAGATATATCGTGGGATATATCGGCCGATAGTGTTGATATTTAAAACATTGGAATGTGGCATGTCCAAGTGAAGACAATAGAATTGGAAAATACTTGACCAAATCTCCTTGGTGAAAGCACAATGGAGGATTAGTTGATAGACATACTACGCATCTCTTAGGCAAAGGATACAGGCATTGGGAACCAGCACACTACCTTAGTATCGAAGTTTTTTTTCCTTCCCTCTAATAACAAACGAATTAGAGCTTTTTCTCAATCTTCTCCTCCTAACATCTACACTGTGGCACCACCATTGAGGGTTGCAACAAGCTTGTTGAGCATCTGCAATCTCAGTGTATGTGTATGAACCATTACACTTCCTCAAGGTACCAATTATTATTTTTTCCCTTTAATACCCAACAATCAGGTCTTTTTCTCATATATTCTTCTCCCTATTACATCATCATTAAGGGCTACAGCAGGGCTGTCGAGCACAATGCCCCCCCCCAGTGAATCTAGTTGATCTTACTTTTGAACCAGATCAAATAAGCCTCGAACTCTTTCCCAAATTGGGCTGAACCGAAAGCACATTGTATGTAAACTTGACATCGAAAAGGCTTATGATCACGTGGACTGGAATTTTCTGGAGTATATGCTTCAGCGTATGGGGTTCAGAGAGAAATGGAGAGCTTGGATGCGTGAGTGCATTGGATCAGCCTACTTCTCTATTCTTTTAAATGGCTCTCCAAAGGGTTTCTTCAAAAGTTCTCGAGGTTTGAGACAGGGCGATCCTCTTTCTCGCCTCCTTTTTCTAATAGTGGGGGAGGCTTTCTCGAAGATGCTCAGCAAAGGTCAAGAGGAAGGAATTCTATGAGGGATTCAAATCAAAGGTCTGCCAACTCCTATTACGCATATCCAATATGCAGACGAATCTTTAATTTTCTCGGAAGCCTCGACAGAGAAGATCCTCAATCTCTTTACCACAGTCCGTTACTTCCAAGCGATATCCGGATTAAAGGTGAATTTGATTAAATCCATAATTTTTGGAATTAATATGGAAGGAGTGGAGGTTCATCGTTTCGCTACTCTATTCGGTTGTAGGGCTGACTCTTTGCCGTCTTCTTTTGTGGGCTTACCTTTATTGGTCAACCCCATATATCTCTATGGGACAAAGTTACTTCCAGAATCCAGATGTATTTATCCAGATGGAAGAGTCGCTTTCTCTCTTTAGGTGGTCGTCTCACGCTTATAAAAGCTGCCCTATCCAACCTCCCGATATACTTCATGTCTCTCCTCAAGTGCCCAGCCAAAGTTAGAGAGTCTATAGATAAAGCCAGACGGGAATTCTTATGGCAAGGCAAGGACGTTAGGAAGAAATTCCATCTTTTAAAGTGGTCAAAGGTCTGTCTTCAATTGTCAGATGGAGGAGCGGGGGTAAAAGACTTAAAAGTTATGAATCAAGCTCTCCTTGGTAAGTGGATTTGGCAGCTAGGGGCTGATCAAGGAAGTTTCTGGAACTCCATCATCAAAGGCAAGTATGGCACTTCGATTGGAGGCTGGTGGGTTAAAGATCTACCTTCTCATAAAGTTTCTCGAATCTGGAAAGATATTATGAAAATGAAAAGGAAAGTCCTTTCACACGTTGGTTTTGTGCTTGGCAATGGTTCAAAAATTTGCTTCTGGGAAGATACTTGGCTCGGTGATCAATCTCTTAAATACAGATTTCCGATGCCCTATCGTATTGCTTCTTCCAAAAACTCATATGTTGCTGATCATTTTAATGAGGTAGGTGGAAAAATTGTCTGGAATGTGGTTTGCAGAAGATCTCTCCAAGATTGGGAAATTTCAGAGTTTACTGGCCTTCTTGAATGCCTCTATTCAGCAGCCCCCTCTCTTTCTTCACCAGATAGTATATTCTGGATACCTAACAAATCATCACTCTTCTCAGTCAGATCCCTCTACAATCAGATTTATACTCAGCAGTCCGATCCTAAGCCCAATCTCTCTTTTTTGTGGAAATATGCTGCTCCGCCGAAAATTTTAGCCTTTGGATGGCTGGTCGGGAAGAAGAAAATCCTAACGGTTGACAATTTAAGGAAGAAAGGGATGATTCTCCCTAACATTTGCCTATGTTGCATGAAGGCTGAAGAATTTGTTGACCATCTAATGTTGCACTGTCCTTTTGCCCAATCCATTTGAGCTGAGATTCTCTTCAGTTTTAACATTCTCTGGTCATTTCCTCGCGATGTAAAGCAAGTTCTTCAGGCTTGGCATGGGGTTTATTTAGGAAAGGCGAAGACTATTATCTGGAGAATGTCTCTTCTTGCAGTCTGGTGGTCGGTTTGGGGAGAAAGAAACAGTAGATGTTTCAGGAACTTCTCTAATCCGCCTGGTGTAGTAGCTACTAGGGCCAAACGTTTTATGATTGAATGGTCCTTAAATGTCAAGGATCTTTTCGGTCATGATTTTTTCTTTCTAGGCGTGTAATGTTTGGTTCTGCTTTCTCAGCAGACCTTCCGTTGTTTCTTCCTTTCTTTGTTCTAATGAAATCTTCTTATCTTTAAAAAATAATAAAAAAAAAAATTGGCCTGAACCAGTTTGACCCAAATCCTCAAATCAGGGTGATTCTCAAGCCGCGAATTTGTTCGATTGAACTAGTTCACAGTGCAAGAGGGATCTGGGTGAATTGGGTAACTAGGATTTTGACTCAGAGTTGGTTAAATGGTAGATTGGAAAAGTTTTACAATTGGCTGCCCACCAGACATCAACCTTCATTACCTGGCTCTTGGAACTGACTATGGCAGAGGCTGACGTAACGAAGCAACCAAATAGAAGGGAAAATTAATGAAATTCCCTTTTTTCTTCTGAAGGGTTTTAATGAAATTCCTTTACCACTCTAAATCCTAGATCTCTATATGGCATACACAACATTCTGAAACATTTCACCAGGTTCCATAATAATGCCTCGAGAGATGACCATAGGAAGCTACGGAAGTGCATGAAACTCAGTACCTATAAATTCCATTACCAAGACATGAAGCCTCAATAGAATAGGTGACGGACACCTGATTCCTGCTGCCTTTATCCTACAGTTCACAACAATAACATTTTGAGGAAAAAAAGTCAGACTATATGCCCAAAATCTCAATACCTTTAAAAAGACAGCCATGTAAATGTACATATAAGACAACATGATACTGCATTCAGAATCCTCACAGCCGGATACTACATTCAACATCGAAAAATCAAGAAAAATGCTATAAAGAATACCACAAGGATATTAAACATAGAATGTCACTGTTTTCACTGAGAATCAGCATACTATGGGTATTGATAAAACTTTTGCCTATCTACCATTTGAAAGCCAACTCCAGATTCTCAGGAGAGAGGTAAGATGATGATGACGTAATAGGCACATGGATGACATGAGAGCATCCAAAACAATATCATATGAATTCCCTACTCCAACTTCTAACGGAGATGGCATCTTCCCTTTCATAATTGCATTGAATTTTTTTACCCACTATTGAGTTTGTTCATATTGATGAGCTCCTACTTCTGATTGCTCCTGAGAAGGTTGGAAGGAGGTATGTCACTTCAATATTTTGAATACTTCGTGCACACATTCTCTTGCCATTTAAAGATTGTTGATGGGAATCTAGTGGCATTTTGAAATTCGAATTTTCTATGTTCATTTTGAGATGCAGTAAATTTTTTTTATTATTTATTTTTAAAGGCAACGAAAAGAGAATGCATTAAAAATGAGAAAAGGATACAGAAGGATGGGAAAAAACAAAAGAGAGAAAAGCGAAGCTGCTGAGATAGCAGAAACGCCCTAAGAACCTAGAAAACTGAAATCAAAATTACACAGATCTCTCACATTCATTGCTCATTCTATGACCATCTTCTTAGCCCTAGCACCCACAGACAAAATAGAAGAAAATTTATCGTTGAAACATCTATTATTCCTTTCGGTCCAAATGGCCCACCAGATTGCGAGAACGAGTAAGCGCCAGACGATGGACTTGAGTTTCCCAAACTTAGGGCCATGCCAAGCCGCAAGAAGCTCAGCAACTGATTGAGGGTTGCACCAATGTATCGAGAACCTTTGGCAAATATCAGTCCATAAAGGAGATGCAGTAAAATTCTCACTCTCCATTTTTGGATGATGGAAAAAGTGTGCCCACTGAACCTTGGTGAACACTGCCACAAACTTTTCCCACAACTTTTAGCGGGGGTAATCGTAAAACCAGGGACATGCTTTCTTAACAATGGTTTTATAGTTAGGTAAATACTCTGATGTGATTCTATTTACTTAAGAATGAAGGTCTATAGTTAGATAACTACTATAGCGTGATTCTATTTACAAAAGTTGATTAAAAAATAGTAATACTTGTAATCAAGCACATCATGTCAGGAGGTGACAAGGCAGTATTGGGTAGTGAGCTTGGACCGTAAATCAGGTTCCACTAAACAAATCTTCATGAGAACTGCTAAATGCAGCTCTAGTAGCGATTAATGGCTCTTTGAAAGATAGTAATGATATGGTAAAACCGGTGTTTTAAATAGCTACGCAATGTAGCATGTAGCTTATGCTACATAGCATAGCTTAGTCTAAACGCTACGTAGCTCATGAAAATAGCTTACGTTGCGTTTAGCCTACGCAACATGATTAATTTGCATACGCTACATGCTACATAGACTACGCTACAAGCAACATGATTAATTTGCATACGCTACATGCTACATAGACTATGCTACACGCAACATAGCTCACATTGCAAGTTATTTTTCACTATAACATTAAAATCAATAATGTTTTTAATGATTTGTTACATTTTTCTATTTCAATGAAAATTCATTAGGGGCCATTTGGATGGAAGTGAATGAAGGTAAATGGCATTTGAGGTGTGTGTGTTTGGATGGAAGTAAATGCATGGAAATGAAATGAAATGGGAGTAAATGGGCATGTAAATAAAATCCTCTCTACGAAAGAGGATTTGGAAGTAAATGCAGTGAAATGCCTTTTTGAGCTCTCTTGGAGAGTTGCATGAGTAAACGAAGGTGGCACTAAGCACATGTCCGCCACACACATGGCCTGTTAATGATACTCCAAAACAATTCAATTACCAGCTACATCACTAAAATCACACCAATAGAATAATCCAAACCGTCCAAAGGTTGGCCATCTAAATGGATGGTTAAAAAGCGTTGGCAAGTTGCTTGTTTGTGATCCTTACATTTGTGGCCCACCCAAGGCTCAAAGTTTTCTCATTTTTTGCTAAAGTATATATTTAATGGGCTTATTACAATCATTTTGTTAAATATCCCGTATGTACATTAATTTGAGATATTAAAGCTAATTTGGGATATCACATATTTTCCTATGAATATATTAAAAAATTCCAATGCATTCTAATCCCTCCCATTTACTCCCATCCAAACAGAATATTTGGATTTCAAATGCATTTAATTTACTCTCATCCAAATACAACTGAGTAAGCCATTTACTCCTAATTCATTTACCACCAATTCCATTTCCCATTTACCTCCATTTACAAACTCCCAATCGAGCCCTTAGTCTTTTCAATGCTTTTAGTGAAATAATGTAAGAAACAGTTTTAAATTAGTTTTGTTGCTCTTTCTTCACCTTTATACTTAATCATTACCCCATTGCTATTACTTTAGGTTACGTTTGGTTGCACCAAATATCATGAAATTTTGTTAAATTTTATTATTAATCATCTAATTTGGTGTAGAATATCATGAACTTAGTGCAACCAAGCACACCATTGATTAAAAATCTAGAAGTAGCATGTAGCTTACGCCTCACGCTTAGGCGTGAAGGCTACGCTACACACTATTCGCTATTTAAAACACTGGGTAAATCTGCCATTCTCTGGTATTCAAGACTAATGAACCAAGTGCAAAAGTTTTTCCTCCAGGATTGAGAATTTCTAAATCTTCATTCTAGGAGCATCTAATGGTAGAGAGGACTCTTCCACTGCCATTTCTCGGAATCAAGAAGGAATCTGGGGTCAGTAGTTAGCAAATCCAAGGGCCCGTTTGGACGTAACTTCCGCTAAAGGGGTTTCCCGCAAAAGCAAGCGCGTATCAGCTTTGTCGGTCAATTTTCCGACTGGTCAGTAGGCTTTTTAGCGCCTATTTTGTTGACTGGGGGATCAAACAGGTTTGAAAGTGAATCCAAACACACAACATTAAGGGGTTTGGCTAAAAATGGTGTTTAGGAAATTTTGAGGGTGCAGCCAAATGGGGGGGCCTAATATAAGAAGGGGATTTTTTTTGGTGGGTCTTTTTCTTTTTCAACTTGAGGCTGGATCCTCTGCAACTTTTGTAGAAAATAAGCTTATTCTACAACTACGTAGGCCCATATGCCGTTTGTCTGGAATTTTGGAAAGAAAGGAATAACAGAATATTCAGGGACATCCAGACAACCAGCTCTGCCCTCATTGAAAAAAATCAAAGTTCTATGCTGGAATGTTCGGTTCAGCCTGCAGAATTATTCAGTAGGCCTAGTGCTGTTTTATGGAAGGAACAGTGTAGTTGTGGCCTGTGGGGGGAAGGCCCATTTTGTGGTCTATGGTTAAACATTTCATCTAACCAGTTCTGGCCGAGGTTGCGTTTTAGCATTGTATTTTTGTTTTTCCAGTCTGTACCTATCCTACCGCTTTGCAATTCTTTTTGTTTAATGAAATCATTATTTGCTCAAAAACGAAAAAGAAAAAAAGAAAATAAAAAAAAGTGTGATCCATTCTGCTCATCATATGAGCCCCCCCTGTTCTCCTTGCAGGAAAAAATCAGGCAGATCCATAACTCACATGGGCAACATCACGTAATCATGCCTAAAACCACTAAATCATGTGGTGTGGCCCACCTGAGTTTTTAACCCTAAATTTTTAGGTCTCTATTTCATCCTGGTAGGGCACATCTTACACATGGAACGGATAAAATATGTGAAACATGGTGGGCCCCACACACAATATTGAAGGTTTTAATCGTGAGCGCCCCTATCCCAACAGCTCCCTCTGTTGTGACCCTCTTTCATTTTGGATCAGTCTATTTTTATTTTTATTTTATATGGAGTGAACTTGAAGCGTCTCACCTCATGGACGGAGTGGATGTGGAACTTATAATTTATATCAAGGTGGGCCCAGACATGTAGTTGTAGAATAAGCTTATTTTACGATAGTTGTGGAGGAACCTGCCTGTAAAACTTGATTGTAAAGACGGAGGTGTGTTTGAAACTGCCTTTGGGAGTAACCAAAAGAGAAACGTTGATACACTGGCAGATTGTAAAGGATGATATGCAGGCACTTAAAAATTACTTCGAAATTGCATACATTGCATACAAGTGAAACTGTCCAAAATTTGGATACCAGTTCAGATATCATGAACCCAAATTTTTTTTATAGATATCATGAACCAAAAATTATCCTCATCTCATCATGTGACTGTCAGATTGGTGGCATTTATTGGACGGTTAACAACACAATCTATCCAATGGTCATCAAGAAAAGCAAGGGTTAAGGAATCAACAGTTAGGATTGTTCAATCTCATTTTTGGACCTTAGCAACAGTTGATTCTACAGTTTAGTCGGTTTAATTCAAGTTAAAATATCCCAAATGTACTGTTTGTAAGTGCCTAGTTAAAATATCCCACATGTACTGTTTCTAAGTGCCTGCATATCAAGTATCATATGTAGCCATAGTATCAGATAAATGCCTGTTACCAAAATCCACTTGGGGTATGATGTATAGACCTTATGAATTGGAATGTAGAGCCATCCCCAACTGCTGCATATGGCATGTTTGTTTATCAGCTAGGTCCATCAATAAGTTGGGTCCTAGGCTCCTAGAATGGATGACATGCGTATGAAAATTAAACCTATTGGGAATTCCTATCCAACCGATCGGTGGCATTAAATCAATGGGGGAAATTAATATTTAGTGGTCAAAGTATAGGATAGGATTTTCTGATAAGTGTGACTACGATTTTTAAACATAAACCATTTTTAACATCCCAACAGATTAATGGACTCAAAGGATAGCTCACCTACCATGTTTCACTGCGCACTGTGCAATGAAAACTTAAGGCGTGTTTGGCCCGTCAGATCCCACGGGAATTCAAGGGATGGGATTACAATTTCCGCATTTAATGCAGACTGTCAGAGAATTGTCTAGGAGTGGTGTAAACGACCAAAATCACCAATGGCGTTTGGATGCACCGATGTTCCACCTGACATCCTTGGTAATACCTGGCATTTGTGTTTGGATTGCATGGTATATGAAAGAATCCAATGGAATTCACGCAACCCACGTTTGGCTCGTCATGTAGTGAATGGATTGTGGGTTTGTGGAACATAAATTCGTATAACAAAACGGGAACGGATTGGCTACTCCCCCTACCACTAGCCAGGTGGCTAGTGGTCGGTGCTCTGTGGGCCCCACCATGATGTATGCGTTTCATCCATGCCGGTATGAGACCAAAAATGAGAGGTATATAAATCTCAAGTGGACCACACTACAGGAAAACAATAGAGATTGGATATCCACCATTAAAATCCTCCTAAGGCCCACTGTATTGTTTATTTGACATCCAATCTGTTGATTAGGTCTTACTAACCTAGATGAAGGGAAAAACAGAAAGATCATCTTGATCCAAAACTTTAATAGCCCCCAAAAAATTTTTAGTGGTCGATGTTCATTCAACATTGTTTCCTGTAATGTGGTAGACTTGACATTGGGATATGCCTCATTTTTGTTCTCATACCCTAAAATGATCTAGAAAAATATATGGACGGCATGGATGAAAGACATACATCATGGTGGGGCCCACAGAGCACTAACCACCAGCCATTGGCTGGTGGCAGGGGGAGCAGCCAATCCATTTCCTAACAAAACTGACCCCGTTTGCAAGCCACGTTTGCGAAAAATCCCCGAATCGGTGGTCTCATGAAGGGGCTTACCTCTTCTCTCCACCCTGTTTCAGAACATGGAGCTCTCTTCTCCCTCTCCACATCCGAAGACGTAGCCGCAGGGGTATAAAACGGATCCTGCTTCCCACCATTTCCGTCGAAACCCACCAACATGTCCTCTTCAACTAGCTACCATTTCACATCCGGCGGTCTCCGTACGCTAGATCCGCTATCACTGCGGGATGGGCTCGAGGAGTCGTCGAAATACCGTCCATTCCCTAACACAAGATCACCCAAATCCCTCGCCTCTAACAGTCGGATTCGGAAATGAAAGATGGGAGGGATGAAGGAGTTTCCCAAACGTGTTAGGGATGGAAACTGGTAGGATTTTACAATCCTACCCCTCCTATTCCACCCTAACGCACCGACCCAAACTCGCCCTTAGAAATTTGAAGTTCTATATACATGGAGTTCATGAATTTCAAGAGGCTAACAAAGGTGTCTCTAGGAAAGCCTACTAATTAGCATTCCATTCCCCATGTTTAGTGCTCTCCTCTTCCAACTTGGGGCCTCTCCATTGTAGTTGAGACTTCGCTTTCCCTTGTATATTTCACACTTGCACTACAAATTGTTATTGAATAGAAAAGGGTTCGACGTGCTGATCTAAAAATATGTACACCTACTGACCATCTTCATTTAGTTTCTAGAAGATATGACGGAAGATAAAAAGGAAAGTATACCTGAGTTCATAAAACACCCCTAGTCTGGAGAGATCCCAGTCTCAAATGCTACTGACAAGTACTGATTTTTTTTCTGCCTGAACCAATCTGAACGCACTAGGTCTTCAACGGTTGTGGGAAGATGGAGATTGGTGGAAGTCTTTTGATTTTTTCAAAGGGTAGGTAGGATCCCAACTGCTCTTGTTCTAGGAATGCCCCACCATTTGGTCCCCATTGTAGGCTCTTTAAGGATAACATCCAGGATTAAGTGACTCAACATAGTATAAATTTTATATTATCTTATTTGAATAACTCATGCTTTTCATAGTGCCAGCTGCCTAAACAAACAAGCAATTTATATATTTCAGCTATTCATGACCTCTGGTATATATGAAGCACTGTGACATTGAACCAAAAACCATGTTGAGCATATGTTTATTGTATGTAATAAAGTTATGATATATGCCGTAGTAACAGTACTTGAAAAGCCAAAATGTGTATCTTTCAGCTGTCTAAGATTGTTTGTACATGGCATCATGACAAAGATCATAAATCACCTTCTGCATACAACCTTTTTTTTTCCAAGTAGAGTTGTGCTCCATAGCATTTCTGTTACTTCTTGCAAGATCAGTACCAAATCAGTTTTATGATCAAGAGAAAAGAAAAGGGCGACCAACAAAAACCCAACTCGATAATGCTCCAAATGAAAACTTCACGGAGTAGATATATGGGAAACAGAACCAACAAGGTCTTAAGCAGAAAAACAAAAAGGGACATGAGCTCTATGACAGAGCAGGGGTGCAGCATGATGGTCAAGTATATTCCCTCTATATCTCTCTTCAACTTAAACTGTCCGGATCACTTATATAATATTCGAGAATACTGATGGTTTGACCGTACTTTCAAAACATTTTCGTCATAACAGAAATAGAAAAAAAGGTACATGCATTTGTATAACACAATGCAAGCATGTCCCACCAGAAAAGTCTCAGGGACCGATTCATTTTTACCTCAATAGGTTTCTCATTTCTTTCTCTGCCCAAGTCTTTACCATTTTCCTGGGGTTGTGCTTGCAGTAGCCATGTCTGAAACGATAATCACCTTGTACATATCGATCTCTGTCCCTGAAGTAGCAGGGAAAGCAAAAGGTTTGCACTCACATGTTAGGCTACATTCATAAGTACATTACATGCAACCTATGGAAACCTAATATCGGAATTGAGATCATACTAATAACTAATACACGAATGATGGAGGTCGTAAAACCAAAGGGAAAACTTGAAGATGAAAGGAATAAGAACCACAAGAATATTGAATACAAAGAAATATACACATCCATGATAAGAAATCAAATGTAATAACATGCAAACAGTTTCAGGAATTTCAAACTTCATTCCTCAAGCTGCAGCTTATAATCATGCTCCGGTAAAGAATGCATAAAAAAACAGACAGAAGAACATAAATAGAGATATTGGAAATTAAAACAATAAATACCATAAAAAGAGGGGAAAAAAGAAGAAGAAGAAGAAGAAGAAGAAGAAAAAGAAGGAAGAAATGCCATTATGAGGCAACCATCGAGAAGAGGAGCACCATGTGACTACTACAATAGAACATTTACATGATAGATTTTTAAAAAGGCTAAAACAAGGATTTTTCAAAAGGCCATGTCTCTGTTGGAGAGGGTGGCGTGCATCAATTCCCTTTGTCCCCTCAGAGAGGCCTTCCCAAATCAGTGTCTGATCACTGTCCAATTCTTCTAGACGTAGAAGAAATCAACAGGTGTCCTAAACCATTCAGGTTCGAGCTCACTTGGCTCGAAGTGGATGGATTCCGCAATCTTGTTTCTGACTGGTGGGGGTCTTTCAAAATGGTGGGAAGGGCGGGTTTTGTCCTTTTCAAAAAATTGAAGCGGCTAAAGTCCAAGATTTCGGCTTGCAAAAAGTTATTTGACCTTAAAGAGCAGGAGTTGGATATTCTGCTCAGTGGCATTCAAGAGTTGCAGATCAAAGAGGAATCCGGCTTGCTCTCGAAGGAGGATTCTTCCCTAAAAGATAAATTATCTGCTACTGATTATGACGCTAGATTATTGGAGGAAGAAATCAAATGGGGCTAGAGATCTTGGGCAATCTGGCTGAAGGAGGGAGATAAGTATTTCTATGGAATAGCCAGCACCCAAACTTGAGCCAATTGCATCTCTACCCTTTTGATTAATGGTAATAAGGTGGTTGATAAGAACTCTATATGTTCTGTTGTTATTCAGTTTTATGCCAACCTATTTTCAGATGAAGGCCAGGAAAGACCCTCCCTCGATAATCTGGAATCCGATTGTCTCTCCAGGGAGGATGCTTAGTCTTGAGGCTCCCATTGGTATTGAGGAGCTCAAATCTGCGGTTTGGGATTTGGGTAGGGATAAAGCCCCAAGATTCGATGGTCTCCCATTGGCTTTTTTCCAAGTCTTTTGGGATTTGATTCATGTAGATTTTCTTGCTTTTGCTGCTGATTTCTTTCATACAGTTTATCTCCCAAAAGAGTTAGGGTGCACTTTCTTGGGCTTTACCCCTAAATTGGAAGGTCCAAATTGTTTTTAAAAAAATTAGGCTTATCAGTTTGTTGGGTGGCTCATATAAGATTATTGCAAAGGTTTTGAACCACGGACTAATGGTGGTCTTGCCTAAGATCATTTCTCCTTTCCAGAGTGCTTTTGTCTATGGTAGACAAATCGTTGACAGTGCCCTGATTGCTAATGAATGTGTGGATTCTTGCCATATGTCGGGTAATTAGGGAATCTTATGTAAGTTGGATCTTGAAAAAGCTTACGATCATGTCAATTGGTCTCTCTTGGAGATTAATGGAGACTCTAGATTTGCAATTGCATATCCTCAGCCACCTTCTCGCTATTAATTAATGGCACCCCTTCTGAGTTTTTCGAAGCCTCTAGGGTTCTTAGCCAAGGGGATCCTTTGTCTCCTCGTTTTGTGATGGTTGTTGAAGGGTTAAGAAAGATGTTATCTAGAGGACAATCGATGGGGCTTTTTAGGGGCTTTGTGCTTCAAAATTTCCCCCAACCTATTATCCACTTATAGTTTGTAGATGACACCATCTTATTATGTGAGGCTAAGGAATCCATGGTTTATAACTTATGGATTTCCAATTCCTAGTTTGGGGTGGTGTCAAGTATTAACATAAATCTATTTAAAAGCAAGATTATTGGTATTAATGTAACATCCCGAATTTTCGCAGCCTGAGTACATACTCGTGCCCGATAATTTCAAGTGTTAATAATGTAAAACTTGGATGCTTCAAAATCGCACCTTTTTTTAAAAAGATAAATCACATTCAGTTACATTTACGAAGGTAAACCATTCACGAGAATAAAATCAACTATATTTATTATCCATTAGATTACAAGAATTCAATAAATTATCAAATGCCCTCTCGATGGGAGCTTATTACATTATCAAAGTTTGCAGCAGAAATAAATAAAACTAAACATAAAGCTATCTCTTTATTTATTCAAAATAATCTTCCGTAGGGGGATTGTCATCCGTGTCTTCAATCTACATATCATCTGCATCATCTGTACAGTTGGAGAGGGCCAATGCCCTACTCATAGTGATGGTTATCCTTTAAGATTAACAATAATTCAAGAGATTTATAAGAATAAAGTGAGGATTTGGATTAGTTGTGGGAAGCTTCGGGGTGCTTCAGTTCGAAGTTCCAAAGTTGTTTGCGTGGTGGGTTTAGTGCCTCCGTGCGGCGATGGTTCCTTGCCGACTTCGGAGATCCCGCTCCTTGTGGAGTTCTCCTATTGTCGCGGGGACTGACTTGACCTTCCGAGAAATTGGGGTGCAGTCAGATCCTCTCTTAATGAGGAATGAAAGGTCCAGATCTCGTTAGAGATGTCAAATCAGGAAGTTTTGGCCAGAGGAGTTCCGCAGTCGTGATTCATTTGGATTTTGCACAGCGAGGGGAGAGACCGCTCTTAGTTCAGCAGCGGAAGCAGGTGGGATCCACTATGATGACCTTTCGGGAGATCCCCTCTATTCATATGTTTTGCAGGGTAATGTTAGGCCATGGGCCAAGATGGAGCAAATCTAAGTTTTTAGTGAGCCACAACACATTTTATAAGTAGATGATACCAACACTTAAACGTCCCTGCTGAAACCACATAATAAGGGTACCAGAACATTTCTTTCGAGAATCCACTCCGTCTATCTGATTTGTTACACCATTTTAAGACAAGGTCGAAAATGAAGTAATTCCGTTAATCAGGTGGGCCGCACGATCCGACCGAGTAGCGAGAACACTCACCGTTGAAACCTAAATTGCCAATCTCGTCCAACAGTGCCATGCATGTAGTGTTAGCTTATTTACAATTCTACCCCTTTTTTTCCGAACTTTCGTCGCCCGTAAGTCACAACCTCACCGTCCAAATGTGATGAAATTTAACGGGTGAACTTTATTTTTCACGCTCTTTCCATCGCCTCAGTTTGAGCCTTGATCGTCTCCAAATGACCCCGATGTCTTTTTAACAAACAATACCGCTCCAAGGTCTAAAACGGTATTTTTGTACATCTAATAGGGAAGTCAGCCATTAGTCATGGTATATACCCTACAATCTTTGGGCAATTTATTCAGATATTTGGGTGACCCGTTTGGCAGATCTAAATATGATGAACGATCAAATGACATGCTAAAAATATAAAAACTTAATGGTTGGTACTCTAACCGTGTATATGGGTATATGTACGATCGGTTTTGTAAACAGATGAACACAAGTGGGTTTTGGGAGTGATCAAAAGGTAGGACATGTATACCGTTAGATTCAAGTGACTTGTTCACATGTGTAAGTTCCTCATATTATAGTTATAATGGTGGTTTAAGCATACTCATATGGAGTGAACAAGAACGGATTCGAATCTCAATCCGATATGTGTACGGACAGATGTGGATATCAGATAGTTAGTTTACTATGATCGGGTGGTTCAAAATCAAAGTGGACGGTCAGATGTCTCTATCTAACAGTGAATATTTGATTGAGAAATTTGTTATGATGGAGAGATGAGGATAGTTATATGATGATCCTATCTTAAAATCAACGGTCGAATTCATTTTGAAGAATGGATGTAAGGTTAAGATAGCTAGATTGGTATCATACACCTGTACATACTAAATTAAATTTCATGGTAACACTAGAGAACTTTCAATACTCGAGTATTGAAAAGTTCAGGGTGTTACAATTAATACCCCCATGGATTTATTGGCTCAGTTGGCTATATTTTTTGCTATTAAGTGGAGTATTTCCTAAGTTCTTATCTCAGTCTCCCCCTCTATCTAGGTAAGCTAAAAACTTTTTTATGGGATAAGGTGGCGGAGAGAATGGAGCATAAGATCAATCCTTGAAAAAGTAAATTCCTCTCTTTGGGGGCAGGATAACACTAATTAAATCTTCCCTTCGAATCTCCCTCACTACTATGTCCCTGTTCCAGTGCCTAAAGTCAGTTATTGCTTGAATTGATAAGTTGAGAAGAGGCTTCCTTTGGCAAGGTGGAATATCTAAGGGCAAATCCTCTCTTTTGAATTGGAAAGAGGTGTGCTAGCCCTACAAAGGGGGAGGGGGATTAAGATGTTTGGAGGTTGTTAAAGAGGCCCTGCTTGGTAAGTGGGATTGGCATTTTGGAGTGGAGGTGTCAAGTCTATGGAGGCTAATTGTGGTTGTTAAGTATGGTACCACCTCCTTGGGTTGTTGGATAAAGGAGTCCTCCCTTTATTGTGCCTCTCATCTCTGGAAGTTTGTTGCGAAGGTGGCCCCTAAGGTGTTTTTGGGTAGTGGTTTTGCTTTGTGGTTGTTCTACCCTTAAGAGCGTCTTGCCTGAATTTGGCTAGCCTTTGCCCTATTAGTGACATATCGTATGCTACTTGTTTCTTCAGGAATCATTCAAGAGGTGTTTGGATTCCCCCTTGTAAAAGGGATCTGTCCAATAGTGTATTCAATGATCTTTTGTGCATGTTATCTTGTTTGAAGGGTATTTTGACTACGTCAGGTGTGGAGGATTTAATGGCTTAGCATTACGGGAGTTTTGGCAGTTTCACGACCAAATCCTTCTACCAATTTCCTTCCCAACCTTCCCAAAGGGGAAATCTACACTACACATTCATTTGGAAGTATGGTGCTCATTCAAAGATTAGAGCTTTTGCCTAGCTTGCAGGCAGAAATAAAATACTCACAACAAACAATCTTCGAAAGTGGTCGATGATCCTTCCTAATGTGTGCTTGTTGTGTTTGATGTTGAGGAGTTTGTTGACCATATGTTCATCCATTGCTCTTTCGCAAAGCTGGTATAGTTTGGTATTATTCGATCGGCGAGCATATGCTGGGTGATGCCTAGCTCCATTAAAACTCTTTCTAGAATGTGGCAAAACTATGGTGCTGGCTCTCTTGGTCACCCCAAGTGGAGACTGGCCTTGCTTGTTGTGGTGTGGTTTTTATGGAAAGAAACAATCGTTGTTACCACAACAAGCATCTTCTGTTGGGTAGTATCCTAAATCAGGTCTTTATGTATATTTCAGAGCAGTCGGCCTAAGCCCCACTTTCGGGTTTCTTGGTGGGGGGTTTGTTCTGTATCTTTCTTTTTTCTTTTTTCTGTTTGCTTTTGTTTTCTTGTTGCATTGCTGTTTGTTTTTGTGTTTGTTATGTTTTTTGGTCTTTTTTGGCTGTTTAGGCCTTAATAAAATTGCCTCTTCCTTCAAAAATAAAAATAAAAATAAGGCAAAAAAAAGCTGGTTAGGAAATAAGTCAAAAGTAGAGAGAAATCTGTTTAGGGGCCACCTATTAGTACAAAATGTGAATGCCAGGACAATCTATTAGAAAGTTCAATTAACCATGTCAATGTAACTCCAGTGTTGTGCCAGAACTCCCCCCAAACTTTCAAACCTGTTGTCAGTGCGTACCACATTTGTGGTCTCATTTAAAAACTTACTGGTTAGTCAAGTAGCTCTTGCCTCTTATTCATCATTCTATCCATAGTTTGCAAACCAGGTGACTCGATCAGGGACTCAACCGAATCAACCTGGCCTGACCACCAAGTGGGTCAGTGGGTCAGGAAAACCAAGAAAGCACCAAACTTGGGCAAGTCAAAGAGTGACTCGATTGACCAGGCCAAGTCCAAATGAGTCGGGCAAGTCACAAAACAGCATGTAATTCATAATTTAGAGGTCATTTAATTCGCAAAAAAAAATGGAATACTATTCATAGTTTAACCAAAAAAAAAAACAATTCATTTTCATTAGTAGTCACATCCATGTGGTTTTGTCTAGCGTTCATTGAAGGGGGAAAAAAGGACAAAGGAAAGAAGAATGAGAAGGAGAAGAAGGAGAATAATAAAAGATTAAGAGGTAAATATTCTTTTTTTTTAAATCAGACCCAGTGATCAACCAAGTTCCAAGCCAAGTCGTGGTCAGCGAACTATGATTTTGTCTATACAACATGTTTGAACTAAATCACATTCTTCCAGTTAGCAACCTCTTGCAATGGATAGCCACAATTAATGGCTAGATATACAAACAACCATTTACTACAAAATGCCAGTCGCTTCAAACTTTCTAGACACTCAATAATTTTATTGTGAGCACCAAGAATGCAGTTTCAGGATATAACATTTAAACCCTCAAATATCATGGTATAGACCAATTTTCCAAGCTGCTTCCTAATAGCATCTTATAATTAGAGTAATCGATATATTGTAGGGCATAAGTTATTCATATTAAAGAAAGAAGACACGGTCAAGGAACTTACTTAAATACAAGAACAGAAGTTTTGTACACTTTGATTGCCAATTCTTGACCATCAGCTTTGGTTGCATGATAAACATTTGCCTGCAAAAAGAGAATGAATTGCATGCTGAAGCCTGAAAGCAGTTTACATGTAAGTAATCCTAATGAACTTCCACGAAAACGCATATCACAAGTACAAAAGCAGTAAATCTTTTTTATTTCCTTTCATGAAGGATTTTTTTTTTCTTTATTGAAGGAGAAAAAAAGCAGTAAATCTCTTAGAAGATTTAACTGCTTAGCATAATACATACTTCTTTCCCAGTGGAGATGCAGCCGTTAATATCATGGAACACACCACGATTCAGCATTTTGAACAAAACCATACGAGTTCTTGGATCAATGGCCTGTAAAACAGTGAAACTAATTACAAATGTCTACAGACCAAAATCTTCAAGCTTCATTATGTCAACTAAAAGAAACAACAAGGAACCAACCTTAAGGGTACCGATGGTTAACAACAGTGACCAGTTTACATAAAGAACCCAGAAATGCAGAGTGGCATGAGACAGACAGTTGTGAGATGCAAGAATACAACAAATATAGATGAACGTAAAGTGAATTGGCAAACTAAAATCCAATGGAAGAATAATAACAAGGATGATACCTGCATGCTAAAATTCCAGCAGCCATCCATAATAAAAATTGTTCCAGACAGATAGTACATCGCATATGTTACATGAACAGAAAAAAGATGCTCAAATTCAACTGCAGAATATGCATGGAGAATCTTCATAAAATACAAAATCAGTAACAATTAACCTATAGCTGCCAGCATAAAATATTTGTTATTTTGCAAGATAATCGAGTAACCAAATTCAGAAATCTACTTCTAGAAAGGATTGACTTCATCGAAGTGGCCTGAGCAAAAAATCACAACCTTAACAGATGTTACTTAATTGTATTTTATTATGCACTTCAAGAATAATACAATGTAAATAAAAGAAACAAGATAAAACGCGGGTGGGCAGGAGTAAAATGTAAAAACTTCTTTCACGAAAACATTAATGAATATTGCATACAAACCTGCTCAACAGTGGCACGGTCTGCTTTCTCAGTAGTTTTAGTTCTCCCTATGGCCATCTCTCGAACACTTGAGCGAATTGCAGTTGTTACTGAATTTGACATGCCAACATTCATCCTCCCCTCCCATTCCTACATCATTGATGTCTCAGTAAAACCAGAATTAAGTTTTCAGAATATTGAGCAATTCAACATAGGAAATGAAAAATGTATTGAGCACCACAAAAGTCTATTCACAATCAACTACCAGTACTCAATTCAACCTTAAAAAATTGAAGCTGCTGCTGTACAAGTCTACAAGTTCAAAAGTGCAAGAAGTGGAAAGAAAGCAAAGACTCCAGCACATCATATATGTGTGTTGTGTTAAATTCAAGATTATTGGACAATATGTAGTAGCATATGAAGAGGATGGATACTAGTACGTATAAAAAGGGCCTGCTGGATGATGCTTAAAATGCCACTCAACACTTTGAATGGCATTCTGATGAGAAATGTGGGATTTTAGCATGCTTGGATGACAGTGACACACTTTCCAAAACACCATTCGGAGGAACAGAAGCTCAAAAGCAGTCACGCAGAATGAGCAAAAGAGCTGCTTTCCACTCCAAGAAACAACTTTTTTGGATGACATTAAGGGTGGCAACTTGAGAATGATCAGCACATGTCACCATCGGGCCCAAATTCTAAGATTGAATGATGACCAGAACTACTTATGTTTTAGATGAAGTTCTATGTGTGTCACCTTTAGAATATTAAGTTGAACAGATGATTTCCAATCATTATTATATATAGATGAATATAAAATAATGAAAAAGAGCATTTTTGATGGAACACATTCAATTCCAAAAATTAAAGGTAGGGATCATTTTTAAAGTGTGACTGGTAGACAGCTCAGTTATGGTGGAACTGAGAGGCTGAACACTTGTAATCATTGAATCAATTTCTGCATGAGGACCCCGAGTAATACATGTTGATGATGCTACTCGGCATTGGGAAAACAGAATCTTTTGTTTTATCACACCAGCGATGGGGCTACACTCCCATGATAGTTCATCAACATGTTTAAAATCACGTTGATTCATCCCCCTCACAGGTGATACTCATCTACAGCTATCCAGTCCGTCAAAAAAGTGGGGCAATTGTCATGGACTGTATGTATAGAATCACACCAATCACAATCCTAAGTGTATAGAATCACACCAATCACAATCCCAAGTCCTAACTATCCAATTGGATGGTTAAAAGTGTAGTAAGTGATTCAAATTCAATGGGCAAAATAAGACGATTACTATCATTTTTTGGATGGTTACACTCCATCCAAAAAATGGGAGAGTGATTTGGACAGTCCTGCATTATCATACAACTATACCATGTGTCACCACCATTTTTTAGCCTGTGCTGTGTGGGGTCTACACTCATGTAATACTTCACCACCATTTTTTAAAATGTTGTTGTCTAAACCTCCGCCCATGTAGCACTCATGTAGGACTAACAGACCATTCGAATTGTGGGACACATTTTGGATAGAGCATGTCTCAAAAATCGCAATGATCAACCAACTGTATCCAACTGATGGTTATCAAATGGAATAAAGTAATGAGCCATTCAAATTTCAAGGGCAAAATAAGAGGGTTATCATCTTCTCAATTTAAGTCTTGGGTTATGCTCTATCCACAATTGGGTCAATGATTCACACTGTTAGAATTACCATGCAATATGGCATGTGCATTTACACCAGACAATGTTAACAATCAAATGCACAAATACAAACGAACCAAGGTAAGAGAATAGTAATGCCAATATGTAACTTTTGAAACTGAGAATATGCAGGTAATTCGCAAGATTTTCCTAGTTGCTGTCCGCAGGGCCTCCAGCCTACATAGGCCCAGCATCGGTTATCGAGATAATTCATATGTCCATGCCCACTGTGGGCAGTCAGTAATCAAAGATCCCACTGGTTCAATCCAGGGCACAAACGAATAATTTCAAGGTGGGGACCACCAAATGAACATCTCCAACCGCCCAGGACTACGGTCTCAGTAGACCCAGGGTAATATATCCGGCGTGGGGCCATGCATGGTTAGTCTGCCAGATGAACAATTTCGATTTTTGAGTTGGGCCTCGTGTAAAGTTCAAGATCACGAATGCTACAATCTCTCTTAGACCTGCAGTTCAATTTTCAGAATGTGGGCCACCAAATAAAGGTTCTGACCCCTGAGTGTGGGCAGCATGCAGGCAGACGTCGTGCAGGCTACAATATCAGGCAGCCCCTCAGATTACTAAAGAAACTTTGAGAGAGAGAGGACACCTACCTCTAACGGGGCAGCGCGGATGTGGTTAGAGAATTTTTGAGTGCGATTGGAGATTGGCTGGAGCGGACGGAAGAGAAGGCCGCCATGTGCGTTGGGACGCCTCGACGCAAGAGAGAATGTGGCGGAAGTGTCGGCACCTCCGTTGGATCCGCATCTGGAATCCAGCCAGTCGAGAGCGTCCCTAATTTCAGAATCTGAGGAAGACCACCTCTCCTCCTCTTCCTCTTCCTCATTTGCGTCTGCTGCCGCTTCTTCTTCTACAGCTGCTGCTTCTTCTTCCACAGCTGCTGCTGCTTCTGATGCAGTTGTTGCTGCCTCCGATGCAGCTGCAACGGATATCATCGTCTTAGATCGATTGCAGAAAAAACCTAATTTTATGTTTTTCTTTTGTTTTCTTTTTATTGGCAATGGCGTTGCTGCTCTTCAGCTAGGGTTTATGGGCCAACGAACTCTTTTCACTTGAACAGGCTTTGCATGGACGTGGATGGCCTGTGACCGCGCTAAGGGGCGCGAATTGGTACTACCCCACCATGTCCTAGGTAGAGACGGACGGTCCGGTTAGGGCCTCCGTGGGGCCCACCGTGCTGTATGCGTTTTATCTCGCCGTCCATCCATTTTGACATATCGTTTTAGGGCATGAACCCAAAAATAACGCAAATAGAAGGCTCAAGTGGACCACACCCCAGAACAGTGGGGACTGAAAACTCACTGTTGAAAACTTTCTAGGAGCACATAAGTTTTGTACATAGCTATGCCTGTGTAAGCTTACACGCAGGTTTGATGGCAAATAAGTATTACATAGGTCCCATTAAGTTTTAAACCCCACTACTACATGTGGTGTGATTCACTTAAACTTTCAATTTACCTCTTTTTTATATCATAATCTAAAATGTTACTGTCAACTTAGTAGAGAGGGATAGTCTTGTCAAGGTATTTGTGAGGCTCATTGCAATGTTTATGTTTTATCTCCATTGGAGAAATCAGTGAGGATTGAATTCTTATAATTGAAAACTTCTTAAGGCTATGGTGATGTTTATTTGCTATTCAAATTGTTTATAAGATCATGTTGACTTGTATGAAAGGAAAATATAAATATCAATTGAAAACTTTGTCCCTGTCCAAAATTCCCCAAGTAAATTATGAGGTAAACTCCATGCGGTCCACTATGATTTATCTATTTTATCAACTTTGTGCATCTACTGTACAGGTTATTTTAGTGCTTTATACCAACAATGAAGCATATCCAAAGCTCAAGTGAACCACACCATTGGAAACAATGTGAAATGAACGTACACAACACTTTTGAAAAAAGCATGGAGGCTACGGAAGTTCTGGACCAAGTTGATATTTGTGTTTTCCCTTCATTCATATTTGGGTGATCTTATGAGCAATTTGGATGACAAATAAATGTCACTGTAAGCCCTATCAATGTTTTGATGGTGGAAATTATTATTCTCATCGTTTCTTGTGGTGTGGTCCACTTGAGCTTTGGATATGCTTGAATTTTAGGTTCAACTCCTAAAATGAGCTGGAAAATGGATGGACAAAGCGGATAAACCATGTACATTTAGGATGGGCCCAACAAAATTTACATGGTATGATAAAAAGCATAAGAAGTCACTTTGGACGCAATCCTGCCCCAAATAAGTTTTCAATGTCCCCACTGCTTTTTGTGGCATGGTCCACTTGAGTCTTCAATTTGCATCTTTTAAGGATTATGCCCTCAAATGATCTTTCAGAATGTATGGACAGTGTGGATAAAACATATACATCATGGTGGGCCCCACTGAGCCCCTAGAGGACTGTCCATCTATAAATAAGTCACTTTTTCCCACCACGGAGTGGATTTCTCAAGATGGCAATACCCTATAAGGACCTAGCTAGATAAGGGCGTGTTAGAATTCTATGAGGTGGGTCTTATTTATCAACGGTTGGATTGTCCCAAGGGTTAGTGTGATCGGGAGTACCAATGGACCCCACCCAGTTCTAACTCATCTAAAATCATGTAAGGGGTAGTGTGCTATAATTGTGTCACATGCACGGTGTTCCAATTAAACTAGGATACCCAAATTCGTGTGGGACTTAAGGGAGAGGAGTTTCGATGGATTTCGAACTCCTCGGCCCTCTAAACTATATAAACAGGGCTAGGTCCCCAAACATACATACGACAACAACTATTTTCCATCCTAGTGCTTCTCTAAAAGGTGTAAGGTTTTAAAGTGAAAAATTAGGAAGACTCGGTATCAAGCCTATAGTGATGGCATCCCAATCAAGTACATTACTAATTTAAGTTATCGGATCTCCATCCTCAATGCACAACAAGATCATTTACAATTCCACATATATATTTGTAGTTGATATCAGATCACATTGTGCATCAGCTATGATGGATCTATATGAAATTACTGAATTTGTTATGAAACCCTTGTGGGCCTGATCTAAACCATCCATTCATGGACATTTAGTCTTAGACTTGGGCCATCAAACTCACATAAATCAGAATTTGAATCTGGTTCCAATCAACCAAAACAACCACTGAATATCAAAATTGGTGATTGGATTCTGACAGATTTGCCAATTTTTTTCTTCAATTATCGATGACATCATTGAATATCAATGACTAGATTATAGCGTGATGTATATGTTTTATTGGCATTGTCCATCAATTTTTTATGTATCTTTATAGGACATGAGACAAAAAAGGAGGCTGATCAAATGCTCAAGTGGACCACACCATAAAAAGTAATGGGAATCGTAAGCCTACAATTGAAAACTTCTTTAGGCCACGTAAGTTTTGGATCAAGTAAAAATTTATGTATTCCCTTCATCCAGGTATATATGTGACCTGATCAATGGGTTAGATGAAAAATAAACATCACAGCGAACCTTAAAAAGTTTTCAACTTTAGGATCTCAATCCTCACAACATCCTATTGTATGGTCCGTTTATGGGGTATCTGGATACCTTTAAAGCCATTAAGTTGTAATTAGATTATAGGTGTAAAGTGTTTACATGCGGTCCTATTTGGTTTTAAGTTGTAATGTAATTATATAAAACAATTGTGTATATTTGGATAACTTGAAATTTGTTTAGAGCCCATGATCAAGTGTTCACTCATTATAGAGCTTGGAGTGATAAATCCGTCAAAAATAATCAAACAGCCTATGAAGTGTTCACTCCCGCTCAATAAAACTTATGGGTGATTTTTACAGTAAACAAATCATTTGATGGGCTACGTAAGTGGGTCCACTAATTCAAACACAATACTAAGGTTTGACAACATCCAACGTATGAAAAGTTTCGACTATAGCAACGATAACAAAGAGAGAGGGGTCTGTCTTTAAAAAAAATAAAAATTATTCATATTTTTTTTTAGTTTTGATTCCTTATAGTAATTGAAAGATGATTCACTACTCTTTTTTTTTTAAAAATCTTCATATATTATATCCATTGCTTTAAATCTTTTTTCCTATGATACGAAGCATGATTTTTTCTTGTGTCATACACTTACAGTTGGATTATCGCCGATAATCTAATTATAGGCATATATATCCATCCAAACACTACATGTAATCTGATTAACTATAAACAAATTCCTACTGGAGTACTTTACAGGCATCCAAATTACCCTTAAGCCTTCGATATACCTACATTTCTGGTGGAACATATACATTATGGTGCCCCCCACGTCACCCAAAAAGGATCGTTTATACCCAGAGTCCGGATCCTCTATTATCTGGTCAACAGAGATTTCCTGATACCCTAATCTTCATTGGTCCACGTCACCACTCAATAAAAAAATAAAAATAAAATAAAAAAAGCTTTGGACTCCAAACCATTAGGGTAACAGGAAGTCCCTGTTGACCAAATAATAGAGGATCCTGACTCTCATACCCAATATATGACAGAAAAAGTAGGAAGGAAAAGACCCGCTGTTGAAATCTTCTCAGAGCCACCCTGACGTTTATACACGATCCAAACCGTTCACAGTGTCATGATTACTATGAGAACATGAGAATACAAATATAAGCTCGATCCAAAACTTCTATGGCCCACAAAGGTTTCAATGGTAGGTGTTCAATTCACACCTTTTTTCCGACGCAGCCCGTTTGAATTCTCAATCTGAGTCCACCCGAGCCTTGTATATGACTCATTTTTGGGCTCACGCCCTAAAATGATCTTGCCAAATAGATGAACGGTGTGGATATAGTAATTACATCATTATAGGGCCATGTAACTTTGTTATCCTTCCATGTGTATAGGAGCCCAAGAAGCATCTACGCTCGTCTTCACACAACCAACTAGGTCAGTGTGTGGTATACTAGCCAATCGGCTTGAAAAAAAAAAAACCATTCCTGGTCTATGGTCCATGTGACATTTAGGATGGGGACTGGTTAGTGTACCACACACCACCAATATAGCTTTTGTGTTGATGTCGCCAAGTTTTGTGGTCCCATCATAAGGTACTTGTTATATTCAAATCATTTATTTATTTGGGTCCCATCATAAGCTTTATATTCAAATCATTTGCTCATTTGAAAAGCTCGCTATAAGCTTGAGCGGAAAAATAAAATAGATCCAAAGATAAAGTGAACCACAGGGCAAAAATAAGTGGAAATTGAAAGTCTATCATTGAAACCCTTTTAGGAGTCATCAAAGTATTGGATTAGCATAATATGACATTTGTTTTTTTCTTCATTTATGTAAGTGTAACCTTATAAATAGATCAAATGAAAAAAGTAAACATTAGATGAGCCTTATGAATATTTTAATGGTGAGAATCATGCTTCATTGTTATTTGTGATTAGAGCTCTACACAAGCAGACTAAGGCCCGAGTAATCGCTCGACTCGACTCAGAATACTCAACTCGTACTCGACTCGTGTGATTTTGAGCCGAGTACGAGCGGGTTTATAAGACTCATTTAGAAAATGAGTAGAGAACGAGTTGAGAAGTACTCGACTCGTGTACCCGGTATATATAACTCGCTTAAAAAAAAAATCCTACTCATCTGGGTCATTTTCAAACAGCACCCGTTCAAAAATGAAAACCCCCTTCTCTCTCTCTCTCTCTCTCTCTCTCTCTCTCTCTCTCTCCTAACGATCGGCCAGCCGTCCCTCTTCTTCTCTCTCTCTCGTCCATGTGGCCTTCCAGTGCTCTGCACCACTTCACGCAAAGGGTGGAGATACTCGTCCGTCGTCCCTGCCCTGCACGCTTGTCCCGGCCCTACTCGTCCATCGTCCTTACCCTACACGCTCATCCGGTGCCGCAAAGGGTCTCTGGCAGCCACTCGTCCATCATCCCTACCCTGCACGCTCGTCCCTGCCCTACTCGTCCGCAAAAAGTATGAGTCCCTAATCCCTATCCATACTTTCTTTTTCTTTTTATTATTGTATGCCTAATGTGATTCAAATCTGCCAAATTTTTTTGCATGAGAAGGGCCCACAATCTGTCCATTTTGGACAACAAGGATGGCCTTAAATCTATCCAATTTTTGGACTGTTAGACGGCCCACAAATTTGTCCAAAATATGGACCTTGGATAGCCTTAAATCTGGCCAATTCTGGACCATTGGACGGTCCAGAAATCTGTCCAAATATGAACCTCTTGGACGGTCCAGGAAACTGGCCAAATTTGGACCTTTGGATGGTCCATAAATCTGTCCAAATCTAGACCCTTGAATAGCCATATATATGTTCATTAATGAGCCATAAAATTTGTCCAAAATTGGGCCACATGATGACCTTTAAATCTGTCCTAATTAGACTATAAATAGGGCATAAGAATTTGCCCAAATCAGGACCCTAAACACATATTACTTTGTTAAAATAAGGGAGACTTTTTTACGAATGCCTGACTCTTGGAGGCGCAATTATTTGTTTCTTTTAGTATGAATGCAGATGCATGTACATATGTAGATGCAGATCAATATTCAAAAGATATAATATTTTTTAAAAAAATGTGGCTAAGATCTTCTAGACTTGAAGATTTTAAAGTAGATCAGGTGTAACTGGATAAAATAACAGATCCACTTGTACAAATTAACATTTTGTTAAAATTCACTGGGAGATAGTATGCTTATGCTTTTATCTACAATTTATTTTTATAAGAAGCAGATTGGGTGGTGACCCTAATACCGTCAATGTCCTTGTGGCCGAATTCTTTAAGGCCCACCATGAATTGATGTATGTGTTTTATCCATGTCGTTAATCCATTTTCCAGCTTATTTTAGAACATAAGCCTAAAATTGAAGCACATCCAAAGCTCAAGTGTACCACATCGTAGTAAATAGAAGGATCAATGAAGTCCACTAGTGAAACCTTCCTAGTTTCCATAGTGGTGTTTATTTTTCATCCAACCTATTTATAAGGTTATATAGGCCTAGGTGAAGGGTAAACACAAATATCAGCTTGATCTACAAGTTTTGTAGCCCCTTAGAGTTTTAAACTGTAGGCGTTTATTTCCCATTGTTTCCTATGGTGTGGTCCACTAATAGTTATGTTTTCCATGTTTCTTAATTTACTTTATAAATGACAGTTTACTTATTACTTTGTTAGTGTTGAATGCTACCACTTTAATATGCCTTTAGTTTTTCATTTGACATTTTGTTATTAGTTAGTTAAATGATGAATATCAATTTCAACATGCTCCTTTGTTTGCATAGATATGAATTATTTGTATTATTCTACTTCTAGTTGTAGATTTGTAATATAGGATAATCAGTTGTCCTTTTGAGGATTTTTATGTTACCAGACATAGATTCAGTGTGTTCTTGGATGTATAGAAATTCTCAAATTGTCCATTTTTGGACAATTCGAGGTTAAATAAATTATAATGTCTTCATTTATTCCAATGTAAATGCATATGTCTGTTCTAGTTCCGTCTCTCATTTTTCTCTCTGGATATATTTCATGTATTTATTTCCGTCGTCAAATGTCCACACTTTGTGTTGATGATTGACATGAGAATCAAATACAAAATTAATATATTCTGGAGAGATAAGGGAAGATGCTGCCGAAATTTTGGTGTAGCATTTAAATTGAAAAATGAAGCATTATAATCTATCTAACTTTGAATGGGTGACTGATTTAGACAGTTAAGTAATTATGTCCGTCTAGCGGTCTAGCTGTCTAGGACCCTATGTATAGCCGTATAACATATCGAGAACTTTATTTTATATATAACTAGTCAAAATAAAAGCCCAAATACCCCTGGAATGGGTGCATCGGTCACATCTCCTCTAACCGTAGAGGGAGATACAGACACATCAACTGCATGCAAAAGGAAGAAGAAGAGATCAGCAGTGTGAGATGATTTTGAAGATGTGATAGTTAACGATGTCAGAAGATAGAGTGTAATCACTATAAAGGGTTATTCAGCAAGATTCCAAGAAGATTTACTACATATCTAATTAGACATTTGAAGACGTATCATAATAAAGTAAGACTCCCTCCTCCCGGCTAATAAATGCTTCATTTACAAAGTCAGAAGGGGATGACTCCCAAGGCGTAGTGTTCACTCATAAGTTTGACAAGGAGAAACTAAATGAGTGGTATACTAGATTAGTGATTTTGAAAGAAAAACCTTTCAGAATGATAGAAAGTAAATGGTTCAGGGCTTTCTGTCAATTCCTTAACCCTCGGGCCGAGAATGTCTCCCACGTCGCAGTGCAGAGATAGTGCATGAAGACGTGCGCTAAGGAGAAGATGAAACTGAAAGAAGTTTTGACTTCAGTGACCAAAATAGCTTTGACTTCTGATTTATGGACGACGTCTAATCAAAGAAAATGATACATTTCATTAACCACTCACTATATAGATAAGGATTAGAAACTATACAAGAGAATTTTGAACTTTCGCAACCTTCCTCCTCCACATGCTGGTTTACTTATTTCAAATTGCATCTACAGTTGTCTAGAAGGCTAGGGCATTGAGAAGAAAATTTCAGCAATAACTTTAGACAATGCTTCAGCAAATGACAGTATCATTTCATGCTCACGTAACCAATTTAGGGCTACAGGAAATTTATTTTTTGAAGGAAAAATATTCCAGGTCAGATGTTGTGCCCATATTGTAAATTTGATTGTATAAGAAGTGCTGAAAGCAATCGACGATACTGTAGAGAACATAAGAGAAAGTGTGAAATATATAAGGGGGTTGCCATCGAAACTGAGTGTATGGAATGACATCATCCAATGTTTGAATGTGCCATCTAAAAAAATATTGAAGTTGGATGTCTGTACACGTTGGAACTCGACCTATGAAATGTTAGATGCGGCAATGAAATTATAGCTTGCATTTCTTGAATACGCGGCGCATGACAGAACATATTCTTGGTTGCTGAGTATAGATGATTGGGCCAAAGCATAACAAGTTTACACATTTCTCCAAGTTTTCTACGATTGCACGAAGATTTTTTATGAGAATCAGTATCCAACCGCGAATCTGTTTCTTTCATCTCTTTAGAAGATTAAGGATACTCTATAGAAAAATGCCAGTGCGGGTCCAGATTTCATACGCCATATGACAGTTGGTATGAAGACGAAGTTCGCTAAATACTGGGACGAATGTCATCTATTGATGTTCATGACAATTGTTCTTGATCTTCGTTATAATATGGGATTGGTTAGCTTTATTTTCATGAAGCTTTATCCTTCTGAAAGAGTGGCAACAGAGACGTCTAAGGTTCGTCAAGCCCTCGAAGATTTGTACAAATCGTATATTAATACTTTACCTGCAACGGGTGTTAAAGAAAGTAGAGATGCGGATATTTCTGTACCTGATAATCTGAATGTGCTAAATGAATACATATCATACTTGACAGAAGCACGAATGTAACTTGATACTAAGGAATCAGAGTTAGAAATGTACCTCAAAGAGCCAATTGTAGTGCGAGCTGAATTTGATGTGTTGGAATGGTGGAAGATAAGGGTTAGTGAATTAAAATACCCTACATTATCTGTGATGGCACGGAACATATTATCAATACCAATTTCAACAGTGGCATCAAAATCCACATTCAGCCCAGGGAGCAGGGTTGTGAGCAAGTATCGAAACTCACTTTCGCCAAACACAGTTGAAGCGTTGATTTGTACGCAAGATTGGTTGCGCCCAATATGGGGAGGAGATATGAATGATGATGATGATGAAGAGGAGATTGAGATTCGTGACGAGTCTCTACTTGCAAATTAGTAATTATTTTTAATTTTTCGATTTTTTTTGGTTGAACGTTGAATGATTTGTAATATTATTTCACTACAACTACAAACATGAAAATATTAGTCCTTTTGGAGTCGTGGTTTAGAAGACTTTGAATCTTTAATATTTATTTACATATGTCTGTTCATTTGCTTTTATTTTTAAATTTTGATACATTTATATTGCTTTCTTTTGTTCTTATATCAAGTTCAAATTATTTATCAATATTTAATTTTTTTAATTAAAAATTGAATGTAGCTATGTCGTTATTTGAGTTATCGACAAACATTTGGGACTATGTGTAACACCCCATACCTCGGGTACTCGAGTGTTACCTTTTAAACCCACGATTATTTAAACTCGAGACCTGTCAACCTAATAACTTAACTCAACATACCTAGGGCAAGATTTCCCAAGTAGCATTGAGACCATCCGCCACGACTGTGGAGACTCAGCTTACACGCCACATCGATCAAAGAGGTAAGCATGATCAAATGACTTAAGCCAGATCAATTTTTAGGACAACTCATATGGCATTATTTCAAAAACTAAATCCATGAAAGTCAGTGGGTAACCAACAGGGTATCTTTGCGTTGTAAACACGTGTTTAACCGTTGAAAATAAGTGTCAAACTCTCTTGACCACCAGATTACGTCATTCGGGCCAAACACGGCCCAGAAAGGTATATAATGGCCCACTCGAACCTTGGCCCAACCACAAACCAGCCGGGCCCCTTGTAGCGGGTCCCCAAGACAGTTGAACGGTGAAGATCAAACACCTGAGTCAGGGTGGGCCCCAAAGCTAGGCGCACGTATACCTCAAATACTAGTGCACGAGGTGCATTGGACGATTATTTAAGGTCAAACCATGGTTGACCGAACCAAATCATAAGAAATTTCCAGAGAAGTTCCCGCCAACGCCCTATTTGAAAACAATGACTTTTGAGCCTCTAAGTGGACCAACCTGGCCACTTTCCGAACAATCTGGACCGTCCATTTTGTCGGTGGGGTCCACCCCAACAAAACCGTATAAGGATGGGGCCCCTCGAAAACAAACGAAGAAGATCCATAATTGACTGTCCGGTTTATCACAAATAACAGGATCCGATCGGACCGCTGGTATCAAGGGATGGGTTGCGTCGGCTTACCCATAGTATTTTCGACGTGCAGGCACCATCTCTCTCTCTCTCCAACCAAAAGTGACCCAAGCAGAGAGGGATTACCGCCGCGGTTTCCATTTCGGGAAAAGCAGAGGCTGCCACCGGCAGCCATCGTTTGGAGAGCAAATCTCAGTCGTTGGGTCTTTCCCTTCCCTGCCTATAAATGGGGAGCTCAGCCTCTCAGACTTTACACAAAAAAGGAGTTAAGAGAGAGAGAGAGAGAGAAACAGAGTGAGAGCGTGCACACCTTTGGTGAGCTTGGAGCACACTGCCCCAACTTAGTCCGAGAAAATCGGACCGAGTCGAGTCAATGTGGGACCACAACAACACTATTTGAAAGAGAAAAGAGAGGAAGAAAGAGAAGAGGGCAATGGGTGTGTGCAGTTATGGAAGGTAAGACCTCTCCCTCCATTTCTTTTTTTTTCCTCTTCTTCAAGAGACTCTAAAGTAAACTCATATTAAAACTCCATCACACCTCGCCACACATATGCAAAAGTACCCATCAGCAGGGACTACACATATAGTGAATGGTAGACTCTGCTTTGAAGCTGAAAGAAACCTACGTTCAAGCATTATTTCAAGGCCAAACCGGCCTGAGTATGGCCCTGTTTTGAGGGCCGAGCAATGAAGTGAAAATGGTCTCAGATAGAGACTAAAACACGTACTCGATATGGCCCCCAAAACAGCCTGCAATGGAGGTTGTTTCACGTCAAGCAACCAACACATTACAACTAATGATGGGCCGCTTGTGGGCTCTACCAAAATACAAGTGCGCGCTGCACAAGTGTAGGTGGGCCTCTCCCAAAACCGATGAAACGCCCGAGTTTGGGGCCCTGCACAAGTACAGGCGGGCCGCACACTGTGTCAACGGGTGAAATCCCCACCCCACAGCGGTTGTTGGGCCATGCATGTGACCCCATCTTGGTAAGGTGGCTCATCTGGGCCGTCCTTTGCAAGGCGTAAGTTCCTGGACATTTTCAAAAAACTATATATATGTATGTTTGTGAAGTACATGCAGGGAATTTTTTTAAATAATACTATATTACCTCTACGCATGAATGTAACTGGTGTGTCCCACACGTGTGGACCCACCTCTGGAAAATGCATTCCATCAGAATGGCATGACAGACCACCCACACGGGAATACATCCAGCCGTCCACCAGTTTTCTTGAACAGTGACTGATGTCGACAGAACATGTGGGACCCACGCTGAGATTATATAGGTATAAGTTGTATGTTTGGGCCCCACACCTATGTGGAACCCACGTTGATATAATATACATATATATACCAAATACAAATGATGTATAATGTGTAGGTATACACTAGATGCATGTGACGTTATATAACATTGGAATATACAGTAGATGCATGTGATACATGGTATTTAAACATAGAGCAGGTGCATGTGACATTAATATAATAATTATATATATAATAGACACATGTGGTGGCCCCGTATGAGACCCATGTTGAAATGATCATATCTACACCATCCTTTTGGATCGTGCCTATGGGACCCACCTAGTGTATGTGTAGGATCCTGACCGTTCAAGGTCTGTACATGGCACATTTCACTGTATTATCTACTTCGTCCGCCTGTTTTTCCACTGAACGTGCACACGTATGGAGCATGAAGAAAGGGTTGTAGGATCTAGCGGTGGGAAAGGTTGGTTGGTGTATCTCACACTAACCACAATCGCTGTACACATCAGCCAGACATGTGAGTACCCACCTTGATGAGTCTGTTACGATTTGGGCCGTCCATCTGCCTGCAATCCAGGCTATTCCACCTGTGGATGCCTAGCTTTGGACATGATCACCCAGATTCATAGCTCAACTAATAGGCAGGATGAAGATACCTCGTTTCAGCACTAGAGGTCTTGGTGTTAATTCCCTAACAAGGTGACTAACATGGCACGTGTGTACCAACATGGGTGGTGTCGGTGCCATTTGAAACATTAGATGTGCCCCCACGTTGGTCACATATGGACTCCACCATATACGAGGTTCATCTGTCCACCTATGCGGTAAAATTCCACCTCATGGTGTAACACACCATCTATGGGACTTCACTATGAAATATCCGATAATCCAAGCGTGGAAATACCCTACAAATATGAACCATGATTTTAAGAAATCTCTCAAGCAACCTTGGACTACAAGAAGAATCAGGCCAAACTCGAGAACACCACCATATAGGTGATGACTTTCCCCATGGGCTTTCCATTTCTAAATTAGTCAAACATATTTTATACCAGATTACCACTACTGTGATACTTGCTTGCATGCTAACTAACCTATGAAAAATAATTACTATTTCTTGTCTGTTGATACATTATTAAAAATCATTATTTAAAATTCCGATGCCTCCTTTGACAATTTTATTCGAAGTTATATGATATCACATGCTATGCCTCTATGCATAACCTCGCAATGCTATACGTGGAAGATTCCATGATTGTATGCAAGCCACACTTGGGATGTAATTAGACAAAACGTGTGGGAAATAGGGGCTTTGAATTGGTGTCATTTTGATCAAGGTATCCTATTAAAAACATCTCAAGGTGAAGGACCTCATGAGCTGGGGATGGTGGTATGAGACATTATGCCCGAGCTGTCGGCTTACGCTGGGCTCCAAGCTCCCTTTTAAAGCTGTACACGAGCAGAGAAAACTCGGGTACTCGCTCGACTCGACTTGCTTTTACTCGACTCAACTCTACTCGTCAGTTGTTTGAGCCAAGTACGAGTACAATTTTGGTACTCGTTATTATTTCGAGTAGAGTACGAGTTGGGTAGTACTCGACTCGATACTCGACTCGGTACTCGACTTGTATACTCGAATGGGTACTCGACTAGGGACTGGGTAGCCCTAAAACTAAAATCGTCCCTCTCCCTATCACTTTCATCCTTTCGCCCGCCCGCCTAAAACAAAACAAAAAACCCTCCCTCCCTCCCAGCGACCAGCGCCCAATGCCCGTTCAAATCAAACCTTCCCTCTCTCTCTCTCTATCTCGGTCACTCCCGTCCGGCCCCGTGGCCCGTCTCTCTCTCTCTCTCGTCCCCTGCCGCTCGTCCCTGTGGCTTGCCCAGTGCCCCTGTTCGGTCATTCTGAGTCTTCCGATGTTCTCCCTAAAAAATCCTCTCTTTTTAAAAAACCCTAACCCGCACGGCCACAGCGACCGTCCGGCGGTACCTGCCCTGCCTGGTCGTCATTTCCCTTACCAAGCTACCCTTCTTCTTCCCTCTCTCTCTCAGGGCGCTCACATTGCCCTGTCCGGTGGCCACAACGACTGTCCGATGGCCTGTCCGCAGCTTGTCATTGCCCTGCCCGGTGCCCCTGTCCCTGCTACAGGTTGCAGCTCGTCCACTCATTGCTCGACGCCCCTGTCCGCAGGTCATCCCACCTCTTCCCAGTGCCCGTCTGTCCATCAGGTAAGAATTATTTTTTAATTATTATTTTAATTGTATATAAAATAATTATTAGTCGATTTTTGTATTTTCATTTCATCCTACCTAGCGATAGACTAATAGTAGTGAATTGTTAATGGGTATGATATGAATGCAGCATACTTATGGGAGTTTAAATTTAATTACTAAATTAATATTAATAATTTTAATTAGTGGACATATGTAATGTAATGTTTGATATACTGATTGAAATTTCATATTTTGAATTGACCACAGCATAGGATCACAATTGAACCACTAATTTTTTTTAATCATTGATTTATAGCGCTAGTTTACGGACTGCTCAAATCATTCCATTAATGTAATTTTAGTTATGTAGTTGATAATGGATTAATACTTTAATAGTTTAGTGACAACTATATATGTTACACATTCTATTCTCTTTCTTTTAAAAATAAACAAAAAAGAAAATTTATTGATAATCTCACTAAAAAGAGAGGTCTCAAACTTAGTATGAGAGAATATTTACAATTCCTTTAATTCTAATTACATACCATCCATACTTCTAAATGACTTTTGGATTCTAAAAACCCTTCAATGCGTCGAGTCCTCCCAATCCATTCTTAATTGGATTTGACATTTGGGTTGAGGAATGCTTAGTGCACTCAAGTTATTACACTTAGCATTCATCTTTTAGATTGCACTTTTAATTCATTTATTGTTTGATTGTCATCTTTTATTATTATTTGTATTGTTCTAGTTGTAGTCTAGGATAATTAGTTGTCCATTTGAGGATTTCTATGTTGCCAGATATAGATTCAGTGTGTTCTTGGATGCATAGAAATTATCAAATTGTCCCTTTTGAGACAGTTCAGGGTTAGATAGATTGTAATGTCTTCATTTATTCCAATTTAAATACATATGCCTGTTCTGGTTTCGTCTCTTCCTTTTCTCTCTGGATATATTTCATGTATTTATTTATGTCGTCAAATGTCCACACTTTGTGTTGATTATTGACATGAGAATCAAATACAAGATTAATATATTCTGGAGAGATAGGGGGAGGTGCTGTCGGAATTTCGGTGTAGCATTTAAATTGAAAAATGAAGCATTACAATCTATCTAACTTTGAATGAGTGACTGATTTACACAGTTAAGTAATTATGCCCATCTAGCGGTCTAACCATCTGGGACCCTAGGTATAACCGTATAACATATCGAGAACTTTATTTTATAAATGACTAGTCAAGACGAAAGACCAAATATCTCTGGAATGGGTGCATCGGTCACATCTCCTTTAATAGTAGAGGGAGACGTAGACACGTCAACTGCATGCAAAGGGAAAAAGAAGAGATTAGCAGTGTGGGATGATTTCGAAGATGTGACAGTTAACAGTGTACAGAAGATAAAGTGTAATCACTGCAAAGGGTTATTCAGTAAGATTCCAGGAGGATCTACGATACATCTAATTAGACATTTGAAGACGTGTCCTAAGAAAGCAAGACTTCCTCCTTCCGGCCAACAGACGTTGTCATTTACGAAGTCAGAAGGGGACGACTCCCAAGGCATAGTGTCCACTCATAAGTTTGACAATGAGAAGCTAAATGAGTGGTTTGCTAGATTAGTGATTTTGGAAGAAAAACCTTTCACAATGATTGAAAGTAAAGGGTTTAGGGCTTTCTGTCAATTTCTTAACCCTCGGGCCGAGAATGTCTCCCACGTCACATTGCAGAGAGAAAACTTGAAGATGTACGCAAAGGAGAAGATGAAACTGAAAGAAGTTTTAGCTTCAGTGACTAGAATAGTTTTGACTTCTAATTTATGAACGACGTCCAGTCACAGAAAGGGATACATTTCATTAACCGCTCAGTATGTTGATAAAGATTGAAAACTATGCAAGAGAATTTTGAACTTTAAACACTTTCCTCCTCCACATACTAGTTTACTTATTTCAGATTGCATCTACAGTTGTTTAGAAGGCTGGGGCATTGAGAAGAAAATTTCAGCAATAACTTTAGATAATGCTTCAGCAAATGACAATGTCATTTCATGTTTACGTAACCAGTTCGAGGTTACAGGAATTTATTTTTTGAAGGAAAAATATTATAGGTCAGATGTTGTGCCCATATTGTAAATTTGATTGTACAAGAAGGGCTGAAAGAAATTGACAACACTATAGATAATATAAGAAAAAGTGTGAAATATATAAGGGGATCGCCATCGAGACTGAGTGTATGGAATGACATCTTCAACGTTTGAATGTGCCATCTAAAAAAGCGTTGAAGTTGGATGTCTGTACACGTTGGAACTGAACCTATGAAATGTTAGATAAAGTAATGGAATTACAACTTGCATTTCCTGAATACGCGGCGCGTGACAGAACGTATTCTTGGTTACGGAGTATAGATGATTAGGCTAAAGCACAACAAGTTCACACATTTCTCAAAGTTTTCTACGAGTGCACGAATATTTTTTCTAAGAATCGGTACCCAACCGCGAATCTGTTTCTTCTGTCTCTTTGGAAGATTAAGGATGCTCTACAGAAAAATGTCAGTGCGGGTCCAGATTTCATACGCCAGATGACAGTTGGTATGAGACGAAGTTCAATAAATACTGGGACGAATGTCATTTGTTGATATCCTTGGCAGTTGTTGTTGATCCTCGTTATAATATGGGGTTGGTTAACTTTATTTTCATGAACCTTTATCCTACTAAAAGAGCGGTAGCAGAGACGTCTAAGGTTCATCAAGCCCTTGAAGATTTGTACAAATCGTATGTTAATACTTTACCTACAGCGGGTGTTGAAGAAAGTAGAGATACAGATATTTGTGTACTTGGTAATTCGGATGTGCTAAATGAATACATATCATACTTGGTACAAGCACGAATGAGAGTTGATACTAAAGAATCAGAGTTAGAAATGTACCTCAAGGAGCCAATCGTAGTGTGATTCGAATTTGATCTGTTGAAATGGTGGAAGATGAGGGTTAGTGAATCAAAATACCCTACATTATCTGTGATGACACGTGACATATTATCAATACCAATTTCAACAGTAGTATCAGAATCCGCATTTAGCACGGGGAGTAGGTTTGTGAGCAAGTATCGAAGCTCACTTTCGTCAAATACAGTTGAAGCGCTGATTTGTACGCAAGATTGGTTGCGCCCAATATGGGGAGGAGATATGAATGATGATGATAATGATGATGAGGAGATTGAGATTCGTGACGAGTCTTTACCTATAGATCAGTAATTATTTTCGATTTTTCAAATTTTTTTGGTTGAATGTTGAATGATTTATAATATTATTTCACTGCAACTGTAAACATGAAAGTGTTGGTCCTTTTGGAATATGGTTTGAAAGACTTTTAATCTTTGATATTTATTTACATATACCTGTTCATTTGCTTTTATTTTTGACTTTTGATACATTTATATTGTTTTCTTTTGTTCCTATATAAAGTTCAATTTATTTATCAATATTCTGATTTTTTTATTAAAAATTGAATGTAGATATGTCGTCATCCGAGCCATCGACAAATATTTTGGACTATGCTTCCCCAGTTGAATCACCACCAAGGTCTGAAAAAATAAAGATTAAGTGTAGTTTGTGTGACGCAAAGTTTGTAAACAAGACTAATCGCTTTCGCTTACACTTGTCATGTCGAGGTGGCGTTGCAAAACCATACCTCAATGCCCCTAAGGATGTCCAAATTCTTTTTCAAGTTCTGTTAGATTCGAATAGAAAACCTTCCACTCCATCTAAACCTTCTACTTTTGGATCTATTACACGAATGACATTCACAAAAAATGCAGAGGAGGAAGCCAGATTAAAAGCTTTGGAGGAAGAATAATTCCAACTCGCCTTAAAACGCATTATGAAAAATGTTCCTAGACTTCAGAGATATTCGAGTCAAAGACAACACGATGTTGAAGCAGGGTCGAGTTACTCGAGTACGACAAACAAGAAGAATAAAAAGAGTAACAAATTCAAATTCTTGACTCGCCTCGGTGAATTTTATAGGGCATTAGGTACTACATACAATTCTTCACATAAAACAAGTTTGAAAATTTTAGTTCAAAGTATAGAAGAGCATGAAGGAAAAATCTTTTCGCCTTCTGACTCAGAGGAAGTGAATCAATTTGTATATGAAAAAATAGACAACAGTTCCAGTGGATCAGATGACAATACAGGAAGACACTCCTCTTATGGAGGTTATTAGTTATAAATTGTCATTTTGAAGTAAACAATGTAATGTAAATATGCTAATGTAATTATCGAAGTTTTTTAATTATAAATTATATGCATTTTATATATTTTATTGTTTAGTTTAACTTTGAATTTCAATTGACTCGAACTCGCCTCGAAAACTCACACTCTACTCGACTCGATTTCTGCTCGTACTCGAACTCGCCTTGAAAACTCGCACTCTACTCGACTCGATTTTTACTCGTACTTGAACTCGCCTTGAAAACTCGGACTCGACTTGACTCGTTTACTACTCGTACTCGAGCAAGTAGAGTACGAGCAGCGAGTCCATGCTCGTTGGCTGAGTAGAGCCGAGTACGAGCAGCACTCGGGCGTTAAGAGCCGAGTATGAGTAGGGCGATACTCGACTTGTGTACAGCTCTACTCCCCGTAGTGACCATTGAGTTACTTAAATTGACTGAGTGTAACTGGATTAATAACGGCTGGATAATCATGTATTCGTAGCATATTGGCGACGACAGATGACTAATTCTGGATGTTGTAGCACTTGTACTAGTGCTGTTGGGGTATCGTTTCGCTAGCTCCCAGACTATCGACTATCGACCCCTGTTCGAATAGATGATCATTCTCAGGTCGATGATTGCATGGGTGACAAGCCCATGTCTGGCTGGATGTGCATCCCCAGGCCGATGTGCATTCATGCATCTAATAAGACTGTATATTGCCTATTTTGGATTACTGCTTGTGTTCCTTTTAACTATGTTTGCTAAGACGAAGATGTATAATCTTGAGGGGAATTCATACTGAGTTGTCCACTCATCCATCAACTATCCAACCGTACAGAACATGCAGGGATGAATGTAAAGAGTGTCGGTGGCGGCCTGGGTGATGCCACTGTGGAGCAAGAGGAGGAGTATCATGAGGACAAGCCGCATAAGGACGCAGTGGCGTATTTTGGAGTTAATTAGTAGTTTGACACTATATTTTAGTGGTTTGGGATTTTGGACTTATGGATTTTTGTACTTAGACCTCCAGCTGAGTGGGTCGAATATTTGGATTCTCATGATTTTATATATATTCCTTTTTGCTATCACTCCGAGTTTGTTTCCCGCTGGCTCTCTGATTTATAAACTTCCAGATTTCTAAAAACAAGACTCGTACTCGGGTTGTAGAAATCGGGGCGTTACACTGTGCTTCCCTAGTTGAATCACCACCAAGGTCTGGAAAAAGAAAGATTAAGTGTAGTTTGTGTGGCGCAAAGTTTGTGAATAAGACTAATTGCTTTCGCTTACACTTATCATGTCGAGGTGGTGATGCAAAACCATGCCCAAATGCCCCTAAGGATGTCCAAATTCCTTTTCAAGCCATATTAGATTTAAATAGAAAACCTTTCACTCCATCCAAAACTTCTGCTGCTTCTGGATCTAATACACGAATGCTATCCATAAAAGATATAGAGGAGGAAGCCAGATTAAAAACTTTGGAGAAAGAACAATTCCAACTCGCCTTAAAACGCAGTATGGAAGATGTTTTTAGACTTTAGCGATATTCAAGTCAAAGACAATACGATGTTGAAGCAGGGTTGAGTTAATTGAGTACGATAAATAAGAATAAGAAAAAGAGTAACAAATTCAAATTCCTGACTTGTCTCGGTGAATTTTTTAAGGCATTGGGTACTACATACAAATTTTCATATAAAACAAGTTTGAAAAATCTAGTTCAAAGTGTAAAAGAGAGCGATAGAAATATCTCTTCGCCTTCTGACTCAGAGGAAGTAAACCAATTTGTATATGGAAAAATAGATAGTAGTTCCGATGGATCAGATGACAATACAGAAAGACACTCCTCTTATGGAGGTTATTAGTTATAAATTGTCATTTTGAATAATGTAATGTAATTATGCAAATATGTTAATGTAATTATCAAATCTTTTTAATAATAAATTATGTGCATTTTATATATTTTATTATTTCGTTTAACTTCGAATTCCAATTGACAATCGAATTGAAATTCAAATTAATTGCAATTTACAACTCAAACTCGGCTCAAAGTTCGAACTCGTTACTCAAAAACCTTGCTTGAATTGGGCTCAAATTCAGACTCAGACTCCAACAAATTTAGACTCAGACTCGAACTTGCCTCGAAAACTCACAATCGACTTGACTCGATTTCTACTCGTACTCAAACTCGACTCAAAAACTCGGACTTGACTCCACTCATTTACTACTCGTACTCGAGCGAGTAGAGTACGAGCAGGGAGTCCATGCTCGTTGCCCAAGTAGAGTTGAGTACAAGCAACACTTATACATTAAGAGCCGAATACGAGTAAGACGATACTCGACTCGCATAGAACTCTATTTGTGATGTGGTCTCCCCATGCTTTAGATATAATTACTTTTTAGCTCATGCGCGCTCTGAAACAATCTCATATAATTATGATTATAATTATAAACTATAGATATAATAAATACAACTTACGTAACTTTGATGTATTTTAAAACATTGTTACAACTTGAGATGGAGGACGTTAGTGGTTTTTGTGGAATCAAACTGTGTTCCACACATCACCGACTTGGCCGGTGCGTTGACGAGTGGACCACACTGCAAAAGGTAGGAAATTAAACATCTACGGTTGAAATCCTCTTGGATTATTTAAGTTTTAAATTGATATAATTCTTTTCATTTACGTCCACATGACATAATGAAATTGTATCGAAAACAAATTTTATTGTGGGGAGTATGAATATTTAAACGGTGAGGATCATTGTAACACTACTATTTTATTGTGTCGTCCACTTCAGCTTTGTATGTGGCTCAATTTTAGCTCATGCCTAAAACAATCTAGCCAAATGCGTGAATGGTGCAGATATAATAAATACAGTATAGCGGGGCATGTAACTTTCATCTACCTTGAACCGGTCGTACAACTGGGAGCAGGCCGAGCACTGTTTTGGATCATGCCATGAGTTTTCAATACAGATGGACGGCGTCGATGTATCTCGCTCCTGTTTAATGGTAACGTCTCATTCCAATTGATTTCTTACATTCCTTTGCATACACGTGTTAGCTATTTGTTGGATCCGTACTGTCAGTTACCAGAAGCAACAGTAGATTACGCCGCCACCCGCGACACCTGGCCGGTACGGTGCCATTGGAGCGCGCGCCTTCTTTAATTCCTCGATCCAAAGGGCCCATACGCGTACTGAGTAAACTACGTCGGGCCTACCATGCCCACCATGATATATGTTTATTATCCATTTCATCCACCCATTTTTTTCATTTAATTTTAAACCACGAACCCAAAATTCTATCATATCAAAAGCTTAATCGGCCCACACCACAGTAAATAGCGAGAATTAAACCCCGTTAAAAAATGATTTGAGCCCAGAGAAGTTTCAGATTAATATTATATTTATCGTTTCTATTAATTCATGCGTTTTTGACCTTATAAACAAGTTGTATGACAAATAAACATAACTGCAGGTCTTACGAAGGCTTCAATGGTGGAGGTCATTATCCCCACTCTTTCCTATGGTGTGGTCCACTTGATAGTTAAATATGCTATAATTTTAGGATTATGGCATAAATTTATCTGTTAAAACAGGTGGACGGCGTGGATACGAAAAATACATCACAGGTAGGCCCACAGAGTTTACTCGTACGCAATATGAGTCCGTCTAAAGAAAGTGGCATTTTAGAAATTGTTGGCATGAACAGTGGCATTTGACGGTTGCTTTTCCCGGGAAAGATAGAACAACCATTCATCGCCTTTTCAAATCTCTCTTCCAAGACACCAACCGTCTTCCCTCTGTTTCTCTCTCTCCCTCTTTTAGTAACCATTTCTCTGGCCTTGTTCAAGAAAATCCATGTCAACTCCTGCTGCTACAGCAGCAAAGCAACACGTAGAAGAGATCCGACGGTTGAAATTCTCCATAGGAGGAGAGAAAAATCCACTAACGGAAGACCTCAATCAAGCTGTTAGAAATCTATCTGCTGAGCTATATACGAAAGACGTCCATTTCCTTATGGAACTCTTACAGGTTCTTTTTTCTCCTTCCTCTTCTCATTGAAGAAAAACAGAGGAGCCAAAAACTGAAAATCCCTTTTGTAGGGCCTGTTTGGATGCCTGTAAGTTGGGTAAGTGGGAAGTCACTTACAGGGAAGTCGCTTACAGGTGGTGTTTGGGGGAGAAAAATCGCCTGTAAGTAACTTACAACCTGTAAGTCACTTACAGGCAAATCTACCAAAAGGGCCTGTTTGGATGCCTGTAAGTTGGGTAAGTGGGAAGTCACTTACAGGGAAGTCGCTTACAGGTGGTGTTTGGGGGAGAAAAATCGCCTGTAAGTAACTTACAACCTGTAAGTCACTTACAGGCAAATCTACCAAAAAACTGCAGGGCGAGGGGGGTGGGAAGTCACTTCCCTGTAAGTCACTTACAGGCTCAACGGTCATATTTTTAAAAAGGGGGGAAGAGGGAGAAACGCACCAACCCACCAACCACCATTATAGCCTTGAAGCTCCAGCCAAGCTCTCCCCCTCCCTCTCTGCAATCTCTCTCCCCCTCCCTCTCTGCAATCTCTTTCCGTCGCTGAAATCTCTATCCGTCTCTGCAATCTCTCGCTGGTAGCTCGCCGTAGTGCCTTCCGTCTCTTCTTCTCTCAAAACGGTAGGGTTCATCCACCCTGTTTTTTACCCTTTGAAATGGGATTGGTTTGACGTTAACTGTTTAAGGCACGCTGGCACACCTGACGCAAGTGCGTATTTTTTCACAGCTGTTATTGGCCCATAATCCGAACGGACCATGTGATGCAGCATCCCATGAAAACGTTTAGGGACTAATTTGGGCCCTGATTTAAAACTCTAGTGGGCCATAGAAAACAGAGATGCAAATCAAGGTAGGAAAATGTTTTCTTTTTTCATGGCCCATCAATATTTTAGATCAAAGTATAAGTTGGCTAATGGGGCTTTCATGGGGTTCTGCATAACTAGGACCGTTCGGATTTTGGACTCAAATCACGTATTATGAGTTCTGAAAAAGTTCTCAAAAGAACTCTTGCCAGAACTTGGTGGCAGATGAATATTTTTGCTTACAACTCATTGGGTGAAATCAGACCATTAACTTTTTATGCGTTCATTGTGATTGATTCTTTAAATCCATGTTATTTTGAGACTAATCATCAATGAAGTCCATGCACAAATTCTTGGAGCTTTTATCCATCTGATCACTGGAGTTTTTCCAGTTGAATGTGGACTGGTCTCTCTCTCTCTCTCTCTCTCTCTCTCTCTCTTACTGTCAGTTTTCTGGCTGCTGATGAATGTTTACAATAATCTGGTTGGTTTGATTTTGGGCCGGGATCCATCCATACTGGGAGTGTTTTGATCCCTGTACATGTGGCCACATGCATGGTGGAGAAAATCCAACTGACAAATTTTTATCTGGCCACCTTATCCGAATGGTGTGATTCTTGGGCCCATTTATGGTAGGGCCACTGGAAGAGTGGCCCTGATTCCTTTTGCAGATGGCTTTGTGTGGTGAAGGCACATCATTGGTTTTTATCTGGCCAGCGCATTTGCGTGATGCATTGTTTGGGCTATGTCCATCCATGGTGTGCCTATTGGATGAATGGTCAAGATTCCTGTAGTGTGGATACGTACAAGGTGTAGAAGGTGATTTTAATGGTTTCCATCTGTGTCATTGGGATTCTGCATTTTCTTGGCTTTAGGTTTCTTTTGGTTTTAGACTTGTTAAAATGAGTTTTGGAGTGTTTGTCATCTATTTTTAATGGTAGTCAGTTTCTCTACATTCTGAGGCTTGAGAGTTGCTAGAGCATGAATATGATACTATGTACAGCATCACACTTGCAAAAATGAAGTTGTGCAACTCTGATGCTTGATTATTCAATTCTCGTCTTCTAGTAGTAAGGATGGGTCTGTTTGGCACCTGAGTTCTTGCGAGAGAATTTGTTTTATTGTTGTGTAGGACTGAGACTTGTCAAGGCCTGGCAGTGAGCTAAGCTCAAGCCCAGGATGGCCTACTAAGGATCCAGCACCAGGCTTGCCTGGCCTGCTAACCAAAGTCTAGGTCCAGCAATGTTTAAAAAGCTGGCCTGTTGGCCCTTTTGGCAGACATAGGCTTGTGCCCAGCCTTCCTTCCTTAGACATAGACTCAGTTTGTGCCTGCAAAAAAAAAAAAAAAAAAGAAGAAGAAGAAGAAGAAGATTGCATAGATCTTTTAGGCTGCCTGAATTGTTGCTGTTTTTTCTTTTCTTTTCTTTACAATCTATTATAGATATTTTGAATTCGTGGGCCCACTTTTATAGCCCACTTGATGATTTGTTTAGCTTAATAATTATCTCAAATATTCATCTTGATGGGCTTAACAAAATAACTTTTTTGATCCTATGTTTTTTTTATATGATTATAACATTTTAGAACGATTCCCCAATCCAAGCTCTGCTCTATGTGAATGTACAGCTTTCTACCTATAAGTAACTTGCAGGCTATCCAAACAGAAAAACTAACTTACCTGTAAGTGACTTACAGCTTACATCCAAACAGGTTCTTGTAAGTAACTTTCACCTGTAAGTGACTTACAGGTAAGTCACTTACAACTTAAAAAGAATTTACAGGCATCCAAACAGGCCCTTAAGACCCATCTCTTTCGTTTTCCTTTGTTTTTATTGATAAAATTTTTGGTGGGATTTCAGAAATCCGATTGTCAGATATCGTTGATGAAGTTGATACTCGGGCCTTTGTGCAGTATACTTGTTTTACAGTTCTGACAAGTGGGGCCATGCCTCTGTAATCTAGACCATTGGACTGTTGGGTCCCCTATTTGAATGTGAACATTTGCTGCATTTCTCAACTAGCTACCATTAGGCCACGAATATGAAGGTTAGGATCATTGCATGCAGGAGGTTTTTGGGACATCGTCTATCGACTGTCGGATACAACTAACAGTATGGATTACAAAAAAAGGGGGCCCACTTGTCAGAACTGAAGATATGGGCCAGTTTGGTATGTGGGCTTAGGTGGGATGGAATTGCATTTGGTCCCTTGCAAATTCCATCCGGAGTTTGGAGATGACAAGAATGATTGTGATTCGGTGGGATGGAATTGCATTTGGTTTCTTGTGGGATTTATGGTGGATTTTGAAATCCACTACATCCATGGCCTCACATTGATGTATGTGTTTTGTCCACGCCGTCCATCCATATGTGCCCTTTACACTTGAAGTTCAAGTTACCTTTACACTTGATGTTCGAGTTGTACACGTGTATAGGTGACTGACATCAGTTGTGAATCTGGTCAGCTGATTACAATTCCATGGTTGACCAAACATGTTTTGCTTAATACAATGTTTTTCCAGAGGAAGAATTTGATCCCAAACATGGGAGTTGGATCATCAAAATACCATGGCATTTCCAGACATACAATCATTGTGCAATAATGGTGGTAAACCCATCTAATGCAATTCCATACCATTTAATCCCACGGACCAAAACAGGCCCGACTAAACCACAAAACAAGTGGTGGGGGAGAGGAACCTTTGGTTCATCTTTAGCATGAGCTATTATACAATCTCCAGCTGAAGTTTGTAAAGAGCCATTTGAGATTTCAGTTTGGGCGGGGGCCAGTGGTTCAGTGACTGGAACTGTTTTAATGGGCCCCAATGGATGGCCTATACCAAAAAGTCACCAAAAGTATAAGTTCAGTTTAATGTGATTCCTATTTTACTTCTCCACCATCTATTTGCTGGCTGCTTATTAAATGGTTAGAATTCTTCCATTGTGGGGGAGTTTTGATGCATGGGCTATCCATCATTATTGGGATCATTATATCAATGATTTATGTCAATGTCAGGATCGAACCACTTGCACAACTAGTTGTAGATTAGGAAAATCCTTGCAACCAGATGCATGTGGGGCCCACTGTGGTGTGTCTATGGCATCAAATCCATCCGGCAAGGTTGCCTCATCATGAAATGACTAATGAGAAGCCCCCAAAATCAGGCCCATCCAACTGTCAAGTTGTCCCCCACGTGAATTTGGAAGTTTTTGGATGGCTGGCCATTGCTTTCTATGGTGTGATCCTCTGGATGATTGTATTGGCTTGATTTCTTAGGAGGCTCATCCAACCGTCATGTTGTCCCTCTCTGGGAAATGTCCACTGATTGAAGGTCTGATTGTTTGACGAAGGAGATTTTTATCCATCCCCATCAATGGTGTATCATACTAGGTAAACGATCTGAATATTTGAAATGTGGCCCCTCTAAAAAATGCTGGCCCAACTAAAGTGCCATGAACTAAGCCAGCGTAGTTTATTACCTCAAGAATCATAACCTCTCTTTCATCATCACATTCTGGTTCAAACATTCCATCTCCTTGATGAAAAATTGAAAGTTGGAAAAGACCCATTCTTTCTTTATTCTTTTATTGCTGGAGCCAACATTAGCTAACCCATAGCCGAGAACATTGGTTGGTTTTGCTCATTTTTCTTTTTTCTGTCTCTTCTTTTCTTTCTTTCCAGAATGCTGAAGACAATGAATACCAACCCAAAGTAGACCCATCTCTTGAATTCGTGATTACTTCTACAGACATTACAGGCACTTGTGCTACTGCAACACTGCTTGTTTTCAACAATGAGGTTGGCTTTTCCAAGAAGAACATTGAGTCAATCTGCAGCATTGGCAGATCGACCAAGAAGGGGAAGCGGCAAGAAGGATATATCGGAGAGAAAGGTAAGCTTAATTTCATTTCAATATGACGCAGGGATGAACGTGATGAGGTCGATCACCGTCTTCCTCAAGGATAACTACTCCGAATCCACGGAGCTTCTCTGGACTCCTCACAGAGACTTCTCGAATCCACGAGGAAAGAAAGCAAGAGAATAGGAATAAACTCTAATAAAATTCGAAATTAATTGCTGAATGAATAAAAATGAGTTTACACCCCTTTAAATAAGGGAACCAAGCAATAGGAAAGAAATCAGACTCAAACTACAACTAAAACTCCTAGAATCCGCGACTTACTATAAATAGTAAACTTACTATTTATAGACGGTTGTGATGTCTACTAGTGCGCAAGGTTTTAGCCAAAAATAGTAAGTGTCCTATTTGGCTTTACCAAACCGTTCTCCTAATTATTCTAAGCACTTTTCATGTTGGACACAACTCCTAAAGCCCAACGGATAAAGAGCTATAAGCAAACTAAAACTTACTATTTATAGTAAAAACGAAATTAAAACGGGGGAAACGACCGTCGATCAGGGGGTTTCTCGCAAATCCGGGCTGCGCAACCCAGCGTAGCGGGGTTGGTTGGCTAAAGTAGCTCGTTCTACCCCAAAATCATATATTTTACGTCTGATAACTCATTCCGGATTGCGAGATACGCCCGATCTAAGGTCTGATGGTCCGGATCACTTATGTTGTTGACTGTGCCTTTTCTAGTCCATCTTGGCCATGAAATTGTCCGCGACCTGCTCTACATCACAATATCCTTGATATCCTACTCTCCATGAGACAACCCAAATATGGACAGTGTATCAGATCAGTGGGGTCACATGTTAAACCATAGTTTTTCTGGTTTAGGAGGATTGGCTTTGGTGGATACAGATACATACTGTAATGACATTAAAATATACAATCACTTTGGTAGAACTACCAATATCATAAAATGCTTGAGCAAGGTTACTGATCCTGCTAAATCTCATTCTTCCACTTAATGCACGTCCAAATTAAAGATGAATGAATACGTCAAGTTGATTAATGGAATCAACAGTCACGTTTAACCAGAGGTACTAAAACATTCCTTTCTATTTATTTTCAGGAATTGGATTCAAGAGCGTGTTCCTTGTTTGTGCACATCCTTACGTATTTAGCAATGGCTATCAGATCAGGTTCAGTGAAGAGCCCAACCCCGATTGTGGTATTGGTTATATCGTCCCTGAATGGGTTGATGCAAAACCAACGCTTTCAGATTTACAGAGCGTTTATGGTTCTTCTAAGACCCTCCCAACAACCACAATTGTTCTCCCTCTTAGGTCTGAGAAGGTGGAAGCTGTGAAGAAACAACTCTCAGAAGTGCACCCCGAACTCCTGCTATTCTTATCCAGGATCAAAAAGCTATCGGTGCGTGAAAGCAATGGCGATATTCGTGCTGCGGAAACCTGCTCAGAAATTTCAATCTCCAGTGAGACTGATAATGTAACTTTTGATGATGAAAGAGCAAATTCGTGTATTCTCCATCTTTCAGTTCAAGAGGGAACTGATGAGAATAAGTGCTCATACTATATATGGAGACAGGCATTTCCGGTGAAGCCTGGGGCAAAGGTGGATGGTAGGAAGGAGATGGAGGAATGGGTGATTTCACTTGCTTTCCCATTTGGAGAGAGACTGAAAAGAGGAACATCTTCTGCTGGTATCTATGCCTTTCTGCCAACAGCGATGGTCACCAACTTTCCGTTCATAATTCATGCCGATTTTATACTTGCATCATCTAGAGAAACCATACTTTTGGATAAAAAATGGAACTTGGGCATTCTGGATTGCATTCCTTCTGCGTATGTCAGTGCCTTTGTCGCTTGCATGAAGTCTGTAGGGACCACCCATCTTTCTTCTGTGGCCTCAATGCTGGACTTCTTGCCAGTTCGGTCATCCTTTGTTGCAGAACTCAATAATGTCAGAGGGACCATCAGAACCATGCTGAAAAACCATCGTATTGTGCGTTGTGAATCTTTTTCTGATGACAAACAGGTCTTCTGTAGGCCTACCAAAGCAAGGAGACTCCTGCTCGACTTCCGCAAACTCCTTGATCGGGCGAAGGAAGAAGGCATATTAATGGGGAGTGTTTCCTCTGTGGGGAAGCATGTTTTGCATTCTTCCCTTGACCTCATGCGATACAATATGGCTCTGGATTTTCTTGGAGTGGTACCTGCAGAATCTGAATGTAAATGGTATGCGGATTGCATTGAAGACTGCAAACTCACGTCGCTTGCTCCTTCAGATGTTTACATGGAGCTACTTTGCTTTATTACTATTAACTGGAAAATTCTTGGCACTATTGAGGTAAGAAGCATCCCTCTTATCAGATACAGTACTGCAGAGCGGAAGTGGATGTTTGGTGATGTTTTTTATACTAAACAGAAAAAAAGGGTTCGTTATGCTTTGGACTCTCAACAACATGCCTGGCTCAATAAGTGGAACATGGAGTTCGGATGTCCGAATAATCTGTATTTCTTATCCAATTCCGATCAGATGGCTCTTGTAAGCCATGTTAGTAGAAGATTCTTGTTTACTTGGCTTTCTGGTGATGCAGGCGTGGTATCTGCTACTGTCTATGAATATATTTGTCTGGTTCAGAAATTTGCAAGGGAAACGGGTGACCCAAAACTTGTGAAATCACTCACTCATTTTCTGTATCACTCCCACTTGAAGAATTTTGTTACTGAATCTGAGGTCTACAGCATCTGTGAAACCATGCCCATAATTGATGGGCGTGACCAAATATGTGACGAAAGGACTGAAACTCTTGTTCCTGCATCTGGAAGTAAGTGGGTGAAGCTGATGGGTTGCAATCCATTTGTAGAAAAGAAGTACATTGATTTAGGGGAGGCATATACTGAAGGTGGTACTTTTGCTGGGGAGCATACGCTGAAGGAAGATCTAATCAAATTTCTAACCAAGTATATGAAAGCCAAGGACTTGCTGGAACTATGTCCTCCAGATCTGGCATTGCCGGTGGCTTCCTCACAACTACGAGTAGATCAGACATTTTTGCTACTTGAATGGATCCGGACTTTGCAGTTTAAGAAAGTGGAGATGCCCGCAATGTTCATCGAGAGCATAAGAGTCGGGAAATGGATGAAAACCTGCTCTGGCTTCAATTCACCAAATCATTGTTTTCTTTTTCATGATGAGGGGGAATATGTTTTCTTACAAATGGGTAATGTTCTCAAGGGCTTCTCAGTTATAGATGAGCAGTTTTATGGGATGAAGATTAGATTGTATGCAGATGAGCTGAAATTGATTGGGGTGAGGTTTGGGTCGATGGATGTATGCAGACTAATAATCGACCATGTTACATCTCTTGCTTCATCAAGAATTACTAGCGAACATGGAATTTTACTGCTGGAGTTTATTAGGTACTTAAAGAAGGGAGAAAAACTCAATGATGAATTTTTGAGAACTTTGAGAAAGGGGGAGTGGATGAAGAGCTCTAAAGGGTACGTAGCTCCATTTGGGTCGGTTTTCCTTCCATCCATTATGGGGGCTCTGTTACAAATAACAAACCTTCCTGTCATTGATGAAACATTCTATGGAACCAAGTTTGGTTGCTATACCGCCGAGCTCAAGTTGTTGGGAGTTGTCATGGATATGGAAGAGGCGTACAAATTGACTGCAGATAATTTCACATTTCCTGAAGCTCTATGTGCTGTAACTAGAGAAAGTGTTCTGCTGATACTAAGGTGCCTTCGAAATTTGGGTCCTTTGGCTGCTGGGTTAATTGAAAAGATCTGCTGTGAACCTTGGTTGAAAACAAGCTTAGGATTTAAGTCTCCTTCTTCATCTTTTCTTCCTAACTCTGAATACGGACTTTTATTGAATGTGGTAGAGGTTCCCCTTATTGATGAATCCTTTTATGGTAATGAAATTCGCTCGTTCATCGCCGAACTGAAGGCAATTGGGGTGATCCTAGATTTTGAAAGTTCAATCAAGAAAGTTGCTGTTCAGTTCAAGTCACTCTCATCTTCTGGTGGTCTAACTAGTGCGAATGTTCTCTCACTGCTGAATTGCATTAAGAATATGAAAGAAACAGTACCTTCATTATCGTCAACATTCAGGTCCTTTTTGTTTGGGGAGAACTGGTTGAAGACTCGACACGGCTTCAAATCTCCACCAGAATCAGTTCTGTTTGATGTGAAATGGGGAACGATCTCTCAATATGTTGATCTTCCTCTCATTGACGATGCGTTCTATGGCATTGGTATCTACGGTTATAGAAAGGAGCTGAAAATGATGGGTGTCGTGGTTGATTTCAAGGACGGATGTGAGTTTGTAGCGAGAGGTCTAAATCTGCCAAAAGAACCGGGACTCATAGAGCGAGAAAGTACCCTCTCTCTACTTGAATGTATTGGATATCTGTTAGAAAAATCATCCGAAAAATCATCCGATCGATCTTTATCTGCTGATTTTCTCAAAAATACAAGGGAATCTAAATGGTTGAAGACACACATGGGTTACAGGTCCAGCGAGGTGTCTCTTCTATTTGATCCAGAGTGGGAATCCATTCTAAGTTCCAAAGATGGGCCTTTCATTGATGAAAAATTCTATGGGGACGGCATTTCTTCCTACCGGGACCCATTGAAAGCAATTGGTGTGAAGGTCAATGCAGAGGATGCATGCGAGCTAATTTCGGAGGGTCTACTGTTTCATTCTTGGAATCGCCCTATATTAAGAATCTATAGTTTCCTCAACAAGTTTGGGTGGAAACCAAAGTCACAGGATAAATCTATAACTCAGGTATGGGTTCCCACCCGACGTGGTAGAAGTGGAGAGTGGGTGAGTTCAAAGGCTTGTGTGATTCATGACAGGGATGGTCTTTTTGGTCTGCGGTTGCATGTTCTTGATAAAGATTACAAAAGTGACTTGCTTCCGATTTTCTCCTCGGCTTTTGGTGTCGCAATGGTTCCCTCGACCGATGATTATGTTAACCTGTGGAACGACTGGGAATTAAATGGTCAAAATGAAGTGAGTTTGGCTAAGTGTTGCTCTTTTTGGACTCATGTACTTGAAAATTGGAACCTGAAGACACAAGAGATTCTCAAAGAGAAAATAACCAAGTTGCCCTCCTGCACTGCCTCCGGTGATGGAATTCGGTTAGTGGAGAAGGACAAGCTTTTTATCCCAGATGACTTACAACTGAAGAAATTTTTTATGGAAGCTAGCGAAAACGGTAGTCTATTTGTCTGGCACCCACAGTCTAGCTTACAGAGCATTGATCTAAGTAAATTGTACGAGGTTTACAGTAGTCTTGGAGTGCAGAAAATTTCCAAGTCTGTGCAATTCGGTCCGAGTTCTTTCTCTATTCATGATAGCCTTGAGAGGGTTGACCCGACGGATGGGTTAATTGCAAGAGGTCTTTTTAAAACTATATTGGGTTTCCTTGCGGGTCCTCGAATCAGTATGCCAGTAAGCGAGAGGCACAAGGCTGTGCAAACTCTCATTGATATTGGAGTTTTCAAGATTGGAGAATTCACTGTTGATTGCAGTTTAGTGTTTCCGTCAGGGGAAACAAGATTGGATGTCCAAACAAGAAGGATGGTTGTATGGGACAAAGATTCCCATAGGATGCTTGTTCATAGTCAGGGCTGGGAAGATCGAAAAACATGTATAGAATTCAGTACTGGTTTTGCTCAAGCAGTTGCTGAAGGACTGCTGCATGAAAGCCCCCACGTGATTGAAGATCTTTGCAGGATAATCCAGATGGGTTTTGTATATGGGTTCAAGGGGGATGCAGTTGATTTTCTGCTGATGAAAGAAAATTTGCAGCTTTTTGTTGAAGACGAGCTATTCCTGTCAGCTGCATTCCCCTCTGAAGAAACAGATTCTTGTTCACCTAAGCGAAAGGCTGTTGAGTTGAATGTGTCGCTTGCAGAAAATAATTCCACTTCCAAGAAGAAGAGATGATGACAAGAGGAAGCAAGCAATTGACTTCATTTCTGCTTTTTTTTTTTTTTTGGGTGGTGGTCGTTTTCTCCCCACATGTTCAGGTATGAGCCCAAGCTGGGAGAAATGGTGGGACTTTGTAGATAAATTTTGGTAGTTTATGAAATGTCATACATGTAAATATGGTATGTGTAGTGTAAGTTCTTGTGTAAAGAAAAAAAAATGTAATCAAGTAGTTCCTTTGTAATAGAAGTTTTGTTCATGCATGGTTCTCATTTTGGCTCTCTCTCTCTCTCTCTCTCTCTCTCTCTCTCTCTCCCTCCCTGATATGGTGGTGCTGTTGGTTATTAAACTTGTCATAAGCTGGTACTATTAGGCTATGATTTTGTTTTAGAGACTTGGTTTTGCTCAGATCAGATTCTGCTTTTTTAAATTCTTTTTAAAGTCTCTCTCTCTCTCTCTCTCTGCTTGTTTGTTTGTTGATGAAGGCGACATTTTGATTGATGGGCTGTGAGATTCGAATTGTAAGGTGCAAAGATGGTGTAATGCAGTGAGATCACCGTATCTTCTTTTATTTGATTAACAGATGGTTCGTGAATGTTTGAGGTATTATAGTATGCTCAAGCTAAGTTCCTGAATGTTTGAGGCCTTATTATACAATGCTCAAGCTGAGTTTGTACAGTATGTTCAGGTGAGTCAGTTTGTACAGTATGTTCAGTAATCCAAACTTTTCAGATATGGGCCACATATGAAAGGATCCTCATATTGGAAGATCCAAGCTATAGAATATTTGGCCTTTTCCAGTTTGAATGTAAACCATTGCTGACTTTTCTTTCTCAAGTGACTATTTGTCGGACTAGCCCCATCTGTACAAACTGAAAAACAGAAATGGCTGAGCATTGTATGATACCTCAAAATCTGTAGGTTTTTTTTTTTTTTTAACACATGCACGCACACCCCCCCACACTCACACCATAGTGGGATTTCACCACTTATGGGTACTTGAATCCTTGACCAGGTGTTGAAACTCCTCAAATTCTGTAGTTGTTTATCAAGAAAAATCATCAGTGTAGGCTGTTGGTAAATAACTTCTATAATTTCAAATTGAATGAAAGGCCAAATGGCTTAGATGTACATAATTTTTGGCATGCATACAGTGGAATCAACAAAAACTAAGTTCTTCATGACTTTGATTACATTTTCTGGTTATGACTCTCTTTTCATCTCAGATTGTTGAACCTCCTTGCAAAAAGATATTACACACCTTGATATGTTCCGACCATATACAAATGTTTTTTTTTTGAAAAGTCGCGATATTATATTAAAAAGAAAGAAAAGGGATACAAAGCAGGGGAGAGGAGAGAGATCGCCGAGGAGGCAATCAACTACTAGACTCCAAGGAAAAGAAAATCAACTTCCTTTAGACCCACGATGTAAACAGCCCATTCGATCAGGAGCCATTTAGCCTTGCTGGCTATTACTGCTTCCAAATTTGAAAGGTCCCCAAAACATCTGTTGTTTCTTTCTTCCCAGACACTGTATACAAATGTTAGAAAAACATGGCTCCTTTAACAATCTTTTTTCCTCCCAAATGGGTATTACAAGCATTCCCTGTTGGCTCGAATTCAAACAGCAACTGCAGCACGGTGGGAACATATCATTTGAACGGTTTGGCATCAGCTCCGACCCCATCAAGCCACAGAGCAACCTGTTCCATGGAGGGCCTTGTACTCGAATCCTGACTTCTGCATTTGCTTGCAGTTTTGAGTACTTCAAGCAGCTACTCCCTAACCTTATTCCATATCAACTGGTTGAAAATCTGTTCTTCTCTCTTCTCAGACCTCTTCTGAAGCACCCAAGATACCAAGTCACAGCACCCTTTTACTCTGCACACATCTACAGGCCGCTGACTGATTTCATTGGTTCAATCCGGGGTGCAAACAAATAATTTCAAGGTGGGGACTGCTGAATGAATATCTCTGACCTCCGACTGCCTAGAACTACAATCGTAGCAGACACATGGTTTTGTTTCTAAACTGAAGCACCAATTTCAAGTAGTGTTCAATCGATAATGTATTAATCAATATTCAATGTATTAACCAATATTCTATTGATTGGTCTGCGGTAATTGGCAAACAAGATTTGTCCAAGTGCCTTTTTTTTTTTTGTGTTTTGGGAATGTCCCCACTCATAAGTCCAAGATCCACATTTATGAATTGAAATGCCCAAATGATCAACCCTGCAATCAATTATTAGAATTAATATGTCCGGTGTGGAGCCATGCATGGTTGGTCTGCCAGATGTACGATTTTGATCTTTTGAAGTATGAGTTGTGTAAAGTTCAAGATCATGAATACTACAATCTCTCTTAGACCTGCAGTTCAATTTTCAGAATGTGAGGCCACCAAATAAATGGTTATGGCTCCTGAGTATGAGTGAATGCCCACCACTGGAACCGTTGTGGGACCACAAAAGTTCCAAATCAGGCTAACATATGTGTTTTCAGTTCATCCCATGGGAATTATCTTTAAGAATGTTTTGGATTACATTTGGCTCCAAAAATGTTTCAACATACATCATTTCCAATCTCACCCTTTTCCTGTCATGTGGCTCTGGGTCTGGCTCATTTTTAGGATCCCATCCTATTTTAAACTTGTGGGGCTGATGGACAATGATTTTTCACAGAAATTGTGGCAGGCCCTGCATGGCTTCTGCCTACAGGAACTTCATGTAGGTGCGTCTTGACAGTGGGAAGCTTGGATGTTGTACTACATGTACTTTTAGAGGTGCAGGATTATGGGCATGTGTGATAAATAGTCAAAACTAGTTTAGATTGTGCCACGTATACATTCTTAGCATGACTAGACCAAAAGAAGCCTAAACAAAAGTGCAATTAATGTATTAGAATTAGACCTAGTCCTAGGTACATATAACATGATTAAGTACTAGGCATGTTTAATTCAAAGAGATCCATTTCAGATATGAAGATTGTCGTTTGAAGTGTTAATGGTAAAATAGCCTTAACTTTTGTTTAGGCATTATCAGGAAATGCAATGTAATGATTTTTATGTGCTCGTAGTTCTGGGTCAACTGACTTGCCATGCGGATGTCCGTTTTGCGAGAAACGCTTGTTTAAAATTGCAATTGTCTATACGAGCCTTTAACGTTGACATTAGGTCTTCTCACGAAAACTAAGCCCTTGAGAAAGATTCCATTCCTCTTCCTGAGGGACCACTCATTCCCTCATCCACATTTGAATCCCCCCCCCGCCCGAGAATCCCATGGAACCTGTTGAGTCTTTACCTTCTTCAGGCACAGGTGTCTTATTAAAAAAAAACCTAAACTTAGAGAAGAGAATCTAAGCTGATATGACTCTATCTATGTTATTTTCGATCCAATCCATTGTCGAAAATGGGAGAAGATCCGCGTTGAGAGGAGCCGAGAAAAAAAATTATTATATTTAAAATTTTATATTTTCATTGTATCACCTTACTATTGCAATTTTATATTTTTATCCTTTTTAAGTTTTAATTTTTTTAAATTTTCATTTTATGAAATTGATTGTAATAATGTTGGGAATGCTTTGGTAAGATTTATTAGATATTTCTATTTTTAATAAATTTAGTCTTACTTTTTTTTTAAAAAAATTTCATTATTTTACGTAATTTTATATTTGGTTTTGATTTTCCATATAAGTGATGTAATTGAACAAATTTAGATCATTATTCAATAAAAATATTTTTTCTTTTATTTCTAATGAATTTAAGAAATAACCTTGCAAATTCAAGGTCTTTATCGTTTGAGGAAGACAACGATCTTTTTCATCATTATTCATGCTTTTCTATGTGTTGGTTAGTGTTACAACGGTGTTTTTATTTTATTTTAATAAAATTATTTCCTCTCAATTTACTAATATCTAACAACGATTTGAGCAACAATCCTACAAACAACACTTTAAGAAATATTTTTACAATAACTAAGCATTTAAAACTTTATAATGAAAGAATTTGTGAGCCATACAAGGATGGCAATAGGCAATCAACCAAATCAGAAATTCAATTAAAGCAAATTCAGTTCGCATTGTGCCATGACACTGAGGATTTGCATCTTTTTAGGTCAAGTGGATTGGGTAAGTATGATTGCATCAGTTTGAGTATAGAGGGATTGGGTGGGGTTTGTATGGTTGCATTAGCTTAAGCATAGAGGGATTGGGTTTCAGCCATAAAATAAAAATAAAAAACCTGAAATAAAATGAAAAGTAATTAATGGGGTTTGAATACCTACCATTGAAAACTTTTCAAGTGCCATGGAAGTTTTGGATCAAGCCCATATTTATGTTTTCCTTTGTCCATGTCCATGTGACCTTTTGAACAAGTTAGATGGAAATTAAGAATAATGGTGGCCCTATGGCAATTTCAATGGTAAGCATCATTGTCCCCACTACTTTATGCGGTGTGGCCAACTTGAGCTTTGGATTTGCTTCATTTCTAACGTGATGCTCTAAAATAATTTATCAAAATTGATAGACGTGTGGATATAACATACATGCCCTAAAATGACACACCATACACCAACATTGTGTGTTGATGTCACCAAATCCCACCATTATGTATGTGTTATATCCAAACTTTCCTTCCATTTGGCTAGCCCGTTTTATGACTCGAGCTCAAAGATGAGACAGCCAAATCTCAAGTGGACCACACCATTGAAAGCATTGGGGATTGAGTGTCTACCATTGAAAACTTCAAGATGGTTATAGATGTTTTGGATCAATCTGATATTTGTTTTTCCCTCTATCCAGGTATGTGTGATTTGATGAGCAGGTTGGATGACAAATAAACATTATGGTCAACGCTAGGAAGGTTTCAATGATGAGAATCAATGTTACCATTATTTTATGTGGTGTGATATTTGGATTTGCCTCTTTCCTTTTTTTTTTTTTTTTATAAATAATTTATTTTAAAAAAAATAATTTCATGCTTTTAAATGATAGACATACACCGTGGTAGAGTTGTGTGTCAAGACACCATTGATATCGGTGGTGTATGGCACACGGGACAATCAGCTTCCGTGGTGTTACCCTTACTGTGGCTCCAAAATGATTAGCTGATGTATTGATGTCAGCAAGTTCCGTGGGTTCCATCATGATGTAGGTGTTATATCCAAACCGTCCATACATTTTTCTAGCTCGTTGTAAAGCTTGAGCCAAAAAATAAGATGGAAATAACGATCATGTGGACCACACTGAGAAAAGTAGTGGGGGATTGAACGTCTGCCATTGAAACCCTTTTGGGGTCGACAGAAGTTTTGGATCAATACGAAATTTGTTTTTCCTCCAGGTCTTTGTAACCTTATGTACAGATTGGATGGAAAGTAACATTATGATGGGCCTACAAATTTTTAATGGTGAAAATCATTATCACCGCTGCTATATTTGTGGTGTCGTCAAGTTAATCTTTGGATATGATTCATTTTTTGTATAATATTCTAAAATGATATAAAAAAATGGTTGAACGGTGTAGATGTGATAAATACATCATTGCGAGGCCATGTAACTTTGATCTCCTTGGAACAGTTGGCAAACTCTCTTCGCATGACACACACGAACCTACAACATCTATATATATATATATATATATATATATATATATATATATATATATATATATATATATATATATATATATATATAGCTGTTGTGTGCTACATCAGCCTATCCGCTTCCCATCCACACTGTCCATCCGTTTTTCCGGCTCATTTTAGTACGTTGTCGCAAAAATTAAGAAATCTTTATCCTGGGTGACCAATTCAGGAAATAGTCTTTATTCTGGGTGACCAAAGCAGGAAATAGTAGTGATTGAACCTCCACCCTTAAAAGATTTTTATGTCTCACCATAATGCTTATTTTCCATCCAACCCGTTAAATAGATCAACCAGATTTGGATGGAGGGAAAATGAAAACCTGATCATCATCAAAAGCTCCTGTGGCCTACAATAAGTTTCTAATGGTCATTCACCACCGTTTCTAGTGGTGTGATTAATATGATGCTTGAATTTATCTGAATTTTTGAATTAAATTATAAAATAATCTTGAAAAACAAATGTACAGCAAGGATTTACAAAATATTCATCAATGTCGGCTCCACACAGGGTAAGTGTAACAGGGAACGGATTGGGTACTCCTCCTAACACCAGCCAATGGCTGGTGGTCGGTGCTATGCGGGCTCCACCATGATGTATTTTTTTCAGAGTTTAAAAATGGACCACATTACAGGAAACAGTGATAAATGATGTTCAACCATTAAAAACATTTTGAGGGTGATAAAAGTTTTGGATCAAGCTATATATATATATATATATATATATATATATATATATATATATATATATATATATATATATATATATAATATCTTCATCTGCGCCTATATAACCTAATCAAAACATTGGATGTCAAATAAACAGTATAGTGGGCCTTAGGAGGATTTTAATGATTGGTATCCATCACTATTGTTTTCATGTGGTGTGGTCAACTTGAGATTTATATCCCTATAATTTTTGGGATCAAGTAATAAAACGATCTGTAAAATGGATGAACGGAATGGATGAAATACATACATCATGGTGGGGTCCAAAGAGCACCGACCATCAGCCACGGAGCTGGTGGTGTCAGGGGGAGTAGCCATTCCGTTTCCAGTGTAACAGGCTATGAGGCGGACGCCGATTTCCAGCGAAAGCCTTTCGCAGTAAGTTCCTGCACAAGATTCTATGTGAGGCCTACTACGATGTTTGTGAGAAAGCCACTCCGTCCATCCGTTTTTCGAGTTCATTTCAGGACATGCGGCGAAAAATGAGGATGATCAAAAACTCAAGTGAGCCACACGAGAAGAAATAGTGGGGATTTAGTGACCACCGTTGAAACATTTATATGGCTACAAAAGTTTTACATCAGTTTAATTTCTTGGCTTTTTCACTTCATATCAGTGAAAATGACCTTATAAACGGTTTGGATAGAATATAAACATCAAGGTGGATCCTGGGAAGGTTTCAACGGTAGGAATTCCTTTCCCCACTGTTTCATATGGTATGGCCCACTTGAGTTTTGGATCCTAATCATTTTCGATCTCATATCCTAAAATGATCTCAAAAAACGGATCGACGGGTTGGATTTCTAACAAACATCACAATGGGGCCCATAAAGAATCCTTGCGCAGGAACTTCGTGCGAATCGCAGGAAATCCGCGTCCGAGGCGTTAACTGTGGAAGCGGATTGGCTGGTGTACAACATAGCCGGTGAAGGTACGAGCGCTCACGTTCCTCGAGCTCCAAGTTGTACGAACGGTTCAAAGGAGATCAAAGTTACCTATGCTCAACAATGATGTATTTATTATATCTATAATGTTCAACCACTTTTAGAGATCATTTTACAATACTATCTAAGAAATGAATCATATCCAAATATCAACTGGACCACACCATAAATAAAGGTGGAGATAATGATTTTCACCATTAAAAATTTCATAGGGCCCACCATGACATTTAGTTTCCATCCAATCTGTTCATGAGGTCACAAAGACCTAGATGAAGAGGAAAAACAAATTTCATATTTATCCAAGACTTCTTTGAACCCAAAAGGGTTTCAACGGTAGACGTTCAATCCCCCAATACTTTTTTCAGCGTGGTCCACTTGACCGTTATATCTTTCTTATTTTTTGTCTCAAGGCTGTAAAAATGGATGGACGGTTAGGATATAACACATACCTCATAATGAGACCCATATAACTTGCTGACGTAAGTACATCAGCTATATAGCTGGTGTGTGGTCCACCAGCCAATCCGCTCCCTATCAGCTCTCCGCAATCTCAGTGCGATATAGAGTTAAAGACGTTTAAACAATCTTTCAATCAGTAATCAATCATTCCAGGCCTGACTGGTACGGACTTAGATTGCGTAACGTGGAACACAGATTGGAAAAGCTCTTTACCCCGCTATGAAATTCACACCGTCCATTCGTCTTTGCATATAATTTTAGGTTACGAGCGCTAAAAAGAAACGGATTCAAGGCTTAATTGAACTACACCACATGAAATAATGGGGGATTGAGCTACTACCATTGAAAACCTAGGGTAGTACGGAAACTTTGGATCAAGCTCTTTTTCCCTTCATCTATATCTGTGTAACCCTATGAACAGTTTAGATGACAAAGAAACATCATCGCGGGCTTAGAAAGGTTTTTATGGTGAGCCTCGTTGTCCTGGCTTATTTATGATGTGTGATTCATTTGAGAGAAATTTACCACTGGACAGTACATTTTACCCAGCGGTTTTTATGAAGGAATATAAACTTAAGTTACCAACTTAGACTAGCATGTGCGGACATTGAATTTGAGGATGAAAATACCATTCTTTTTAAGTAAGCTTATCGATGGCTACGGATTGGGGGGTCTATGGCTACGGATTATAACCGCAGCCATAGATACTATAAGACCCCGACAGTGGGACATTACATTGGATTAGGGTCAATCGGGTCAATGGGACAGCGAGTCAGGGTCAACCGGGTCTACGGGATGTGGTTTTTTTTTAGGTTAGTTTGTTAATTGTAACATTCCGTCCAACCAGTACAATGTCCTAGGATGTCCATGTAAGATTTGTCGCAAGATCGTTCGTTTAAACTACTCGTGGTGAGGTAACCATAGATCTCACTGGGCTTCTGGTCCATCGCGGACCACGAACTCAGTGGACTCCCAGGAATTAATTTTTCGTGATGTTCTAGTAGCACTTGCCAAATGCAACCCTCTAAGGCTAGAATTGAAATTTGGCACTTGTAAATGAAACTGAGATTTTAGGCATTTCAGCCGTCTGATTTCTTCCAAATTTACGGGAAAGGTCTAATGTATTTTCCTACACCCGTCCACAAAATCTGATACCCGATCGTGAAACGGTGACCGTTGATCGAAAATTAGACCCATATGACTAAACTCCATATCCGATCATTCCCAAATTTTGCATGACCCTTCATCAGGCCATGGAGTATTTATCCTATAATTTTCATGGAACCACCCCAACGACCGGAATGGACCCCACAGGGCCACTTAAGGGTTGGAACCGTATGATCAAACCCTGTATCCGTTCATCTGTTTGATCTCGAAGTTTGCATGGCCTCTCACCAGGCCACGAGGCACTTACCCACCAAACTTGGTGACCTAGGGGGTGATAGGGCCGCCTCTAAGTCAATATGGAGTCCTAGAGGGTCATTGTGGGCATTTGAGGAAACTTGAGGCCAAGAGGCCCAACGCTAGGAAATAAAACCCTAGCTCTCTCATAACTTCCTCTTTTATTACAACTGCCAAGGAGTAAAGGGAGAGCAAGAGAGTAAAGAGAGGAGAAAGAGAGTGTAAAGAAGAGCTAAGGTGGACCTTAGATCAAGGTGGAGCCTAAAGAAATCAAATCTTGTGACTCCTTACCTCTCCTGCAAGAAGAAACTCTCCACCACAACCACAACAATCGTCCGTTAATCATGTAGGTAAGATCCCTCATCCTTTTTATTGAAACCCTTGTGTTAAGAAGGGATTTGCTTGAGATTCTAACATGCACATGGTTGCTTTAGGAATTCCGGCCGTCCGACCCCAAAACCCTCATTCCTAGGTCTTTTTCCAAGTCTCCAATGATCCATAGGTGCAGATTATTATTCTTAGGTGACCTAACACAAATTGTAGTATGAGTTTAATGATTTTGCTTGCTTGGACGATGTATTTGGAGGATTTATAGAAAACCTAGGATTTGGATGTTCGTTTGAGGATTGCATGAAATTGTATGTTTTGTTTAGTTCTCATATGATGTTGATCGTGCTTCTCAGTAATTAGGTTGCCATGGATGATTTCATGTTTATGTCTTGCTTGATTTCTCATATGATGTGCCCTATAACATGTATGATTCATTGATTCTTGTGCATTTTGATTCTAAGGGATCTAGGAAGTGCTTAACTTCCTCACCAACCCATACCACATACACACACCTTGTTCTTGATATTGTTAGCTTTACTTGTTAGGAGAATTTGGAACTATATGTTGAGAAATATGAGAACATGATGTTGTATATGCTAGTTGATATATTGATAATTGACATGTTATAGAGCACCATCCAAACCTTTGGGTTGGTCAGGATTGTGAGAAAAGTGAAGGTGCTCCCACTGGTAGGACTATCCTGAGGCTAAACCCATGAATTTGAACTAGGACATGTGGGCGATAGTAGTTAGACTACATAGGTCGTTTATATCCGATATCGTCTGTCACGTGCTTGCCTGACTTGTGTGGTCTAGCCTATTTACTGACCAACCTTGTTTGTTAACCCTATTTGCTCACATATGTATGAAACCTGGAACACCCTACAACCATTGTAGCCCATCGATAATCAAATTGGAACTAGTCCACTGCCTCGTGAGCCGGGCATGGTGGAATAAGACATTATGTCTGAGCTGTCGGCCTACGATAGGGTTTCTGCACCTTCTCGTAGTGATCGCGAGTGATCCCTTTCTCTTGGCACTCCCCATGTGCTTGAAGTCTGGGATGGGGAACTCGACGGGATCAAGGACTGTGGGGTCTTGGCCTCACACGTTGGGAGGCCTTGGCCTCGCAAATAATTCGGGACACTTGATACGTGGGGTGTATCAGATTCCTCAACCTACTGGATGAACGGACTTAACTAAGAACTCAGCTAACACTATCGCATTGCATCGCACTAGTTAGGGTGGCGACTCGGCAGTCGAGGTCGCTCTGAGGGAGTGTTGGTTATACGCGAACGTTAGGCAGAGTCGCTCGAGGGAGTGTTGTGGCGAGGGCATGCATCATATCATTCATCATGCATGCGTATTAATAAGATCAGTTAGGTGCTTATGAATGATTATTTTTCATTAAATTTATAATATAACTGATGCTTATTATAACTTAAGACTAATAGCACCCACTAAGTTGATCACTCACTCCCACTCTGGGACGGTGCTTTAAAACATCAACCAAACTTTCCCGTAGTTGTAGGTGGCGAGAAGTATGAGGAGCCTGACGGCACGAGCTTGGACGAGGAGGACGAGCTATCCTACTTCCAGTTGATGAATGACTCTCCATTGGCTTGACAGGCGGGAGTCGGATCGTTGAGTTGTGGACTCAGCATTATTCTTTTTGGAGATATTATTCTTTTTATTATTTTTGTTGGGTAACGCCTTATGTGACCCATTTATATTTTTGGACTTGTATACATATGCTAGATCTCGTTTATTTCAGTAGACTTGTGTGGTTGTGCTTCATGTTCCAAAAATTTAAGGCTGTACATTTAAACCTAATTAAACGCATATTAATGAAAATCGGTTATAAGTGACACTCGGGAACTCGGGAGTCGAGTGTATGAGCGACCCCCGATTTTCAGGGCATTAGAAGTTGGTATTAGAGAAATGGTTTGAAATTTATTGGGCCATGGGTCATGAACTCACTAACACGTCCGTTGATTTAGGAGATGGAACACAATAGCGAATCTAGGACGATAGGGAACGCAATAAGAACTTAAAATACTAGGAACCATTCCAACACCTATATCGACAATTCTTAGATGGAAGATAAGACTTCTAAGGAGTTAGGATCGGAGAGTGAGGGCGGGTGGTGACGTTAAGAGTTGGGTCCGAAAGTCTTACGGTATTTGACGCATCGAAGGGGACGAGCTGGAAATCGAAGGATTTGACAATCAAGGACAATATCCAAGCCTGAATGAGCTAGTTTTGGGCCAAATTTGATAGTTCCGACCCATTCAGGGATAGGGACTTAGGGGTGAGTGAGGTTTTACCGAAAATAGTGGAACGGGAGAAAAATAGGATTTTGGATGCTAATTGGGAGGAATCTCATGAAACAACTAGGCCCATTGCGTAGATCATCTTCTCCTACTCCAAAATCATATATGATACTTCCTGGGGAGCTTTTTTGATTCCCGGTAATGCCAAAAGACACACGAACCTACAAATTGGGGTGGCCCCCTCCAAACCGGGCGTGGCCCCCGCCGCTCTCCGCGTGGCCCCTGCTGACCATTCAGTGGGGCGCATGGCCCCTGCCACTCGTCCGCGTGCCCCCCGCCAGATGTCCAGGGGGGCGTATGGCCCCCGCCGGACCACCTTTGGCTGGCCCCCTTTGAAATTTCAAACTTGGGGTGGGGCCCACTGTCTTATATACTTAAAGACCTCCACCCGCTCTCTCTCCTTTCACTCAAAACATTCCAAAGGAGGAGTTTCTCCCCTCCCAAACCTCAAAACCCTTTTGAACCCCACTTCCTCAACCCAAATCTCAAACCCATCTCGCCCATCATCCCCTTAAATCCCATTTCTCCAAAACCCATCCTCAATAACTTCCCTCAAACCCACTCAACAACACTTCACCCCTTCCAACATTTCATTCCTCCCCCAAACCCTCTTCTATTCTCCTCATCCCTCTCCCACTCTCAAACAAAATCCCAAATTCGCATTTAACTTTACATCTCCCATCTTACTCAACCTTCTCTCTCTTCAACACTCTCACTCCCTCATTCACAAAACCCACCTCATCTCAACACCCATCCTCAAGTCCTTCTCCATTCACTCATCTACCCTTAAAAATCCATTTCCTAAACCCTCACCTTTCACAACCCACTTCCACCCTCTTCAAAACCCTATTCTCAAACTCCTTTCAAGTTCCATTCCCAAATCCTCAAATCTTATAACCCATTTTCAAACCATTCTCAAAGACCCCATTCCAAATCCATACCCAACCCACATTCCTCCATCCTTTCACAAAGCCATTCCTAAAAACCCAAGCTACAACCCCCTTTCTAAAGACTCACTCCCCTTCAAACGAGAAAGATGGCATTCCTTGTCACCATTGTCTCATTCTTCACTATCCCGGTGGTCCTCTGTTGAGGGTCAAATATTGCATATCAGACCCCATTTATTTTTTGGATTTACAAGCATGATACTGTTTAATGGCCAGTTTTATCGTGTTTATGTTGCAAGGTGATTTTACGAGCATGAACTGCAAAAAGGTATTAAAAGCATTGATTTAATGATCTGAAGACACTAAGGCCAGGGCGGACTCCAAGGGACCAAGATCGACGGAATTACATGCCAGGGATCTGCAAAAATCGAGAAACTAAAGCTCAAGTGGCCCAAAATTGATCCAGAATGTAAGATTACAGGGTTTCCACCATCTGCTCGGCTCGAAACTTCATACATGGCCTGAAGACCATAAATTAACCGTACACGTCAAATTTTAGCCGTTCGATCACTGTGGAAGTGACCCAACAGTTAGATCAGCCCATAAATCATTGGTTTGGGGCCCACCTTATACCTGGATATGCTTTAATCTGAGTCTCAACGCTTCAAATTATATGGAAAGATAAATGGACGGAGCAGATTCCTCACATACATCATGATGGATCCCATGTACATTGCATGTGTACAATGTGCATGTGTACCGGCTGTGCATGGCAAACCAAAGTCGGTTTGACCGACTTTGACTCGAGCCGTGCGTAAATAAGGCAGCGGACGGACAACGTCCGTCCGTTTTTCACTAGTGGGCCCCACTCGTCCTTCCTTCGCATGATCTGAACCGCTCAATGACTCCAGAAGATGTCCACGACTCTCAAAAAGGTGACATTTTAGTCCCATGCACCAGATCACAAGAAAACTCCCTTCAAAACCAAGATGGATGTCGATCTGGATCAGTCCGTGGGCCGCGACAAAATCCAATTCGAAAACATCATACCTGATCGATTTTTCGAGCATCATTCGATGGACGGACTGGATTTTGTAGACGCTAAAAGAAGTGGGCTCCATCAATTCACAGAGGAGGCTCTGTTACGCAAAGCGTGCTCTCTATTTCGCAACAGAGAGTTGCGGTCAGCGCTTGTGGGCCACTATCACTGATCAAAAGTCCAATCAGGACCGTCCATTAGCTCCACGAGGTATCTATTACCACTGCCTAGGTGGCAGAATTTCAGAAAATATCATAGTATGGTTTTTCAACCGTTCACACGCTAAACGGACGGTAGTGAGAGAAATCTGTGGGCCGCACTGTAATCAATCCAAAACCGTCCATTTTCGACTGATTTTTCGAGGGGAATTTAATGGGCGGAGTGGATTTCCCGTCAGATTTTGATCATGGACTCCACCGAGCAATCAGCGTCCAAAAATTCTATTCAAAACGCAAGGGAGTTGCGTTCTTCTGCGTAACTCTTACGCATGATGCAGCGACCGACTCTCCTAAGGCTATAAAAGAGAAAAAATCTATCATCGGGGAGGACGGCTTGGGCTTCAACGTGGAAACAGTTTGGAGATATTGGGAGCTTGGGGTGGACGTGAAGTATAGAGGCAGCCGGTTAGAAGTATTTTAGTTATTTTATTTTGCTATTTTTTTAATGCTTAACATGGAGATTAGCCCATCCATGTCTGGCTAAATCCTCTTAGCTAGGGCTAAGAGGTGAAGCTTGTAGTAAGATGGGAGATATTATTTCATGTTTTCAATTTCATTTTAATTCATGAATTGATGTTGGTTTTAGTCTGATTTTAATGGAAATATTTTTGGTCTTTAATCGTCTGTTGTGACTGAAATTACAATGGGTCTGCAATGGCTTTGAATATTTCCGTTCTCCTTTATGTTTATGATGTCAGGAAGCCCTGTTGTTCACCATAGTCTCTTGGGCATGGTTGGATGTCGGTACCCTTCCTAACCTTCATACATGTGATGGGTTGGTAATTAGTTTAATTCTGTTGTTTTCCATAGTCTTTTGGGCATGGTTTGGTGATGGAATCCATTCTAATTCATATACCTATCATCTCTTGAAACTAGATCAATGTCAGTTCAGTTAATGTCCATAGAACATGCATAAGGTCTCCCTAATTTCTACAAGTGGATCCTCTGAATCCCTAGTGCTCTTCTCTCTGAATTTCTCCTAAGTTTTAGATAATAATTTCATAATTATTCCTTAAAATTCTAGTTAATTTAGATTTCATCTCATTCTAGTTATAGTTCTGGTTAGTTTTAGATAACGTACAAGATTCAGTTCCTTGGGATTCGACCTCGGTCTTACTGAGTTATTACTACATCACAACCCTGCACTTGGGGAGTGAACAAGTTTTTGGCGCCGTTGCCGGGGACTGTCGGTTATGTTTTTCTGAAATTAATTAGTTTTGGGATTAGTTTAAGATTAGATTTTCTTTAAAATTTTTAATTCTAGGTTTAGAAGTAGTTATTTTCCTTGTTAGAAATTTTTTCTAACGTTAGAAACTTGCTATTCTTCATTCTATCTGATTTTTAGAACTAACCTAATTTTTTTTCTGTTTTGTAGAAAACTTCTAATTTAGTAAGCTCTTTCTAATTTCTCTTTCTTTGAAATTTCTTCTTTTTTCTAGAAATTAGTTTACTCTTAATTAGGACTTTCTATTCTTAGAAACTAACTTATTTTGTTTTGTTTTGCAGATTCTTAACCTAGGACTCCAAATTTGGTAACTTCTTTCCATCTTTCCCTTTTATTTTCTAGATTTCTTCTTCCTTTCTCTTAGGTTTAAGTTAGAATTTGAGGGCTGAGTGTGTTTTATGCCCCAGTGGGCACGCGACAACACCCGACGTCTCGTGACTGAAGGAGGATTAGTTGAGTGGTTGACTGTCCATCGCAGGACTAGACACCACTTGAATTCTCCTGAGTTAGAGGAGGTTATGGCTGAAAATCAACCTCAAGCACTACCCCAACCAAGGGTTGAGGAAGTACATGATGAGAATGAGGTGCATCAGGCACCCCCGCCTCGTACTTTACGAGATTATTTACAACCGGTGGGGGTGAGTACGCCCTCATGCATGATTTTTCCTGAGAATACAGGACATATGGACATCAAGCCAGGGGTTATCCAACTCCTTCCTAAGTTCCATGGGCTTGAGTCTGAAGAATCATACTTGCATCTGAAAGAGTTCGATGAAATCATAGGCACCTTATACTTCCCTAATGTATCTGAGGATACTATTAGACTGAAACTCTTTCCATTTTTCTTGAAAGAAAAATCCAAGACGTGGTTACATTCACTACGTCCTAAATCCATTGACACATGGAATGATATGCAGAGGGAATTTATAAAGAAATTTTTTTCACATCATAAGACAATTACCCTCAGGAGAGCAATCATGAACTTTGCCCAAAAGGAAGATGAAACATTCTTCCAATGTTGGGAAAGGTTTAAGGATCTGGTTAATGCATGCCCACAACATGGTTTTGAAATATGACGCATTACTAATTTTTTCTATGATGGGCTAACATCTTCCATGCGCCAAATGGTAGATACAATGTGTAACGGAGAATTCATCAATAAAAATGTCGACGAGGTATGGGATAACCTCGATAGTCTCGCTGAAAAAACACAATCATGGGACTATTACCCAAGGACGAACACTACGTCTAGGCCGACTCATTCAAGGGAAAAAGGAGGAATATATCTCCTGAAAGAGGATAATGATCTTAACGCTAAGGTGGCCAATCTCACCAGAAAATTTGAGGTCATGAAAGGAAGGAAAGAAAAGGTTAATGAAAGTGTTTGCGACATCTGTGATTGCAACATTCATACTACTGAAAATTGTCCTTCAATACCTGCCTTTCGAGAAGTATTGAATGAACAATCTAATGCCGTAAATAACTATCAAAGACCTTTCAATGGACCACACTCTAATACGTACAATCCTGGCTAGAAAAATCATCCGAATTTTAGTTGGAGGAACGAACAAACTGCTACCCCTCAAGGTTTTTTCAATCAAAATCCAAATCAGGGGAGACCTCAAGAAGAACCGGCTCAAAATTCTATGCAAGAGCTGACGCAGATAATGCGGAATTTCATACAAAAGATAGATTCACGTATGACGGCTATAGAAAAGGGGATGCTTCCTGCACAACCAATCTCCAATCCTAAACCGCAATACGAGACAGGTAATCCCAACTCTTCAAATCAAATGGGGCACGCTAAATCCATCACCACTCTTAGGAGTGGGAAGGTTATTGATAAAACCCTTCCGGTTAGGCCTGAAAAGCCTCAAGAACCAGAAGAGGACAACAATGATGGATCTAGTGGCGCCCCACAAAAATTTGAACCGGAACCTCTAGAAAAGCCAGTTGCTCCGTTTTCTCAACAGTTGGTTGAACCAAAACGTCTCTCTAACTCTCAGGATATCCTAGAGGTGTTGAAACAAGTGAAAGTTAACATTCCTTTTCTTGATGTTGTAAAATAGATTCCTTTATATGCTAAATTTCTAAAGGACTTATGCACTACCAAACGACGGAAAAGTGTTCAAAAGAAGATCTCCTTGACTGAGAAAGTGAGTGCCATCATAAAACAAGATGTGCCGCAAAAATTCAAAGATCCCGGTTGCCCTACCATATCATGTGCAATCGAAAACTATCGAATTGATCACGCACTTCTTGACTTAGGAGCAAGCGTCAATCTGATTCCCTATTCGGTATACCAACAGTTAGGTTTGGGTGAATTAAAACCCACCCGAACCACATTACAACTTGCTGATCGTTCTGTTCGTGTACTAAGAGGGATAATTGAGGATGTGCTGTTCCAGGTTGATAGATTTTACTATCCTATTGATTTTATCATCTTGGACACCGAACCCATCAATGACACGAGCACTCAGATTCCCGTCATTCTTGGTCGCCCATTCCTGTCCACTTCAAATGCAATTATCAATTGCAGGAATGGTGTCATGACTATGTCTTTTAAAAATTTGACATTGGAATTAAATATCTTTTTCAATAACGGCAGCAACTCGGAGGATGATGACGATTTCCACGATGTTAACATGATTGATTCTTTTGTGGAAGATAGAACGCCTCTCACCTTATCCTATGATCCTCTAGAGACGTGCCTGGCCCACTCCCATGATCTTGATGATGATATAATTAGGGAGACGTGTGCCATGCTTGATACTACACCAGTACTTGAAGTTAACCGGTGGAGGCCACAAATTGAAGAATTGCCCCAAACTGATATAGTGCTTCTACTGTCTAACCTCAAGCCACCGAAGCTTGAACTAAAACCTTTGCTCTCTGATTTAAAATATGTCTTTTTAGGTCAAGATGAGACATACCCGGTGGTGATCTCTACCCACCTGGAAAAAGAACAGAAGAGTATGCTCATATCTACTCTCATTGAGCATAAGGGAGCTCTTGGATGGACGATAGCGGACCTCAAAGGAATTAACTCATCGATTTGTACTCACCGCATATATCTTGAGGACAATGTAAAGGCTGTTCGGCAATCACAACGTAGACTGAATTCAAACATGAATGAAGTGGTTAAGGCCGAGGTTCTCAAACTATTGGAAGTGGGGATCATATACCCCATATCCGATAGTCAATGGGTGAGTCCAACTCAGGTAGTTCCTAAGAAGTCCGGGATCACCATCGTAGCCAATGCCAATAATGAACTCGTGCTAACCAGAGTTACTACCGGTTGGAGAATGTGCATTGACTACAGGAAGCTGAATACCGTCACAAGGAAAGATCATTTTCCTTTGCCCTTCATTGATCAAATCTTGGAAAGGCTAGCTGGTCATTCCTATTATTGTTTCCTTGACGGGTATTCAGGTTATAATCAGATTAAAATCGCTCCTGAGGATCAGGAAAAGACCACATTTACATGTCCCTATGACACCTTTGCTTACAGAAGGATGCCATTCGGGTTATGTAATGCCCCTGCCACCTTTCAGCGATGTATGATGAGTATCTCTTCTGACATGGTGGGAAAATATTTAGAGGTCTTCATGGACGATTTCTCTGTTTTCGGTTCCATCTTTCAACGAGTGCTTAGCAAGTCTTAAATGTGTGCTGAAAAGATGTGAATAAAAAAATTTGATACTTAACTGGGAGAAGTGCCATTTTATGGTTCAAAAGGGAATTATCCTTGGGCATATCATCTCATCTAAAGGAATCGAGGTAGATAAGGCAAAAATTGATCTTATCTCTAACCTACCTCCATCCAAGAATATCAGAGACGTGCGATCCTTCTTAGGACACGCAGGCTTTTACAGACGATTCATAAAGGACTTTAGTCTCCTCTCTCGTCCTTTATGTAATCTTCTTCAAAAGGATGCACCATACGAGTGGACTGAGCAATGCCAAGAAGTTTTCACTAAGCTTAAAGGCATGTTAACTACTGTGCCTATCATGCAGCTACCCGACTGGAGTCTTCCTTTTGAACTTATGTGCGACGCCTCTGATTATGCTCTTGGAGCGGTTCTAGGCCAGAGAAAGGATAAGCGGCCTTACGTAATTCATTACGCAAGTAGGACTCTAAATCCTGCCCAAATGAATTACTCGACTACGGAAAAGGAACTCTTAGCCGTAGTGTTCGCTTTGGACAAATTTAGGTCCTACCTAATCGGATCTAAGATCATCATCTACACAGATCACGCGACACTTAAGTATCTTCTTTCTAAGAATGATTCTAAGCCCCGCTTGATACGATGGATCCTTCTACTCTAAGAATTTGATTTAGAAATTAAAGATAAAAAGGGAGTAGAGAACGTAGTAGCCGATCATCTTTCTCGCCTTAATACCTCTGATTCCATTGAGGCGACTCATATTAATGATATGTTCCCTGATGAACAACTGTTTAGAGTCTCCCATTCACCTTGGTTCGCTGATATTGCTAATTATCTTGCTACAGGTTCCATACCGACACATTGGACATCGCAAGATAAGAAGAAATTCTTTACCAAGGTGCGTAACTTTTTCTGGGACGATCCATATTTGTTTAAATATTGCCCAGACCAAATCTTAAGGAGGTGTGTGCCAGACGATGAGCATCAAAGTGTCATCTCCTTCTGTCACTCACAGGCCTGTGGTGATCACTTTTCTGCTAAAAAGACGACGGCCAAAATTTTACAGTGTGGCTTTTACTGGCCCACTATGTTTAGGGATACTCATGAGTTTTGTAATGCTTGTGAGCGTTGTAAAAAATTGGGAGCATTGTCCCGTCGAAATATGATGCCTTTGAATCTCATCCTTATCATTGAAGCATTTGATTGCTGGGGCATTGATTTCATGGGACCATTCGCCCAATCATTTGGAAATCTATATATTTTGCTCGCCGTAGACTATGTCACTAAATGGGTCGAAGCAATTCCGTGCCGCAAAAATAACCATCATTAATGACGTGCCGAAAATATCCTGTTGCGGTTCGGAACGCCTCGAGCCATCATTAATGACGGGGTCTCACACTTTTGTAATAAAACATTTGAGAGTTTAATGAAGAAATACGGTATCTCTCATAAGGTGAGCACCCCATACCATCCACAGACAAGTGGACAAGATGAGATTTTCAATAGAGAGATCAAACATATCCTGTAAAAAACGGTTAACCCTAACCGTAAAGACTGGTCAATCCGATTGACCGATGCCTTATGGGCGTACCATACTGCTTTTAAAACTCCTATTGGAACATCTCCCTTTAGACTTGTCTATGGGAAAGCTTGTCACTTGCTCGTGGAATTGGAATATAAAACATACTGGGCGATCAAAAATCTAAATTTTAATTTGGACAACGCTGGCTCGTTACGCAAACTTCAGTTGAATGAACTTGAAGAAATCCGGAATGATGCGTACGAAAACTCGAGAATTTATAAAGACAAGATGAAGGCGTTTCATGATCAACATATTCTACGAAAATCATTCACGCCAGGTCAGAAAGTCCTTTTGTACGATTCTCGACTCCACCTCTTTCCGGGTAAGCTTCGATCTCGTTGGACCGGCCCTTACATTGTTGTCACTGCTTATTCTCATGGGGCCGTCGAGATAAGAGATCTTGACAATGGCAAGGAGTTTAAAGTAAATGGACATCGATTAAAGCCATTTGTCGAGACATTTGATTCAGAGGACATGTCCATGCCTCTGAATGCTCCTGTTTACAAGGACTGATCTCCTAGTCTGATGGAGGTATAGGTTGGTTTATCGCTTTCATAGGACTAGGATAGTTGCTTATTTGTCTGGCTGAAGACGGTAAATTTAGTGCTCCTGGGAGGCAACCCAGCTTTTTTATTCCATTTCATTTTTTTATTTAGTTAGTTCAATGTTTATGGGTAGCATCACTGCAAACCCTCACGAGACTACAACTCGTCCACTAGGGGTAACCTAGGGGTTTAAAGGCTTGTTGCATACGCTAAATGCAATCTAGAACGCCTGCGAAAGTGGTATAGGTAGGATTTTATTTTTGTTATTTTTGTTTTACTTTCTCTCTCATACTAACCTGCTATCTTCCAGTGATCTCTTAAAACAAATCTCTCTCGAATCGTTATCCAGGTACTATCCTCCTATCACTTCTCATTTACTTTCTTGTCCCATGTGTATGTCATATTCATTTCTTTTACATTGAGGACAATGTAGATTGTAGGTTGGGGGTGGGAGATTAAGAAACCTAATCAGTGTTTTCTTGGTCTTGAGCAAAAATTTGTGAAATTTTTAAATTTGAAGTGATTTTTAATGCCTATCTTGGATTTAGAATTACAAGATAAGTGATGTTGGCAATTTATGACTCTTGGATTCAGTATCGGTTAGATTTCACAGTTAAGTTGAATTGTTAATTCAGAAGTAGAAGTTGTAAACATTGATTGAGTCATGATTTCACAAAACACATCTCGCTTGCTGTTCACTCCCCAAGTGCAGGGTTGTGATGTAGTAATAACTCGGTAAGACCGAGGTCGAATCCCAAGGGACTGAAACTTGTACGTTATCTAAAATTAAATAGAACTAGAACTAGGCTAAGATGAATTCTAAATCAATTAGCAATGGTGAAATACTTGTAGAATAATTAATCTAAATCTTAGGAAAAAAATCAGAGATAGGAAACTAGGGATTCAGAGGATCCACTTGTAGAGATCAGGGAGAACTTATGCTTGCATCAAAAATCATGGAAATTACTGAACTGCCGTTGATCTAGTTTTCAAAGAGATGAAAGGTAGATAAATTAGAATGGGTTCCATCACCAAACCATGCCCAAAGACTATGGCAAACAACAGAATTAAACTAATTACCACCCAATCACATGTATGCAAGTTAGGAAGGGTACCGACATCCAACCATGCCCAGGAGACTATGGTGAACAACAGGGCTTCCTGACATCATAAACATTAAAGAAAACGGAAATATTCAAAGCCATTGCAGACCCATTGTAATTTCAGTCACAATAGACCATTAAAAACCTAAAACATTCCCATATTAATTAACTAAAATCAACGTCAATTCATGCATTAAAATTTAAATAAAATCAAATCTCTCATCTCACTACAAGCTTCACCTCTTAGCCCTAGCTAGGAGGATTTAGCCTGCCATGGATGGGCTCAATCCAAATAAAAAAAGAGAAAAAGAAAAGGAAAAGAAAAGGGAAAGAAAAAAACCAAGCTCCTCTCTCTCTCCTCTGCCCATGTTGAAACCCAAGCTTGAGCCCTCTGTTCTTCCTCCCCAGACCCTGAATGAATGCTCCCCACATCCAAAAACCTCTTTTTATAGCTGCTGGAAGGCTGGAGTCAGTGACAGAGTTGTAGCAGGACACGGAGTGCAATTTTCGCAGCCAAGTTCGGTACCATGAAATACGTCACTTTCCTCGCTCAAATTCCAAAGAAACACCGTTCCTTAGTACTTTCTTGGGTCCTCTACATGATAGACGGTTCAGATCTGCCATATGATCAAAGATGGTGGGCCAAAACTGTCCGGAAAAGTCAGTTTTTGCGGATGTGCGAAACCTTTCGTACTATTTCGCTGTTATGATCGGTGGGCCCCACAAGCATTTTCTGGAAAATCCACCCCGTCCATTGGATTCAGAATGAAATTTCAGTCAAGAATGGGTAGTTTTGAACGTCCATTGACGTGGCCCAGAGAAGAAATCACAAAAGAATCAGTTTTGAACGCTACCGAGCAGCCCTTTTGTGGCCTCTGTATCTCACACGTGTGCACGCATGGGTACAAAAAGTCAGCATATTTTTGTAGTTCTCGAAGCCCTCTACACGGTGGACGGATCAGATCAGCCATACGAGCAATGGGTGGGGCCCACTACCGTCCGCAAAACGGACGCCGGCCGTACGTTACGCGTTGCGATTTTTTTTTTTTTTTTTTTTTTTTTAAAGAAGAAAGTCGGTCAGCGTCTTGCTGACCGACTTAACTCGTTTGGTGCACGACGAGTGCACATGTGCACTGTACACACTCATTCCATATGGAGTCCATTGCACTGTTTTGGAGAAATCTGCACCGTCCATCTGTTTTGACTCCTCATTTAAGGCGTCAATAATAATTTTGAGGCAGTTCCAGATATCAGGTGGGCCCAGAATCAACGGTTTATGGGCTGATCTGTCAGTTGGGGCACTTCCCGAGATCTTCAATGGCTGAAATTTTATATGTACGGTTAATTTATGGTCCTCAGGCGACGTATGAAGTTTCGAGCCAAACGGATGGTGGGAACCTCGTGATCTTGCATTCTAGACGTCCTTCAGGCCACTTGAGCTTCAATTTTTAACTTTTCTCAGATTTCTGACCGTGTATATTTGTCAATCTTGGTCCCCTGGAGTGTGTCCCTTGACTTTGGCGTCATCAGATCGTTAAATCTCAACTTTTAACGTCCTTTTTCCATCCATGCTCATAAAATCACTTTGCCACACAAGAATGAGAAAACGAGCCATTAGACAGCATTATATTCGTAAATCCAGACAATATCTGGGGTCTAACATGCAATATTTGACCCTAAACACTTGCACATTAAGGTTTCGATTCAATATTGAAGGATTAATTTGGTAATCACTAAGAATGAAAAGAACCGGCCTGAGAAATTTTACCATCATGATTATAAAGATGAATTGAAAAGGTTGGGTGAATGGTCTTCACCATAGGTTTGCTCCCTACAGGTGAAGGTTGATTCCCCAAGAATGACATGCAAAAAAATATTGAATGACTGGTCTTCACCCATAGGTTTGCTCCCCATAGGTGAGGATTTGATTCATTCCATTGGCATTATTCTTAATGGAAAAATCAAAAGTTGGTAGGTTGATCTATGAGGCAGGTTTCGGTTCAGGTTTTTGTTGAATCCTCTTATTGGTTATCAATGATATCTTAAAATAGAGAAGTGAATTTTAATGATGATAAGCCGAGATTATATTATACAACCATGGATCTCAATGTTTAAGAATTTTCTAATTGGTAGATTAATATTTTGAACTTGACTAGGAAGTTTACTGAGAACTTGAGTCCACGAGAAATTAATGCCCAACATTCATGAACCTTAGAATTTTTGGTATTTGGATTATTTGCAAAAATCACTCGAGTTTATGGAAATCATCCTGTAATTCTCAACTTATTTTTCGCATACTTTGCTCGGGATTAGCAAAATGCTGATTGGGGGTTGTGTTGAGGGTCAAATATTGCATATCAGACCCCATTTATTTTCTGAATTTACGAGCATGATACTGTTTAATGGCCCGTTTTATCGTGTTTATGTTGCAAGGTGATTTTACAAACATGAACTGCAAAAAGGTATTAAAAGCATGGATTTAACGATCTGAAGACACCAAGGCCAGGGACGGACTCCAAGGGACCAAGATCGACGGAATTACATGCCAGGGATCTACAAAAATCGAGAAACTAAAGCTCAAGTGGCCCAAAATTGATCCAGAATGCAAGATTACAGGGTTTCCACCATCTGTTTGGCTCGAAACTTCATACATGGCCTGAAGACCATAAATTAACCGTACACGTCAAATTTCAGCCGTTCGATCACTGTAGAAGTGACCCAACAGTCAGATCAGCCCATAAATCATTGGTTTGGGGCCCACCTGATACCTGGATATGCTTTAATCTGAGTCTCAACGCTTCAAATTATATGGAAAGACAAATGGACGGAGCAGATTCCTCACATACATCATGATGGATCCCATGTACATTGCATGTGTACAATGTGCATGTGTACCTGCTGTGCACGGCAAACCAAAGTCGGTTTGACCGACTTTGACTCGAGCCGTGTGTAAATAAGGCAGCGGACGGACAACGTCCGTCCGTTTTTTACTAGTGGGCCCCACTCATCCTTCCTTCGCATGATCTGAACCGCTCAATGACTCCAGAAGATGTCCACGACTCTCAGAAAGGTGACATTTTCGTCCCATACACCAGATCACAAGAAAACTCCCTTCAAAACCAAGATGGATGGCGATCTGGATCAGTCCGTGGGCCGCGAAAAAATCCAATTCGAAAACATCATACCCGACCGATTTTTCGAGCATCATTCGATGGACGGACTGGATTTTGCAGATGCTAAAAGAAGTGGGCTCCATCAATTCACAGAGGAGGCTCTGTTATGCAAAGCACGCTCTCTGTTTCGCAACAGAGAGTTGCGGTCAGCGCTTGTGGGCCACTATCACTGATCAAAAGTCCAATCAGGACCGTCCATTAGCTCCACGAGGTATCTATTACCACTGCCTATGTGGCCGAATTTCAGAAAATATCATAGCATGGTTTTTCAACCGTTTACATGCCAAACGGATGGTAGTGAGAGAAATCTATGGGCCACACTGTAATCAATCCAAAACCGTCCATTTCCGACTGGTTTTTCGAGGGGAATTTAATGGGCGGAGTGGATTTCCCGTCAGATTTTGATCATGGACTCCACCGAGCAATCAACGTCCGAAAATTCTATTCAAAACGCAAGGGAGTTACGTTCTTCTGCGTAACTCTTGCGCATGATGCAGCGACCGACTCTCCTAAGGCTATAAAAGAGAAAAAATCTATCATCGGGGAGGACGGCTTGGGCTTCAACGTGGAAACAGTTTGGAGATATTGGGAGCTTGGGGTGGACGTGAAGTATAGAGGCAGCCGGTTAGAAGTATTTTAGTTATTTTATTTTGCTATTTTTTTAATGCTTAACATGGAGATTAGCCCATCCATGTCTGGCTAAATCCTCTTAGATAGGGCTAAGAGGTGAAGCTTGTAGTAAGATGGGAGATATTATTTCATGTTTTCAATTTCATTTTAATTCATGAATTGATGTTGGTTTTAGTCTGATTTTAATGGAAATATTTTTGGTCTTTAATCGTCTGTTGTGACTGAAATTACAATGGGTCTGCAATGGCTTTGAATATTTCCGTTCTCCTTTATGTTTATGATGTCAGGAAGCCCTGTTGTTCACCATAGTCTCCTGGGCATGGTTGGATGTCGGTACCCTTCCTAACCTTCATACATGTGATGGGTTGGTAATTAGTTTAATTCTGTTGTTTGCCATAGTCTTTTGGGCATGGTTTGGTGATGGAATCCATTCTAATTCATATACCTATCATCTCTTGAAACTAGATCAATGTCAGTTCAGTTAATGTCCATAGAACATGCATAAGGTCTCCCTAATTTCTACAAGTGGATCCTCTGAATCCCTAGTGCCCTTCTCTCTGAATTTCTCCTAAGTTTTAGATAATAATTTCATAATTATTCCTTGAAATTCTAGTTAATTTAGATTTCATCTCATTCTAGTTATAGTTCTGGTTAGTTTTAGATAACGTACAAGATTCAGTTCCTTGGGATTCGACCTCGGTCTTACCGAGTTATTACTACATCACAACCCTGCACTTGGGGAGTGAACATCCTCTCCCTTATGGGAAAGAAAAGAGCGGTTCCTGAGAAGGCAGAGCCAAGTCAAGAGCGGCATAGTAAGAAGAAGGCCGATCAGAAGGGGAATGCAAGCTCAAAAATTCGGTCCAAGAGGCAGAACGATTCCCAAAAATATGAGACACTTGTTGAAGATTTGGGAAATTTTTATGTGCGTCAAGTCGCCTTCGAGGCCTCCGTGGAGGAACATCTGCTAGGTAATAATTCTCTGCTTAACCGACTTATGGAGAAGGATTGGGGTCTCATGTTTTATGTAACTGAGCAGGCTGATATGAGACAGGCTAGGATGTTTTACACTCGAATTAGAAACCCTCAATTCGAGCCCCTTGGATTTGATATTATAGTACGTGGCAAGAAAATCCACTTGGGAGTTGTGGACTTTGCTGAAATATTGGGAGTGTCGCAGGGGGGGGTGAAAATTGATGAAACGAATCTCGAATTGAGAGAAGCCTACGATGAATGGACTCGCTTCTTGTATGGTCGAGCTGCCCATTGGATGCGGGATGTTGGCCTGTACATGACAGCCCTGACCTCTGAATATCGGGTACTTCACTGTATTGCAACCTATAATATATACCTGAGGTTGAAGAACCGCACCGAATGCACCCGTTACATGGTGGAGTTCATGTATCAGGTGGGGCAATGAGCGAATGTGTGCGCCCCTAGCACCGTGCTCTACCAAATTGTGAAGGCTGCAAGGGTGGTACGAAAGGACGTAGCTCTCCCATTTGGCCGTCTAGCCTGCCACATAGCCAGACAGTACGGGACACGCGGATCGGACGAGAACCCCGTACCAATGGAAATCATGGGGAATAAGATGTTAAACTCTATGGGATTGGGACCCAAACAGAAACAGGCTTACATCGAACAGTACGGGGATGTCGATGAAGAGGAAGGGGAAGACGAGGAAAGTGACGGGGACGAGAATGAGAATGAGGATGAAGCTGAAGAGGCAGACGGGGCTAAGAAAATCAGGGCAGTCAATAGGGAGCCTCTTACCATCCTAGATATACGCGAGCGCTTAGATGCGCTCCAGGCCGAGGTAACAGACATCAAGGAGAACCAAGCGAGGACCGTGGAGAATCAAGCGAAGCAGGACAAATGTAATAAGAAGATATACCAGGCCATAAAGACCCTGATCTGCTGCAGCAAGGGGGAGGAAGCACCCCCACTTTCGCCCGACTCAGACGAGTAGCAGTACAACCTTACTGATGACTAGTAGTTTACTGAAATGCAGAAATGCCTCCGCGAGCGCAGGGTCGATATGTCCGCCTACCTCATGGTGGCCTAGTCGATAGGAACCATATCCTCGATGATCATTAAGGCCCCCAAGGGGCGACCGGTTCCCAGAACACGGGTAGCACTACCCAAGAGGCAGCCCCAAATGCGCCACCACCCAAGCCACAACACCAATCACCTCCCCTGCCACAGGCCATGGATCAAATGAGCCAGATGTTACTTCTCATGTAACAACAACAGCAAATGATGTCTACTATGATGGGAGCTATGGCCCATAACATGGGCATGCCGCAACCGGGCTTAGCTGCGCCCGCAAACAACATAAGCAATCTATTTGAGCAGTTCCAGCGGTATAGGCCGCCTACTTTTACTGGCACCCACCTCCCCGAGGAAGCGGAATACTGGCTTAACTGAGTCACCAAAATACTTCGGCTTCTCCATTATTCAGAAGCAGAGAACATTGAACTCATTTCCTACTTCTTTGAGAAAAAGGCGGACTTGTAGTGGGAGACCGTTCTCCGATCCGTCCCCGAGAACCATGTGTGGTTGTGGGAGGAGTTTGAGAGCTATTTCAATGAGAAGTATCTCCCTCAGACGTACGAGCATGAGAGGGAAAATGAATTCCTCTACCTCTAACAAGTTAGAATGACCGTAGCGCAATACAAGAACCGTTTTACAGAATTGTCGCGCTATGCTTCCGAAATGATCGCCAACGAGGTGATTAAGATGAGGCGATTCATTGCAGGATTAAGAAGCGGCATCCGCTCAAAGATGTGTTGTACGAGCATCCGGACCTATGCCAAGCTCATTAAGATGTCCATACGGGCGGAACAGGATGATGAACGAGTCTTACAGACCCATTCACAACTGGGGCCACGAAATATGATGGAGGGACCGTTCTCTTCCTTTGCCGAAAAAAGGCCGTGCCCAAATTCTTCACCCCGACTCACTGCCACACCGGCCCCTTCTGCACGACCTGCCTAGATATGTAGTTACTGTAAGAAGACAGGTCACTCTGAGCCTTACTGCTTCACAAGAATGAGGGACCTCTGCCACCTTAACGCAATAACAGGCCCCTACAGCAGGCATTGCAGATTCTACCCCTACGGACGATGGGGTCTAGCCAGTAGTTTCGCTGTCCTCCTTTACCTCCAGTTCGGCCTCCACAACGGCCTATACAACGATTGAACCTTCCACAGCAGGCACGGGTCCATGCCTTAGCGGCCGAGGGCCAGGATACAGTTATCCCCACTCCTACGGCCTTCGAGGTGACAACCCACATTCAAGGTACTCCCATATTTCTTTTGGTGGACACCGGGTCCACTGCTTCTCTCATATCGTATGCAACTATCAAGCATCTACGACTACGCCCTACCCCCTTCGTAGGGGTAAAGATCATTGCCGTCGCCGGTACTTTCTCAGAAGCAACGAAGATATATCGTGATTGCCCCATTGACTTGGGATGCAAGGTGACACTTGTGGATTTAATAATGACTAAGATCTTCCATTACGACGTCATCCTGGGCATGGACTGGTTGACAGTGATGAAGGTAGAAATCGATTGTGAAACAATGACAGTGAAGATAGATGAGGACAACGACACTTCCCTCACATTCCCAGTCCAAGTCAACCATGAACATAGAAATTTGTGTTATTCTTCATTGGAAGAGGGTTATGATAGACCCTCACTGACATGCACTCCCGTAGTCCAAGATTTCATCAATGTATTTAAAGCCATACCTGGACGTCCTCCTCGACGTGAGATAGACTTCACGATCGATCTGACTCCGGGTGCCAAGCCCATCTCCTTACCTACTTATTGTATGCCCCCATGTGAGATGGAAGAGCTAAGGTCTTAAATTGGCAAATTGCTAAAGTCAGGCTTTATTCAGCCCAGCATATCCCCATAGGGAGCCCCGATCCTATTTGTGAAGAAGAAGGATAGCTCATTACGATTGTGTGTAGATTACAGGAGATTGAATCAAGTGACGGTTCGGAACAAATACCCGTTGCCCCGAATTGACGATTTGTTCGACCAGTTGAGGGGTGCTCAATACTTCTCAAAGATTGACCAACAATCAGGGTACTATCAGCTGCGAGTCAGGGACGGGGATATATAGAAAATGGCTTTCAGAACCTGTTTTGGCCATTTTGAGTTCCTAGTTGTGTCGTTTGGACTCACCAATGCCCTAACGATATTCATGGATCTTATGAACAGAATATTCAGGCCATTCTTATACAGATTCACCTTCGTGTTCATCGATAACATATTGATCTATTCAAAAAACTGTGAGGAGCATGAAGAACATTTGAAGGCGGTCCTTGAAACCCTTAAGAAAAATCAGTTGTTTGCACAAATTAAGAAGTGCGACTTCTGGAATGAGGAGGTCAAATTTTTGTGTAACGCCCGTGAAAAATCCATACTTGGGCTCGAGTACCAACTCGACCCGAAATTGCGTAGAATTCATTCCTTTGGAAAATTTGACTAGGTTAACTAGTGCAACGTTAGAATAGCTGAAAAATGGTCCCTGATCACTTTAAATACGTTCTACGAGGCCCAAAGCGAGTGGAACCAAGGGTGTTATAATGCTCTAAAGCCTCGGATCAAACTCTAAGCCGGTTTGTTCTCGGGACCTCCTTGAAACTTTGTATTGGATCTAGACCGCGCGTCGAAAGTCCGATACCTCCTATCTTAGACCGTTAGAACCGTCTAGCTGGACTTGACACTCATTCCAAAAATCAAGTCAAACCGATGATCACAGGCTATTTCATTGAGCCCGGACCGAAGAGAGTGTGAATAAGGACATAGTTGGAATTTCAAATTCAAATCTGGCACACAAATTTGACGCATCAGTATTAAGCATTCTGACCGTCAGAATACAGCCAAATTACACCCTTGGATCAGGAAAAATATCTATTATATATCACGAGACTTATAGGCCTGATCTTGGTGCGGTGACCGTTAAACTGAAACTGGGCCGCCACGTGCGATCTGGGAACCCAACCGGTCTGAAAACTGGATGTATGCTAGATCTAGTATGCATGAGCTTAAGTCCGACCGCATTTGGCCTGGGGACCTCCAGAAATGCCCTTTTGGACCGAAACGGCCCCGATTTGGTTAGGCACCAAGTAAACATTGTTCCCAAGCCTATTTTGGGAATATTTTAGGCTATAAAAGGGGTTGAAACCCTCACTCCTCTCTCCCATCCGAATTTGAGAGAAGCCCTAGCTTGGGAGAGAGAAAAAGGTGAGAGATTGTGAGAGAGTGGGAGAGTTCTTCCTGCCACTTGTGCTACGTGTTGCACGTGCTTAAGCAACACTCCTCTACCGCTTTCCCGGCGATTCCACCGCAATCCTAGGTAAGTAAAAACCCTAAATAGTTGTTGATTTGAGTTTTCCTTGTTTCCATAGCGATGTAGCTTATGGATCTTATGTATTAGGCTCCTTACTCGCCGTAGACGAAGCATATACACTCCGCTTCAATTCCCGAGTCTACAAGACACTAGGTGAGGATTTTAGACGCTTTGATTGACGGTTCCCAACGCTTTCAATGTCGTTTAATAGTAGATTCTTGACGGCATCGCCGTTTGACATGTACAAAATGCTCTCCGTTTCCCGTTTCGTAAGCTAACGAAGAATATGAGATTTAGGGCATTTTAGTCATTTGTAGGAAGTACTGTTTACATTCATATTTTGCTGATGTGATTGACATGGTTTGTTGTCGCATTAGGAAGTTAGGAATGCGTGCATAATTAGTTTGGCGAAGAGATTCGCCTAGTTGCACACTTTGGGTCGACATACTATATGTAGACTTAAGTGTGTAGTGTATGTGTTTGTATAAATGCTTGTATTAGTATGTATTGAATTAAATGATGTTATTTGATAGTTTGTGATTGATTTTTTTTCAATTATTATGCCGACCTAAATGATTTTCTACATGTTGACAAAATGCATGATTTCATTACATGCATGGAATGTATGTACTTGAGGATTTGCTTAAGTTGAATATGCATGGGAAGTATGCCTTGAAGATTTGCTTAAGTTGAATGTTATAACATGTGCTAACATGCTCACATGATGTATTTCAATTCCAATACCTTTTTATAGTGTTAATGTAATTCCATAGATGTGTGGGACTTGACTTAGTCCAGGCAGTCGGTAACCGAGCGAATTCGTGGCTGACTGGTCATAGCCACGAACGACGCGTCGATGAATGTGATTCGTGTTGAGAGTTGGCGGCAGTGGTTAGGCCACGCGAAGTGTTTTACGCACTTCATGTCGTTCAATTCGAGATGCGGTCGCGCTAGTCGAGGCCGTCAAGTAACCCGACTGGCCGATGTTTGTTCACCTTGTATGTATCATAACTGCTTGAACCTAGGGTACTGAACTTACCATTGTAAACCCTATTAACCGTGGTACCTTGATCCACGAAGACTCATGAGCCGGGCATGGTGGTATGGGACACCGTGGTCGAGCTGTCGGCCTACGCTGGGGCCACAAACCTCCCCGTAGTGACCAGTGAGCACCTTGACTCGTGAGCAGATTATGGTGGTATGGGACACTATATTCTAGCTGTCGGCCTACACTGATCAGGCGACGAGCCCTTTGTAGTGACCGCGAGCGTATTCTGAGTTCACGGGAGGCGACGACCCTTCCGTGCAGTAGAGTACAGTAGGCCTGTATTGATAAGGTGATGGGGGAGCGGTGCAACGAGTGCGAGCAACAGCCCTGGCAGCCCTTGCAGTGACCTACGAAATGTACATCGTATGAGATTACTAGGAGTGACGACCCTAGACAGGATCCGTGTTGGGATTGATACAAGGGAGGTACCTTAGTTTCCCAATCCTGCTGTTTGAATGGACTAATAACAACTTGGTAATCATATCACCATAGCATTGTATGTGCCTGGAAGATGTGGAGCACTCTAGGGAGTGTGGCATGCCGCGGTCGTAAGATGTTGCCGTATGAGGGTGATCGTCGGTGAGGGCATACATCACGTCATATCATCTTGCATTAACAACAGTATTAGGACTTGTCTGATTTACTGCTTTACTATTATCGCGTGATTGAATTGTGAACATGCTAATCTTTGCTCTATGATTCCACTGAGTTGATCACTCATTCCCACGTTACGGGATGGTGTTTGCAACACCCACCAGACCCTGTTGTAGTTGCAGGTGACGACGAGATCTAGGAGGTGGAGCTAGATGATGACGAGGACCAGGATGAGTTCTCGTATATGCAGTATCATGACGGCTTCCCGTAGGCGACCTGGATCGAGGGGACATCAGTGGGACTTTTCTTTTTGAACATTATTCTTTTGTTATGTACATGTATATGAGACTCAGAGATGTAGTCATACTTTGGAGACAGTTGAGATTACTTTGTTTTTTTCCACACAGTGATATATATCCTGTTTAGTCTTCCGCTTGCTTTTATCACTGGATCTGAAGTATGAATTGCAGTTTTGGTATACTTTTACTCATGTGAATGCTTTAAATCAGACAACATCGAATCATAACCATTTTTGTTGCATAAGTGACGGTCTGGAACTCGGGAGTTGAGTTTATACACGACCCCCGATTTTCAGGGTGTTACATTTTGGGATATGTAGTGTTGAAAGAAGGAATATCTGTGGACCTCGCCAAGGTGGCGGTCATGCAAGATTGGAAGAAACCAAAGTCGATCACGGAAGTGAGAAGCTTTCTCGGTCTCGCCGACTATTATCAAAGATTTATTAGAGACTTTTCAAAAATAGCCTGACCACTATCCCAGCTGATATGGAAGGACCTCAAATTTGCTTGGAATGAGAAGGCGGAAGAAGCCTTCCAAGAGTTGAAGGACAAACTGACGTTGGCACCTGTGCTTGTGCTACCTGAGCAATAGTCAAGTATTTCCAAGAGTCTAAATGCAACCCCCTAAGGCCAGAATTGAAATCTGGCACTTATGAATGAAACTGAGATTCCAGGCATTTCAGCCGTCGGATTTCTTCCAAATTTACGATGAAGGTCTAACGTATTTTCCTATGCCCGTCCATAAAATCTGGGACCTGATCGTGAAACGATGACTGTTGATCGCTAATCGGACAGGTACAATTAATCTCCATATCCGATCATTCCCAAATTTTGCATGGCCTTTCATCGGGCCATAGAGCACTTATCCTAATTTTCATGGAACCGCCCCAATGATCGGAATGGACCCCACAGGGGTTAGAACCGTATGATCAAACCCCATATCCGTTCATCTGTTTGATCTCGAAGTTTGCATGGCCTCTCATCGGGCCATGAGGCACTTACCCACCACACTTGGTGGCGTAGGGGGTGGTAGGGCCGCCTCTAAGTCAATATGGAGTCCTAAAGGTTCATTGTGGGCATTTGAGGAAACTTGAGGCTAAGAGGCCTAACTCTAGAAAATAAAACCCTAGCTCTCTCATAACTCCCTCTTTTACTATAACTACCAAGGAGTAAAGGGAGAGCAAGAGAGTAAAGAGAGGAGAAAGAGAGTGTAGATAAGAGCTAAGGTGGACCTTAGATCAAGGTGGGGCCTAAGAAAATCAAATCTTGTGACTCCCTACCTCTCCTGCAAGAAGAAACTCTCCACCACAACCACAACAATCGTCCGTTGATCATCTAGGTAAGATCCCTCATCACTTTTCTTGAAACCCTTGTGTTGAGAAGGGATTTGCTTGGGATTCTAACATGAACATGGTTGCTTTAGGGATTTCAACCGTCCGACCCTAAAACCCTCATTCCTAAGTCATTTTTCAAGTCTCCAACGATCCATAGGTGCGGATTATTGTTCTTAGGTGGCTTAACACCAATTTTAGTATGAGTTTAATGATTTTGCTTGCTTGGACGATGTATTTGGAGAATCTAGAGAAAACCTAGGATTTGGATGTTCGTTTGGAGATTGCATGAAATTGTATGTTTTGTTTAGTTCTTATACGATGTTGATCGTGCTTCTCACATGATTAGGTTGTCGTGGATGATTTCATGTTAGTCTTGCTTGATTCCTTATATGATGTGCCTTATAACATGTATGATTCATTGATTCATGTGCATTTTTATTCTAAGGGATGTAGGAAGTGCTTAACTTCCTCACCAACCCACACCACACACACACACCTTGTTAATGATATGGTTAGCTTTGCTTGTTAGGAGAATTTAGAACTGTATGTTGAGAAATATGAGAACATGATATTGTATATGCTTGTTGATACATTGATAGTTGACATGTTATGGAGCACCATCCAAACCTTTTGGGTTGGTCAGGACTATGAGGAAAGTGAAGGTGGTCCCGCTGGTAGGACTATCCCGAGGCTAAACCTATGGATTTAAGCGAGGGTATGTGGGCGACAGTAGTTAGACTACATGGGTCGTTTGTACCTGATATCGTCTGTCACGTGCTTGCCTGACTTGTATGGTCTAGCCTATTTACTGACCAACCTTATTTGTTAACCATGTTTGCAAACATATGTATGGAACCAAAACACCCTACAACCGTTGTAGCCCATCGATAATCAAATTGAAACTGGTCTACCGCCTCGTGAGTTAGGCATGGTGGAATGGGACATTGTGTCCGAGCTGTCAGCCTACGCTAGGGTTGCTGTGCCTCTCCATAGTGATCGTGAGTGATCCCTTTCTCTTGACATTCCCCATGTGTTTGAAGTTGGGGATGAAGAACCCGACGGGATCAAGGACAGCGAGGTCTCGGCCTCATACGTTGGGGGGCCTTGGCCTTCAACTAGTTTGAGGCACTTAATACGTAGGGTGTATCGGATTCTCCAACCTGCTAGATGAACGGACTTAACTAAGAACTCAACTAACATTATCGCATTGCATCGCACTAGATAGGGTGGCGACTTGGCAGTCGAGGTCGTTTTGAGGGTGTGTTGGTCATACGCGAATACTAGATGGAGTCACTCGAGGGAGTGTTGTGGCGAGGGCATGCATCGTATCATTCGTCTTGCATGCGATTTAATAAGATCAGGTAAGTGCTTATGAATGATTATTTTTCATTAAATTCATAATATAACTGACGCTTGTTACAACTTAAGACTAATAGTACCCACTGAGTTGATTACTCACTCCTACTCTGGGATGGTGTTTTAAAACACCAACCAGATTCCCCTGTAGTTACAGGTGGCGAGGAGTATGAGGAGCCTGACAGCACGAGCTTGGACGAGGAGGACGAGCTATCCTACTTCTAGTTGATGGACGGCTATCCATTAGCTTGACAGGCGGGAGTCGGATCGTTGAGTTGTGGACTCAGTATTATTCTTTTTGGACATATTATTCTTTTTGTTATTTTTGTTGGGCAACGCCTTGTGCGATCCATTTATATTTTTGGACCTGCATATATGCTAGATCTCGTTCATTTTTGTAGACTTGTGTTGTTGTGCTTCGTGTTCCAGAAATTTCAGGCTGTGCATTTAAACCTGATTAAATGCATATTAATGAAAATCGGTTATAAGTGACACTCAGGAACTCAGGAGTAGAGTATATGTGCGACCCCCGATTTCTAGGGTGTTACATTAATACACACCCATGTCAGTACACGTATTCCAGAATGAGTTACTCGATGTGCCATATATGAATTTGGGGTAGGAGAATCTACTTTATCCAAATATCCTAGTTATTTTGCAAGAATCCATTAGGTTAATTGTCTAAAATCCATTTTATTTATACCTTTACCTTTTCTTATAAGTTTTAGTTTAATTATAGCTCTTCATCCCCTGAGCTTTAGGAGTTGTGTTCAACATGAAAAGTACTAGAAATTTTAAAGAATAAAGTGGCAAAAGGTAAGATTGAGACTTATGGATTGAGTTTTGAGAGCTTGGGAAGATAATAGGGTGATGATTTGAGAGAGAAAAGGGTAAAAACTAGTAGAAATATGGTAAGAATGAAGTAGAAATAGTCCTAGGTAAGAATGGAGTAGCTATGCATAGTATATTTACAGGGATTTGAATTTAATTATTACATCAATTTTAATATATTTAATTAGGTATATATGTAATGTTTGACATAATGTTTATAATAATCCCAATAAAATATATATTTTACCTCAAAATGATGAAATTTCAAGTCTTGGATATGCCACAAGCACATGATCACATTCGAGGCAACCTACAAATTGAGCGAGGCAACCTATAAATTGAGCAAGGGAAGTTAGGAATTGAGCGAAGGAACCTAGAAATTCAATGAGGCAATGTAACGGCCCGACTTTTCAGGACCCGAGTACACGACTCATTTCTCAAAAACCCGAGTGTTAACCTTAAAGGATGGTCAAAGTCAAGTATATATTTTTTTCTTTTATCTTTTATCAAAGTAAACAGACGAGCGTAGAATGGACAAGTAACCATAAAGAGAAATTTCAAATTTCATTTAGAATATACAAGTGAATGCCCATAATGACTTATACAAACCAATGTCTCCAAAATTTACAAATACAAGAATTTCATGATCCAATACATGAGAAATAATATAGTGCAAGTAAATTAGAGGTGCAAGACCCCTCAGCTCCTTAAGGTAGATATAATCAGGCAATCCTGGCCCTTGAACCCGGGTCCTCATCAGTATGAATGTGAAAATTATCAGGGCCACCTGTGCTACCTGTACGGTTATATATTTGATGAATGAGTGACTGGCTCAGTGTGAATTCTCCTTAAGATTACACATTGCCGCCTTAGCAAACATAGTTTAAAGGAAAAACAAACAGTAATTCAAAACAGGCGATATGCGATCTTATTAGATGCATGGATGCATGAATGCAGTCAAGGTCCTGGGTAACACATCCAGACGGACCGTGTCCTAGGTAACACATCCTGACAGGCGAAACGTTGACTCGGGAAAACACATCCAGACGGTATATGCCCCAGGTAACACATCCAGACAGGCAATTGCGTACGGTGACAATGGATGATGGTTTGTGCCCCGGGCAACACATCCAGACAGGAAAATCTATAGGTCACGTACAACAGCAATAGATGCTGGTCTGTGCAATGCATGCATGATTAGCCAACCCTTTATTAGTCCAATTACATCCAGCTAATTTAAATAAGCGCACGGTCACTACGGGGAGCGCATGGCCCAGCGTAGGCCGACAACTCAAGTATAGTGTCCCAATACCACCATCCTCGGCTCATGAGGTTCTCCACCTTGGAATGTTTTAATAAGATCCCTTGATTAAAATGACACCAGTCCGGGGGTCCTATTTTCCCACACATTTTGTCTAATTACATCCCAAGCGTGGTTTGCATATAATCATGGAATCTTCCACGTGTAGTATTATGAGATGGTGTACAGAGGCAATCAAAATAACATGTGATATCATATAACTTCGATTAAAAACATGAAAGGAGGCACTAAAATTTTTAAATAATAATTTTTGACAATATATCAACAAGACAGGAAATAGTAATCATTTTTCATAGGTTAGCATGTAAGCAAGTATCAGGTAATCTGATGTAAACTATGTTTAACTAATTTAGAAATGGAAAGCCCAAGGGAAAAGTCATCACCTATGTGGTAGTGCTCCTGTGCTCTACCTGAGTCTTCTTGCGGTCCGAGGTCACTCAAGAGTTTTCTTAAAATCACAGTTTATATTTGTTAGGTATTCCTATGGTTTTGTCCAATAACGTGAGGGTCCAAATGGATAATAACAAGGCCTTTTTGGCCTTCACTAGAGGAAACGGGCCCACCATATTTTTATCCATCAAGGTGGCTTCTAAGCGAGGGCTTGGGTTACACCAAAGATCCTTTCAATAGTCATAAGTGTAACTTGTGCATTATTGTACACTATTGTTTTATGGGGTACATGCCTCACTAATGATGATTAGCATGCCTAACATAGCCCATGTAAATCAGCACGACCCAAATGTATTTCATGTAAATTGGCACCGCCTAAATGTTGGTGTTATTCAAGTACAGTTCATATAGATCAGAACTGACCTAAGCATAGGAAATATAGATCAGCGATGTCCAAGTATTGCCTAGCACCGTCAGTACTGCTAACATGCTGGACAGCGTGCATACCACACGTACACCATGGCTAGGCTTACACAGATGGGCGGTGTGGATCAAAACATAAGTCACGGTGGTCCACAACACTGTTACCTGATCAGAGCTTGTCCAAACATCGGATGGTGTGGATGCATCACATAGATCATGGTGGACCTCACACGTGAAGCAAGTGGGGCCCACGGCTGGATGGAGCGGGTGTACAGTAAATACGTCAGGGTGGGCCCCCATCTGCTGTTGAAACAGATGAACGGCCTGGATTTAGGACAACAATACAGTAGCTATATATAGCTGGTGCACACGTGCACCAGCAAATCGCTTCATAGGTGGGGCTGAGAATGGACGGTTTGGATGCAGACCCCACCGGTTACATGTACAAAAACTTATATGCACATATCACATATATGTATATATATTTGCTACTCATTTACGTTATTATTATTATTTTTTATTTCTCTTTCCTTTAAAATGTTCAGGGCCTGACGTCCCCTGATGGACGGCCTGATCATACAGCCCCTAAACACTGGATGAGGCCCACCGTCAGCGCAGCAGGGTGCGGCCCATCTGAATTTTCTCCTCCATTTGGTGAGGCCCACCTGAACTTAGTGAGGCCCAGCACAGCCCACGACCTTCTACTGGGGCTTTTCAAGGCCGTTTCTCAGGCCAGAGACACCCTTCCATCTGGACCGTTGGTGAGGCTGATCCCAACCCTAAATCAAAGCTCTTAAAAGGACATTTTCTGGCCAGGATTTGACCTGTTTTCTGGCCCACTTTCAGCCTCAGGGATGGCCAGAATAGCCGCTGTTTTCTGGTCTGATTTTCAGACTGATTTTCAACAGTTGGCTAAGGCCCTTTGAAGGTTTGTTTGTCCTCAAAACGAGGTATGTCCCTAGGCCGTGTTCGGCCCTGTTTTAGAGCCCCGAACAGAGCCTGTTTCTGGCTCCCTGCACGGCCCCGCTGGTGGTTGTTTCTGGCCACGAACATGGCCCTGTTTAGTGGGTTGCTTGGGGTGTGGGTGAAGTGTGATGGGGCCTCAGTTTTGAGTTTATCATAGAATTTTTTAGAAAGGATGGAGGGAGAGGTTTTACCTTCTACAGTCGGGTCCGACCCGAGCTCGGACTGTCACACGCACACCCACCTTCTTCTTCTTCCTCCTCTCTTTTCTTTCTCTCTCTCACTCAGGCGGTGCTGTTATGGTCCCGCACTGACTCGGCTCGGTCTGATTTTTCTCGGACTGAGTTGGGGCAGTGCGCTCCAAGCTCACCAAAAATGCACCCTTCCCTCTGGTTTCTCCCTCTCTTCTCTCCCTTTCCTCTCTCTTTCTCTTCTCTCACTCCTTTTCTCTTTGTTTCTGGTGTGGAAATCCTGAAGCAACAGGGTCCTATTTATCGCCTAGAGGAGGAACCAGCAATGGTTGGGAGAGGGCCCACCACATGCAACAGTTGGGATTTACAAACGGTTATGCATGGGGTCCATCCGTGCGTGGGGATGGATTGATGGCATCCAGAGCTACCTATAAGTACAGTTCCTAGGTCTGGTGGGGCCCGTCTTCAGTCCGCGGTTGGGTGGGTTTTTGAGGAAGATGACCCACCCAACAATAGCGGATTTTTATCCAAGAGTTTTTAGGGTAATCTAGACCGTTTGATCGGTCTGGATGGGGCCCATAAGGAGTGTGGGGTCCACTTCTCGGATTCCAGACGAGATCTTTCTCCATCTCACGAGATCCTTTCTATTTCCCTCCTCATTCTCATGAGATGGGAAAATACTTCGTCTCATTTCGTACCTCCCATATTGGCGGGCTGGGATGGTGCCACGTGGCCCCAGAAACGGTCACCATTGTGACAGCTTCTGCCTCCCATAAACGGAAAATCTCCTTTTTCCTTCTTTACTCTCTCTCTTCCCATTTTTGGGCCATGAGAAGACCTTCTCAGCTGGCAAGGAGGAAGGCTGAAAGCCTCTAGTCCATGGAATGTTGGCTTGCCCAACAAGCTACCCAATGGTCCCTTACGATGAATCTCAGCCCCACATCGAGGAATTGGACAGTTGGGGCTGATCTTCACCATTCCAATGCATGGGCTTAAGAATGTATATCTTTTTGTTTAGTAGACCCACGCAAGTAAAATGGACGGTTTGGATCGTCCGAAAAGTCCCTCAGATGGCCCACTTTGAGCCCTCAAGTCTCCCCATTTCAAATTCTCAAAACGGGCGGGAGGAATCCGTATTTTGCAAAGAGTTTCGGTCAAATGCGGGTTGACCGTTGGACTAGGTACAGTGCACATCGTGCTAACTATCTTTAAGGTGTACATGCACCGCGTGTGGGGGCCACTGTAGTGTTTATGTTAAATCCACCCGTTTAATTGGCTTAGGGGTTCTACCAGAGGATCTTAGGCTATTATCAGGCTGTTCTAAGTTCTAGGTGGGCCATACTTTTAGATTTCATGTCTCTATGGTGGGTTCCCGTCAACCTAATAGTCCGATCACCTCTAAACTGAACGTCGACGGTTAAAATGTCCTAACGGGCTAATTTTAAGGTTTTTACTATCTATTACCAACCAATACTAATATTTATATAGATTTTATTACTTCCAATATTACTTATAATTAAAATCTCATTCACATATATAAATATAACTTTTTAATATTAACATACTATCATATACATGCTATTGGTCACTCATTCATTTATAATATATAATATAATGCTATATCTACATGTATGAATTGAAAATCGCATAATGTCATGTTTAAAATCATGTTGTAAAATAATATGCCATTTTATTAAAACATCTAATAATAATAATAATTATTATTATTATTTTTTATGGTAACGCTCGAGTACTGGAAAATACGGGGCGTTACAGGCAACCTATAAATTGAGCGAGGGAACTTAAAAATTCAGCAAGACAACCTAAATATTGAGTGAGACAACCTAAAAATTGAACGAGGGGACCTAGAAATTGATCGAGGGATCTTAAAAATTGAGTGAGGCAACCTAGGAATTGAGTGAGCCAATCAAGGAATTGAGCGAGGCAACCTACAAATTAAGCGAGGGAACCTAGGAATTAAATAAGGGAACGTAGAAATTCAGTGAGGCAACATACGAATTGAGCGAGGCAACCTAAAAATTGAGCGGGAGAACCTAGAAATTCAGTAAAGCAACTTAAGAATTGAGCGAGGTAACCTAGAAATTGAGTTCGGTAACCAAGGAATTGAGCGATGTAAGCTCAAAACTGAGCAAGGAAACTTAGAAATTGAGTGAGACAACCTACAAATTGAGCGAGACAAATTATAAATTAAGTGAGGCAACCTTGGAATTAAATGAGGCAACCTAGAAACTGAGCAAGGCAATGTAGAAATTGAGCGAGGAAACCTAGGAATTGAGCGAGGCAACCTAGGAATTGAGCGAGAGAACCTACCAATTTAGCAAGGTAACGTATAAATTGAGCAAGGCAATGTAGAAATTGAGCGAGGCAACCAAGGAATTGAGCGAGGCAACGTAGAAATTAAGTAAGGCAACTAAGAAATTGAGCAAGGCAACCTACAAATTGAGCGAGGGAACACAGGAATTGAGCGAGACAACCTACAAATTGAGCGAGGCAACATAGAAATTCAGTAAAGTAACCTACGAATTGAGCGAGGGAAGCTAGAAATTGAGCGAGGGAACCTAAGAATTGAGCGAGGGAATATAGGATTTGAACGAGGCAACCTACAAATTGAGCGGGGCAACATAGCCATTGAGCGAGGGAAGCTAAAAATTGAGCGTGGCAACCTACAAATTGAGTAGGACAACCTAGGAATTGAGCGAGGGAAGTTAGAAATTGAGCGAAGCAATGTAGAAATTGAGCGAGGGAACCAAAGAATTGAGCGAGGCAACATAGAAATTGAGCGAGACAAATTACAAATTGAGCGAGGCAGCGTAGAAATTCAGTGAGGCAACCTATGAATTGAACGAGGGAAGTTAGAAATTGCGCGAGGTAATGTACGAATTGAACGAAGAAAACTAGAAATTGAGCGAGGCAACCTAGGAATCGAGCGAGGCAACCTAAAAATTGAGCGAGACAATGTAGAAATTGAGCCAGACAACCTAGGAACTGAGCGAGGGAAGCTAGAAATTGAGCAAGGGAACTTAGAAATTCAGCGAGGCAACTTAGGATTTGAGCGACGTAACTTAGGAATTGAATGACGGAAGCTAAAAATTGAGCAAGGCAACCTAGAAATTCAACGAGATAACCTAAAAATTGAGCGAGGTAACCTAGGAATTGAGCGAGTGAAGCTAGAAATTCAATGATGCAATATATAAATTGAGTGAAGGAACCTAGGAATTGAGTAAGGCAACCTAGCAATTGAGCGAGGCAACGTAGAAATTCAACCTAGAAATTGAGTGTGTGTATTGACATGGGTGTGTACTAATAAACTAACCTAAAAACATAAAAAAGAAAAAAGAAAAAAAAAACTGAATTGGGCCCGCCTTGAATGTATGTGGACTATCCATGACGTTCATCCGTTTTTTACATCTAAAGTAAGGGTTTCAGCCCAAAATGGTGGCATATTGAAATATCAAGTGGATCATATCACAGGAAACAGTGGTTCCATCGTAGAAACCTTGTTATGCCCCTACAATGATGTTTTATTTGTAATCCATCATGTTTATAGGATATTTTTTGCATGGATGAACCGAAAACCAAGATGCGAGCTTCATTCAACAGTTCAATGGCCCACAAAAAATTTACACTATTTAGGTAATGTACTACATTATACCTGTGGTGCGTGCTTTCTTCTATAAAGAGATCAATTTTTAAAAAATATGAGATAATGTTCATGAATAGAGCGTGGGATTCAGCTAGTGGGTGGTGCAATCCAAGCAATGGAAGTAGTGTGGGATTTTTCGTCTCCTGTTTTTCGAAAATGGAGCAAGGGAAGGATGGGAGAGGAAACGACGTGGTAGTGAAAGGAGGGGTAGTTTCGTCCACAAATTTATTGTCCCCACGTGCTAGTCTGAATTGATAACTTAAGTTTGTATTCCTTCATAAAAACCTATGGATAAAAGGTTGTCTACAGTGGTCACTTTCTCTCTTTTGAGCTTTGGATATGACTCACTTTTGGGCTCAGGCCCTGAAATGACCCAGAAAGATAGATTAACGGTGTAGATTTAACACATACATCATGGTGAGGCAACAGAAGTTTGGCACGTCAACACGGACCTAGGTGCTGTGCTCCTCAGTAGGACATCCGGTTAGCGGATTGGCTGGTCTGGTGTACCCTACACCAACGACCTGGCTGGTGTAGGTACGTGTCCTGCAAATACAGGAAACGGATTGGCTATTATCCCTGCCACCAGCTAATGGCTGGTGATCGGTGCTCTATGGGCCTATCATGAAGTATATGTTTCATCTATACGGTCTATCTATTTTTTTTATATCATTTTAGGGCAGAAACAGTATTAAATAAACATCGACCATTAAAAACTTTTTGTGCCCATAAAAGTTTTGGATCAAGTGATCTTTTTTTTTTCCCTTCATCTAGGTCTGTATGACATAATCAACAGATTGGATGTCAAATAAATAGTACAGTGGGGCTTAGGAGGATTTTAACGGTGGATATCCAATCAATATTGTTTTCCTGTGGTGTGGTCCTTCCTATATTTATACCCCCCATTTTTGGAATCAAGCCCTAAAATGATACGTAAAAGTGAATGAACGGCATGGATGAAACAATACGTCATGGCGGGAGTAGCCAATCCGTTTCCGCGGATACAAGCGCTGACGCTCCTCGAGCTTCGAATGGTTCAAATGAGATCAAAGTTACATGGCACCCAAAGTGATTTATTTATTATATCCATACCGTTCATCCATTTGGAGAGACCATTTTCAAGTGTGATCCAAAACTTGAGTCATATCCAAAGCTCAAGTGGACCACACAAAAAAAAGGCAGTATCCATAATTCTTACCATTAAAACATTCATAAGGCCTATTATAACTTTTATTTTCCATCCAATCTGTTCACTAGGTTACAAAGAACTGGATGAAAAGGAAAAATAAATATAATATTAATCCAAAGCTTCAGTAACCCCAAGAAAGTTTCAATGGTAGATGTTCAATCCTCTATTGCTTTTTTTAGTGTGGTCCACTTGATCTTTAGATCTGTCTTATTTTTAATTTAAAGCCTTAAGACTAGCTATCCAAATGGAAGGACGGTTTGGATAAATCACAAAACTCCTGATGGGACCCACATAATTTGCTTACGTAAACACACTAGCCAGTCAGCGTTGTGATATATATACATATCCCGGGTCTCCTGCGCACCGTGCCGCATGGTGTTTAAAAACGAGCTTGAATAAGAGCTGTTGGATCCCATTCATTGGCTGGGATTCGGCATTCCAGCACAGGAGAGAGTCCCCGTAGAGATGACTCGCGCGCCAGTATTTTCGGACGCACGCGAGCTCCTCCTGAAGTGACGTCTCCAAGTTCTGTGGGCCACACCGTGATGTGTGTTTTGTATCTACACCGTCCATCCATTTGGAGAGACCATATTAGGGCATGATCCAAAAAATGAATTAGATTCAAAGTTCGAGAGGACCCCACCACAGAAAACAGAAGGGAGAGTGATGCCCACATTAAAAAATGAATCAGTTTTCGAAGGGTGCATTTTAATGAATGGCGTGGATCGAATGCACAGTTGCCGTGGGACCCGCAGCAGCCCTCTAGCATATGAGGGCACCTCATCAGCTATGCTCCTAACAAGGTTTACGTACCACTTCTCTTATCCAGATTTGCACGTGTGCATCAATCGGGATCGTTCAATCGTTCGTCCACCTCTTGGATGGCATCAATCCTATTTTTCTTAGTCCAATCAATCGCCCCATTTTCACCATTTCTCTTATCCAGATTTGCACGTGTGCATCAATCCGGATTGTTCAATCCGCCGTCCACCTCTTGAATGGCATCGATCCTGTTTTTCTTAGTCCAATCAATCGCCCCACTTTCAAGAGTCCACTGAAAATTACAGTCAACCGCTCTAAGGATCAGACGGTCAGGATCAATCTACACGTGCCATTTTGTTACACGTCTAATCTAATCTAAGACGCAGCTGTATTAATTGCACGGTGGAGATAGCTAATACACTGAGTTTCTATATATGATTCATAGATGAATGGTCAGATGCAAAGGCTGTATTAGAAGTACCATGTAGCTATTTTTCCACCAACATGACAAATCTGTAGAATATCCAATCCGTTCAAAAGATGGGCTACACCATATTGATCACCTGTTATGAAAATCAGGCCGATCCAATTTTCGATCAGAACACGACATCAAAATCAATGGACAGCCAATTGTATGACCATGCACTGGTGGGCCGCACCAATCAGTGATCAGCGATCTTTTCATATCAGGTGATGATGATTATCACCATGTGGATTGCCTTTTTCATGAATTGGATATTCTATGAATCAGAAATGTCGGCTGTTTCATAAGTTCAGATGCAGCTGTTGTCGCTGATAAGAACCTTTTAACGGTGGCTGTCACTCCCCCCTCTGTTTTTAGTGGTGGGGTCCTCTTGAGCTTTGGATCTGATTCATTTTTTGGATCATGCCCTAATATGGTCTCTCCAAATGGTTGGACGATGTAGATACAAAACACACCTCAAGGTGTGGCCTACGGAACTTGGAGACGTCACTTCAGGAGGAGCACACGTGCGTCCGAAAATACTGTCGCGCGAGTCATCTCTAAAGAGACTCTCCTGTGCAGAATGATGAATCCCAGCCGATGAATGGGATCCAACGGCTCTTATACTAGCTCGTGTTTAAGCTCTGTGTGACATGGTGCGTAGGAGACCGGGACTCCATATGAGGTTGACTGTATGGTACCTTCCATGAGGTTGAGCGCCGGCGGCACGTTATCTTTAATATAATAAATTTTTTATCCCTCGCATATTTTTTACAAAAGTCCTGCGCACGCCGTTGAAACCTTACTAAGGCTCGCTAGCATGTTTATCAGAGGTCTAACCTATTCATAAGTTAAGACATACGTGAAAGAAAGGAAAATGTAAATTTTAACTTGATTAAAAACTTACGTGGCACTTAGAAAATTTTAATGGTGGGTGTCACTCTATCTACTATTTTCTATGGTGGGTGCATTCTAGCTTTGGATTTAGCTCATTCTTTGTCTCATGCTTTAAATTGATATCTCCAACTGAAGGGACAGTATGGATAAACTACTCTCGATCCAAAACTTTTCCAGTGCATAAGAAGTTTTTAATGGTAGACGTTCAATCCCCACCTTATGGTGAGAAAATCATCGAACGACGTGGATAAAACACTTACATCACGTTAGCCCCACGGAGCCATTAATTCGTCCGGACGAGGTAGGACACAATCCGTGTTCAAGTGGATGTACGCGGATTAGATACTGACAGGTTGAGTAGCCAGTCAGCTATTGAAGTTATGTCACCAAGTTCTGTTGGCCTCACTATGATGTATGTGTTGTATCCACACCGTCCATCCATTTTGAGATATTATTTTAGGGCATGAGTCAAAGAATGAGGCAAATAAAAATCTGTAGTGGACTTCACTACAAAAAATAGTAGGGGAGAGTGAATGAGGCAGATAAAAATCTGTAGTGGACCCCACTACAAAAAATAGTGGGGAGAGTGATTCCTATCGTTGAAACTATCCCAACACCCACTATAATGCTTATTTGAAATCCAACCTGTTCAAAAGTTAAAAAAGATATGAAATAAGAGAAAATACAAATATCTGCTTGATCTAAAACTTTTGTGGCCTTTAGAAGGTTTTAATGGTGGGTATCACTATCTTCACTGTTTTTTGTGTTGGATCCATTGGATCTTTGAATTTCACTGATTCTTTGCATATTACCCTAAAACAATATATCTAAATGCATGGAAGGTGTGGATATAAAACATACATCATGGTAGGGCCCATAGACTTGGTGACGTAACTTCAGTAGCTAGTCTAGCTACTCAACCTATCAGTATCTAATCCGCGGAAGAAGTGGATGGAAACAACATAAATTGAACTTCTATCGTTAAGAAATTCTAGAGTGGCACAGTGCTTGGTAAGGGCCAACTTTAGTGTTTGTGAGAAATCTATCCCATCCATAAGTTTTTAGAGATCATTTTAAGACATAAGGCCAAAAATGAGCTGGATCCAAGACTCAAGTGGGCTGCACTAAAAGAAAAGGTGGGTAGAGAAATTCCTACCTTTGAAATCTCTATAGGTCGAAAGTGGTGTTTCAATTGCATCCATACCGTTCATAGCAATATTCCTACCGAGATGAACTTAAAACACAAATACTATCGTAATTTAAAACTTCTATTGCCCCACGAATATTTCAATTGTGGACGTTCAATCCTCATATTTTCGGCCAATTTGAATCTTGGATCCGGCTCATTTTCGGTCTCTTGTCTTAAAATGATATGAAAAAATAGATGGATAGGGTGGATTTCACAAAAAAAATAAAATCATAATAGGCCCCACCTAAGTTTCTAGCACAAGGCTTTTTGCAGAAAATAAGTGTGAGAGAAATAAAGGTGAAGAAGGGATATTTTAATAACAGTTGCCCTATACAATTTTCCATCCGACGACGTGCCGCCAGCACTCAACCTTATGGAAAGTATAATACAGTTGAGCGTATAGTACCTTTTCCTATATATATATATATATATATAGACACACGTATTTTTTGTGCCAGCCGTCCATCCTTTTTACAGCTAATTTGAGGACATGAGCTAAAAATTAGGAAGATCTAAATCTAAGGTGGACCATGTCAGAGGAAAAACTGGTGATGGTAGGCTCACCATTAAAAACTTCCTGGGATCATAAATTTTTTAGATCAAGTTAATATTTATGTTTTGACTTTATGGAAAATTAATAATATAGTGCACATTAGTAAGTTTTTAATGGCAGGCGTTTAATTACTAATGTTTTTGGTAGTGGGGTCCACCCAAGATTTGGATATGCCTCATTTATAGGCTTATATCTTTAAAATAATGGTGTAAAATGGATATACTCGAGATTGGATAAACCTCATTTTTAGACTTACATACCTAAAAAAATGGTATCAGAGCTAAGTTCACTGAACGAAGTGGGATCAGTTCTGAATTATGGAAGGTGGCTTATAAAGGATGATCAGCCTCAATGGTTCTAATTGGATCATATGGAAGGCTAAGATGGAAGACTTGCTTTATTGCAAGGACTTGTATTCTCCAATTCAAGGTATATCAACAAAATCAAAAGATATGACAAATGATGATTGAAAGAAATTGGATCGAAAGGCGGTGGGGTTTATTAGACAATGGTTGGATGATTTCGTATTCCACCATGTGTCTACGTAGACCTCAACTGCTAGCTTATGACTGAAATTACAAGGGCTATATGAGAAGAAGACAACCGGTAATAAGATTTTCTTGATACGATGACTTGTGAATCTCAAGTTCAAAGATGGTGGTTCTATAGCTGAGCACATGAATGAAGTCAGCAATATATTGAACTAGCTTTCCGCTATGAAGATGGTCCTGGATGATGAATTACAGGTTTTGCTATTGCTTATCTTATTACCTGATAGTTGGGACACATTAGTGGTGTCTCTAAGTAACTCCGCGCTAGACGAAAAGGTATACATGGAACATGTAACCAGTTGTCTCTTTAATAAAGAGACAAGGAGGAAGTCTCAGGGGTCTACTCAGCAAGAGGCCCTTGTGACACAGGAATGGGGGAGAGAAAAGAACAGGAAGGGCGGAAAGGCTTAAGATAAATTAAGAGGCAAGTCGAGTACTAGGAAGGATATTGAATGTTGAAATTGTGGCAAGAAAGACCACTATAAACATGAATGTCGTAAGAATAAGAACGACAAAAAAGAAAAAAGAAAGGGAAGGAAGATGAATCAGATTTCACTACGGTCGCTTTAAATGGCGACGTTGTAATTATTCTTTCAGCAGATCATGATGTTTATCTCACGATTATGAGTCAGGACACCGACTGGGTGATAAACTCGGGAGCCTCTTTTCATGTGATTTTGCGCAGGAACTTCTTCATAAGCTATAAGTCAGGTGACTATGGGATCGTGAAGATGAGAAATTCTGGCATATCGAAGATCGTAGGGGTCGGTGATATTTGTGTGAAGACCGATGTGGGCTGCACGTTCGTTCTTAGGGATGTGAGGCATATCCCAGACCTTCGCCTCAATTTAATGTCAACGAGAAGGTTGGATGATGATGGCTATGAAAGCCTGTTTGCTGGTGGGCGCTGGAAGTTCATTAAGGATTTGTTGATCACAACTAAAGGAAAGAAGTATTGTACCCTTTACAAGACAAGTGTTAGTGTGTGCAAGGGTGGATTGAATGCAATGAAAGATTCAGCTATTGACATGTGACATAGGCGTCTAAGCCATATGAGTGAGAAAGGGCTTCAGGTACTAGTGAGGAAGTGGCTCATTCCAGACGTGACAGACATACTTCTCAAAACTTGTATTGATTGTTTATCAAGGAAACGACATAGAGTTTTATTTGTTAAATCTGCTTCTCATATTAATAAAGTGCATGCATTAGATTTGGTTTATTCTGATGTTTGTGGTCCTATGAGGACAAAAATCTTGGGTGGGGCATTATATTTTGTCACTTTTATAGATGATGCATCTAGGAGAGTTTGGGTTTATGCTTTGAAATCTAAGGACGAGGTCTTTGGTGTGTTTAAATTGTTTCATGGTATAGTTGAGAGAGAGAGACAGGTAGATTATTGAAGTACATCCGCATTGACAATAGTGGTGAATACATCGGTGACTTTCATGAGCATTGTAAGTCACTGGGTATACGACATGAATAGATGGTTCCCAAGACCGCCCAGCATAATGGTGTAGCTGAGCGAATGAATGACACCATTATAGAGAAAATAAGATGCATGTTATTCCATGCAAAGTTGTCCAAGACGTTTTGGGGAGAAGTAATGCACATGACAGTGTATATGATAAACATATTTCCATCAGCCCCGTTGAATGGAAAAGTACTTGAGAAGGTGTGGACTGGACGGGATCCATTGTACAGTCATCTTAGGGTGTTTGGATGCAGGGCATCCGTTCACATACCACAGGAGGAGAGGTCCAAGCTCGATATGAAGATCAGGCAGTGTATGTTCTTGGGGTACGGTGATGAAAAATTTGGTTACAGATTGTGGGATCCGATCGAGAAGAAGCTCGTCAAGAGCAGAGATGTGGTTTTCTTTGAAGATCAGTGTATAGAAGATATTGATAAGCCAGAGAAGAACCAGCTTAGTTCAAGTGAGCTAGAGGACATGAATTCGATTATTCCTCCCGTGGTGCCTAATGGCGGGAGAGTACAGCAAGGTGCGGAGGACGATGGAGTTCCTACAGAAGATGGACCAGCGGAGCAGCCCTCACTTGATCCACCTGTTAAGCTACAGGTGATGAGGTCATCTAGAGACAGATAATTGTTCAAGAGGTACTCGCCGCATGAGTACATTATGCTGACTGATGGGGGAGAGCTAGAAGATTATTTTGAGGCCCTAGCTGACAGGCATAAGGGGGAGTGGTTGAAAGTTATGCAAGAGGAGATGAAATCCTTGTATAAGAATCACACCTATGATATGGTGAAGTGGATACTGCGGTATCTAAGAAGCACATATAGGTTGAGCCTATTTTATGGTGTAACGTCCTGAATTTTCATTATTTTGGATTTGTAAAAATTCTTGAATTTTTTTAATGTAATTAACTTATATTATCACTTATTGACCATTAGCACTCAATGTTAGTTTATACACGGGTGATATAATTAAAGAACCACAGAAGTCTGATTAATCAAGACAATCGTAACTAAATTTAAAAGGTCTTGTAAAGCCCTGAAAATCGGGGGTCGCGCATACGCTCAACTCCCGAGTTCCCGAGAGTCACTTATAACCGATTTCATTATTAAACATTTAATCCGGTTTAATTGCGTAACGTGAAATTTTCTGAAATCATGAAACACAACAACGAGTCTGCAGAAATGAAAGAAATCTAACATACGCATATGCAAATGTTCAAAAGAATAAGGGGAACGCACATGGCGCTACTCATCAAAATCACAAAAGAATATATATATATATATCTAAAAATACAAGGCCGAGTCCACGCTCGGCGATCCAACCCGCCACTCATACTGGTGGAGAACCCTCCATCAGCTGGAAGTATGACAGCTCCTCCTCCTCGTTGAGAGTAGCATCGCCAAGCTCCCCCTGCTTCGCATCTCCTGCATCTACGAGAGAGTCTGGTTAGTGTTTTAAAATACCGTCCCAGAGTGGGAGTGAGTGATCAACTCAGTAGGTGCTATTAGTCTTAAGTTACAACAGGCATCATTTATAATATGAATTTAATGAAATACGGTCGTTCATCAATTCCTAGAAGCTCTTAATTAAATGCATGAATGCGAGATGATTTGATGCATGCCCTCGCCACAACGCTCCCTCAAGCGACTCCGTCTAACGATCGCGTATGCCAACACTCCCTCATTGCGACCTCGACTTCCGAGTCGCCACCCTAGCTAATGCGATGCACTGCGATCGTGTTAGCCGAGTTATTAGTTAAGTCCATTCATCCAACAGATTTGAGAATTTGATACACCCCACAAATCAAATGTCATGAACTAGTTGCGAGGCCAAGACCCCCCAACGTGTGAGGCCAAGTCCCTGCGATCCTTAATCCCGTCGGGTTCTCCATTCCCGACTTCAAGCACATGGGGACTGCTGAGAACTGGGATCGTTCGCGGTAACTACGGGGAGGCGCGTCACCCCAGCATAGGCCGACAGCTCGAACACAGTGTCCCATTCCACCATGCCCGTCTCACGAGACAATGGATCAAAATTTAAGTGGTTATCGGTAGCTACAACGGTAGTAGGGTGTTCCAGGTTACATACATGTGTAAGCAAACATGGTTAACAATCAGGATTTGTCAGTCTGTACGCTAAACCGCACAAGTCAGGCTAGTACGTGATGAATGACATCGGGTATGATAGACCCATGTAGTCGAACTACTGTCGCCCATACGCATCCGCCTAATTCGTGAGTTTAGTCTCAGGTTAGTCCAACCAACGAGACTACCGTCTAACCTCATGTTCTTGACCAATCAACGGTTTAACGATGATTCATAGCATACCAACATCAAGGTTATTATCTAACATACAGTATCATGATGCATTCATCCTATCATACATATCAATGTTCCTAACAAGCATGTTACAATACCGTAATTAGAGTGCATGTGAGAAGTGTGAGTGAGCGAGGAAACGAAATGTCTCTTACGCACTTAGGAATTAAAATATGCAAAGACAAAACATCATACATGTCATAGGCATCATTATAAGAAGGAATCACACAACATATGAGCATGTGATCATCGGTTATATGATCAAACATGTGAGAAGCATAAATACGATCATAAGGAAGAAAAACTAACAGACATGCAATTTCATACTTTTTCATCAAACACTCAAATCCTAAGGTCTCTCTAGATTCCACACATGCTTCATCCAAATAAGCAAAATCATTAAACTCATGTTATGATTGGTGCTAGGCCACCTAGGATTAATAGTTCGCACCTTGAATTCGATGGAAGCTCAGAAGCGATCGAGAAATTAGGTTTGAGGGTTGACCGGCTGGACTTCCTAAAACCAAATCCTTGCATGTAAGAAATCCCATGTCAATCCCTTCTTAATGCTTGGATCTTAAGAAGAAATGGAAAGAGGTTCTTACCTAGATGGCTAACGGACGAGTTTGGGGGTTGTGGCGGAGAATTCCTTCTTAGAGGAGAAATTGAGAGTTGAAAGGGTTGATGCCCTTTGGCCCCACCTTGATTTAGGATCCACACAAGCACTTCTCCACCCACACCTACTCCCTTTGCTCTCCTTGGTCGTTGGAGAAAGGTGGAAGCTACGAAGGGAGGCTTATTTTCGGATGGTGGTGGAAGTTATGAGGATGATAGATTTGGTTATGGAAGGTTGGAAGGAGTTATGAAGGAGGGAGATGGGTTGTTGGGAGTTGAAGAAAGTTATGAGGGGGAGAGGGTTTGTTGTTGGAAGAATGAAGGGGTTATGAGAGAGAGCTAGAGTTTATTTTTCTAGAGTTGGACTCTTTGGCCTTAGGTTTCAATGAATTTTCAAAATAGCCTCTTAGAGCTACTATTGTTGTTGTGGTAGCCCCAACACTCCTGTGGCCACCAAATTTGGTGTGCACGTGTCTCATGGCCCAATGAGGGGCTATATAAAATTTGGAAACAATCGGATGAACGGATATGAGATCTGATTGAGCAATCCCGATCTTTAAATGGCCCTATAGGGTCCATTTTGGTCGTTGGGGCAGTTCTGGTGGTCCCCTGGCCATGAAATTTATAGGGTAGGTGGTCCATGCTCAGATGAAGGATCATACAAATTTTGGAGTCTATCAGATATTTAGTTTGATCGTACGGATCCGATGTGCGCCACGATCGGGGCCCAGGTTTTGTTGACGGGCGTAGGCTCGCACATTAGACTTTCACCGTAAATTTAGAAGAAATTCGACGGCTGAAAAGCTCAGAGTCTCAATTTCATTTGTAAGTGCTAGATTCAAATTCTGGCATTGGTGGGGTGTATTTGGCCAGTGCCAGATCCCAGTTCTGGGTGTCCACTGGGTCTGAGGTCCGTGATGGACCTCAAGCCTAGTGAGATCTAGTGTTCCCTAAAGTTTTGTAATTTTTTGACCTTCCTGCGTCGTGGTATGACCCGCACGGGCTGTTGTTAAGTACAAACCGTCATCTGTCTTTGGCGGCCCGCAATAGGTTTTATCATGACCTGTCTAGACTACTCTATAGGACTAATCCTAAATTAATTTATGTGTGGTACCCCACCACAAGTGGCTTTAATTGAACGGTCCTGCGGCAAGTCCTACGTGGACGCCCCAGGACGCGGTGCTAGTTAGACGGGATGTTACAGGTCTACTCGAAGCCGAGTCAGATAAGGCCTAGATCTTGACCAAATCAACCCCGTTACTCTTTTGACCTAAAACAGACGGTTTAGAGTAATCATGACCAAATCTCAACTTTCGCTAATTATAAATAGGTCACACTATGAACGTAGTTAATCAAAACCCTAATCATTACCCATGAGAAATCTCAATACCTAATTCATTTAAAAAATGCCGCGATTTTCCAAACAAACTCTATACCACTCGTTGGTGGGCCACTAGTTTCGAAACTATAGAATAATGTCCGTTTACTGGGCTTGACATCCATTGAGGGGTCGGACCTGGGCACTTTATAAAACTGCTCAACTTGAGCCAAAGGATGGGTGCATGAGAAGTACAAACACCCAAAAGAAATAAACTGAAACTTCAGTGAATTGGGTCGTCCACTCTTATACCAAGTTGAGGATTTCGGACCGTTAGTTTACGACCAAACTTTACATGTGGAGTAAGGATATTTCCCTACTCATATCCGTATAGCCGCGGCCCCGATTGACTATCGGTGACCTTTGAACAGACTTCTAATCATATCTGTCGATCGGTATATTCAAATGGCGAGCTGAACATGTCCATACATATATCATCATTAGGGCTAACTATCTTATGGTGTATATCAATATGTACACCCCATAGTGGGCCCTAGAGGCTAAAAAAACCCTTCCATAGGGCTAGTATAGTAAAAACTCAACCCTTGGAGCCATTTACACCAAATTTAATATTATAAAAGGGCCTCATTTGGGCACTCCATCTCCCCATACGAATTTGCCTTAGAAGAAAGAAAGAGAGAAATAGAGAAATAGAGAAAGAGGAGAAAATAGGAGAGAGAGAGGGAGAGCTTGAAAGCATGAGGGTTTGTGCACCTTCACCCTCCCATCTCCTCTATAGCAACATCGTCCTTCATTGGTGTCGATTCAACGACGATTGAAGGTAAGTATGGAGTTATGTTTGTAGGTTTAGGTCTTGGATTAAATTTCTTCCAATTCTTACAAGCTTGTATGCTTATTTAGGCATTTCAACAATAATTTTCTAACACCATAATCCTGCGGGTACCGTGAATCAAGCGGTTCGTCATAAGGTCTAGACTATTATCCTTAGGTGGCCTAACACTAATTTTACTATGGGCTTAATGATTACGAATGTTAGGATGAGGTGCTTGAGTAAATCTAGAGAGAGCCTAGCCAAGACCCTACATGATAGGTCCCCATAAATTCCATGAAATGAATAAGTGTTGTTTATTTGTTCTTCAACATGATTGAATTTGATTTTGGTATGGCATGTTCATCTCATATATGATTTTACTAAATTCCATGACATAATTGAGTGTTGTTTATTTGCTCTTTAACATGATTAGGCTTGATTTGGTATGGTATGTTTATTTTGTATGTGATCCTAGTATAACCTTTCTTGTGGCATGCATGATTACATTAATCCTTGTTGTATGTTTGTCCTATGAATGATGTGTAGCTCTTGTTCTCTTCATTAACCCCACACAACACACATACACATTTATTTCATATTATTGTTAGTAGTTGCAGTTGTAGAAAAATCTGAATTTATACGTTTAATATATGAGTGCATGACATCACTTGTGTTAGATGATGAATTTTGATTCGTTGAAGTGTTATTGAATGTCATAAACCCCTGGCTTGGTCAATGAATTGAAGTGGGTGAAGGTGGTTTTGTTGGTAAGACCATCCTGGGGCTAAACCAACGGGTTTGAGCGGACACGAATGGGCAACAGTAGTTGGACTATATGGGTCGCTTCCACTCGATGTCATTCGTCACGTACTCACCTGAACTCGCACGGTCTAGTTCGCTTACTAACTAACCATGTTTGTTAGCCATGTCTATTTACGCCTGTATGAAACCTGTAATACTCTTCAATCACTGAAGCTTATTGATAACCATGTGAAACTAATCCATTGACTCGAGAGCCGGGCATGGTGGAATAAGACACTGTGTTCGAGCTGTTGGCCTACGCTTGGGTGACGAGCCTCCCCATAGTGACTGCGATAGATCTCTCTTCTCAGCACTCCCCATGTGTTTGAAATCGGGGATGAGGAACCTAATGGAATCAAGGATCACGGGGTCTTGGCCTCGCACGTTAAGGGGCCTTGGCCTCACAACCAGTTGAGGGCAATGATATGTGGGGTGTACCAGTTTTCCTAATATGTTGGATGAATAGAATTAATTAAATACTCGGCTAACATTATTCATGCATTGTATTAGCTAGGATTTGGCGACTCGGCAGTTGAAATTGTAATGAGGGAGTGTTGGTCATGTGCGAGCATGAGATGAGGTCGCTATAGGGAGTGTTGTTGCGAGGTCATGCATCATATCATAATACATACATATGCATTAATGAGACTATTTATGGATCTGTGAATGTATGCCTTTCATTAAATTTATCATATAATTGCTGCTAGTTGTAACTTAAAGCTAATAATAGCCACTGAGTTAGCTACTTACTCCTACTCTACATGCATATGCATTAACAAGAATATTTAGGGATATATGAATGTATGCTTTTCATTAATTCATCATATAATTGCTGCTAGTTGAAACTTAAGGCTAATAGTAACCACTGAGTTAGCTACTTACTCCCATTCTAGGACGGTGTTTTAAAACACCAACCAGACTCTTTACTATATGTAGGTGAGGCGGAGCTAAGCGAGGTGAACAAGGATAGAGAAGAGGAGCTTCCCTGCTTCCAGACTTTCGGCGGATCCTTTTAGTTTGAGTTCGGGCTACTGCGGGATATGGACCATGGCCCTAATCGCTTTGGGTCATGTATGGCTGGGACTAGTTCTATATTTAGATGATTTTGAATCCGTGGTTTGGATATTTTTATATTTAGTAGCAATTGATACTACTTTATGATGTACTTATACTTCATGCCTTTTTAAATCTTCCATTGTTTATGAGATCATGTAAAAGTAATTAAAATATGAAGCCCATTAGGGCACCCATGACACCCGGGGATTTGGGAGTAGAGTTCTTACATAGCCCTTGAAAATTCGGGGTGTTACATATGGTGACGGAAAACCTATGTTAGAGGGTTACACAGATGCAGATTGGTAGGTGACATAGACTCCGAAAAGTTTACATCGGGGTTTATGTTCATGTTGCAAGGGGAGCGGTCTTTTGGCAGAGTAAGCTACAGAAGGTTGTAGTATTGTCGACGACGGTGACCTAGTACATCGAAGTCAAGGGCAAAGAGCATATAGTGTATACGTTGAGGTAGAGCTTGTATAAGTTGAAACAAGCTCCACGGCAATGGTACAAGAAGTTCGACTCGTTGAAGCATGGGTATGACAAGACGGAGTCGAACCATTGTGTGTTCATGCGCAAGTTCTTAGATGGTGAATTTCTCTTGAGTCGGAAAGGGAGAGATTTGATGAGATTTTCCTCCTCAGGTCAGAGTAGATGTAGTGCGGTTTGGATGCCACAAACAGTGGAATCACCGTGCTGCTCGACCAGTCGAGTGGACTGCTCGACCAGTCGAGGGTCACTCGACTTAAAGTCCAGCGAGCTCAGTGAATAGTGCTCGACCAGTCAAGGGCCGGCTCGACCAGTTGAGTGAATAGTGCTTGATAAGTCAAGGACTCTACTTGACTAGTCGAGCTTACGCAGATTTGAGTCCGGATCTTGTGCGGACTGCAGAAATTGGAAGCGATTTCGCAAGAGGTGTAAAATGGGATTTTCAAATCTATAAATATGGGTGCCTAGGGCCTTTCTAGGTAATGCAAGAGAGTTTTTTAAAGCTTTACAAGGGTTTACTAAATAGTTTAGGGTTATCAAAAGGTGAGAGAGAGAGAAAGAGAGAGAAGAAGCTTGTGGAAGGGAGGTTATGCTCGTAGAGGTGATCTAATATATCTCAGCGCTTTCACGTTTTCGTGCTCGGTGAGATATCTCTGTTTTTCTTTTATTCTCTTACTGTTTATCCACACTTGCGTGAGTGAAGAATGTTGTAACGTTCTACTTCATAGTGGATTGTTGATTTAGACGAGGTCCCGTGATTTTTAGTTATTTGAGGGTTTTTCATGTAAAAATCTCGTATGATATGGTTTATGCTTTGAGCTTTATTATCCTATAATTCTAATTTATTTTGGAAGGCTGAATCCTAAGGTTTTATGCAATGCACTCAACATTCTGAGATATGGTACGATTGAGATTTGGATCCCTTTGATTGTTGAGCTCACGTATTATACCTGTGTAGGCAAAGGTGGACGAACGGTGGGATGAAATATATACGTAATGGTGGCCACAAAGCACCGGCCGGTACTAGGATCCAAATCTTTGGTGGACCACACCACAAGAAAAAGTGGTCATTGAACACCGTCCTTGAGAATTCCTAGAGCCTACAATAATGTTTATCAGCCATCCAACCTATGTATTAGGTGGCACAGATCTGAATGAGTGAAAAGCACAAATATCAGATCCAGCGAAAACGTTTTATGCCCCACTGGGAAGTTTTTAACGGGGGAGTTCAATCACTACTGTTTCTTATGACGTGGTCCATCTGAGAATTAGATATGTCTCATCTTGTAGATCATGCCCTATAATGATCTTAAAAAATGGAAGGACGGCGTAGATAAGACACATACATCATAGTAGGGCCCACGGAGCTTTTCCACTACCGAGCTGGCACTGGTGGATCACCACCGGAGCCGAGTACATTTCATAAGGAAATAAATAACAGCGATATCAACGTCTTTTCTAAAAATTTCTGCGAAGATATCAACCGTTTCCTCTGTCTCTCTCTCTCCTTCTTCTTAAGGAAATATATCTGTGATCTTGTTCGAGAAAATCCATGGCCACTCCAACAACAGTAGCGAGGGAACACGTAGAAGAGATCCGACGGCTGAAATTCTCTATAGGAGGAGATTCTAACCCACTAACGGAAGATCTCCATCAAGCAGTGAGAAATCTATCAGCTGAGCTCTATACCAAAGATGTCCATTTCCTCATGGAGCTCGTGCAGGTTTCTGTTTTCTCCTTCCTCTTCTCATTTATTCAAACAGAGGAGCTGAAAATTGAAAAAACCCTTTTGTTTTATGACCCAGAGAGAGAGAGAGAGAGAGAGAGAGAGAGAGAGAGAGAGAGAGAGAGAGAGAGAGAGAGAGAGATTGACCCATCTCTTTCATTTCCCTTTGGTTCATGGGTATTGAAGCATTCATGGCTAACATATTGCTAAAATTTTTGGGGGGATTTCAGAAAAATCCTATTTTCAGATTTCATTGGTGAAGTTGATCCTCAGGCCTTTGTGCACTATACTTGTTTTCCAGTTCTGATAAGTGGGGCCATGACTCTGTAATCTAGATCATTGGCCCCTTCTGTCTCTCTTTCTTTTTAAATATGGACCTTTGCTGAATTTCTCTTTTAACTATCTACCATTAGGGGATCATTTTATGTGGGAGATTTTGGGATATCCTCTATCAACGGTCGGACACCAATGGTATGGATTACAAAAACATGGGCCCCACTTGTCAGAACTGAAGACATTAGTAAACCTCAAAACTAGTGGTGGAGGAGAGGAACACATTGTTCATCTTCAGCATGAGCTATTATACTATCTCCAGCTGAAGTTTGTACAGAGCCATTCCAGATTTCAGTTTGGCCAAGTGGGGCCTGTGGTCCAGTGATCCAACTGTTTTAATGGGCCCCAGTGGATGTCCCATGCCCCAAAAGTGACGCAGGGAGGGACATGATGAGGTTGATCACCACTCCGAATCCATGGAGCTCTCTGGACTCCTCAGGGACTTTCCTTGAATACACGAGAGATAAAATTGAAATAATTTCTAATAATTGATGATAAAAATGAAATTACAATCCTTTAAATAATGAGTTCAAGCCTAGTACGGAGTTTTAGACTCAAACACCCAAAAAACGTGACTTACTAAACTTACTATTTATAGACAGTCTCCATTCCTACTAGACTTCATGGTTTTCGGCCAAAAATAGTAAGAGTCCAATTTAGCCTAACCATGTTGGGCACAACTCCTACAACTCAAAAGGATCAAAAGTTATACTCGATCTAAAAGTTACTCTTTATAGTAAAAACAAAAACAAAAGGGACTTTTAATTGTCGATCTGATGGAATCTCGCAAATCTGGCATAGGCAACCCGGCATAGCAGGTTGGTTGGCTAAAGTAGCTTCTCCTACCCTAAATTCATATATGATATGTCCAAAAAATCATCTTGGTTTGCGAGATATGACTCTTTTAAGGTTCTGACGGTCCAGATCATTTCTGCCTCTGATTGGGCCTTCTCTGGTCCATCTTTGCCATGAAACTGTCTGTGACCCACTCTACATAAAAGAGTCTCCAAATTAGAAGTTTAATTGTATGTGATTCGTAATTTAATTCTCCACCATCTATTTGTTGGCCACTCATTAGAAGGTTAGAATTCTTCCACTGTGGGGGAGTTTTGATGCATGGGGCATCCATCCTAATTGGGATCATTATACCAACCGTCTGTCTCACTCAACCACAGGAACCAGTTGCACAAGCTGAAACTGGAATGGCACTAAACATACTTGCAGAGCATTATATAGAGAACACCTAACACACAACTAGTTTTAGAGGAGGAAAATCTGTGCAACCATATGCAGGTGGGGCCCACTGTGGTGTGTCCATGGCATCAAACCCATACAGCAAACTTTGATACACCCAAAAAATCAGGTCCATCCAACCATCAGGTGGTCCCTCACATGAATTTGGAAGTTTTTGGGTGGCTGGCCATTGTTTTCTATAGTGTGGCCCTCATGATGATTGTATTGGCCTGATTTTTGGAGAGTCCCCATATTCCCCGTGGAAGGGTTGGGGGCCACCCACACACCCCCACACATGCCATGATGTGCCCCACACACAGCTAGTTGCATGATTTTCTGAACTGGAACTAACGTTGCGCGAGACATTCTATGTTATAAAGCCTCTTTTAGTAGCCCATCTCCCATAATAGTTTGTAAGAATCTGACCATCTCTTCTTTCTCTATGGCTAACCAAGCATCAAAGAATATTGGTTGATCTTCAGTATTCATGTTAACTGATGAAAAAATCAATTGGAAAACGTTGTTTTTAAGAATAAGTAGGAAATGTACAGAAACCTCTACACATGATGCCCACCATACAGTGGCCTGGATCTGATGACCCCCACCATGGATAGGCAATGCCGAAAAAACACAGATCCATTGGTTGACAAGTGGATGGTTCAATCCAACATATAGCAAATGGTCATCATGCAATGAGGAAATGTCCATTGATTGAAGGTCTGATTTTTTGATGGAGGAGATTTTATCCATCCCATCAATGGTGTGTTCCTGATGTAGAGAGGGTCATGGACACTTTCATGGCCAAGATGGACCAGAGAAGGCCCAATCAGAGGTGGAAGTGATCAGGACCGTCAGAACCTTAAAGCAGGCGTATCTCGCAAACCAGAAGGAGTTGTTTGACGTACCATATAATTTTGGGGTAGGAGAAGCTACTCTAGCCAACTAACCCAGCTACGCTAGGTCACTCAGGCTGGATTTGCGACATTCCATCAGATCGACGGTCTAAAGTCCTTTTTAATGTTAGGCCAAATTGGACACTTACTATTTTTGGCCGAAAACCATGAAGTCTAGTAGATATCATGACAGTCTATAAATAGTAAGTTTACTATTTTATAGTAAGTCACATTTTTAGGGAGTTTGAGTTTACTATTTATAGTAAGTCTTGTTTTATTTTTTATTTTTCCAGAATGCTGAAGACAATGAATACCAACCCAAAGTAGACCCATCACTTGAATTCGTGATTACTTCTAAAGACATTACAGGCACTGGTGCTACCACAACGCTGCTTGATTTTAGCAATGAGGTTGGCTTTTCCAAGAAGAACATTGAGTCAGTGTGCAGCATTGGCAGATCGACTAAGAAGGGGAAACGTCAAGAAGGATGTATAGGAGAGAAAGGTAAGCTTAATTTCAGTTCAACATCCTTGATGTCCTACTGTCCATGAGACAACCCAAATGTGGACTGTGTATAAGACCAGTGGGGTCACATGTAAAACTGTAGTTTTGCTGGTTTGGGAGGATTGGCTTTGGTGGATATAGATATAATCACCTTGGTAGAACTAGCAACATCATAAATAAAAAATGCTCGAACAAGGTCACTCAATCCTGCAAAATCTCATTCTTCCAGTTAATACACATCCAAATTAGATGAACAAATACTTCAAGTTGATTAATGGAATCAATGGTCATGTTTAACTAGAGGTACTAAAGCATCCCTTCTTATTTTCAGGAATTGGATTCAAGAGCGTGTTCCTTGTCTGCACGCATCCTTACATATTTAGCAATGGCTATCAGATCAGGTTCAGTGAACAGCCCGACCCCGATTGTGGTATTGGTTACATTGTCTCTGAATGGGTCGATGCAAAACCAATGGTTTCAGATTTACAGAATGTGTATGGTTCTTCAAAGACCCTCCCAACAACCACAATTGTTCTCCCTCTTAAGTCCAAGAAGGTGAAAGCTGTGAAGAAACAACTCTCAAAAATGCACCCCGAACTTCTGCTCTTCTTATCTAAAATTAAAAAGCTATCAGTTCGTAAAAACAATGGCGACTCTCGTGCTGCAGACAGTTTTTCAGAAATTTCAATGTCCAGCGAGATTGATCAAGCTTCAAGGATAAAAGAGCAAATTCATGTATTCTCCATCTTTCAGCTCAAGAAGGAACTGCTGAGAATAAGTGCTCCTACTATATATGGAGACAGGCATTTCCAGTGAAGCCCGAGGCGAAAGTGGATGGTAGGAAGGAGATGGAGGAATGGGTGATTTCACTTGCTTTCCCATTTGGAGAGAGACTGAAAAAAGGAACATCTTCTGCTGGTATCTATGCCTTTCTGCCAACAGCAATGATCACCAACTTCAACTTCATAATTCAGGCTGATTTTATCCTTTCATCATCGAGAGAAACCATACTTTTCAATAGTAAATGGAACTTGGGCATTCTAGGTTGCGTTCCTTCTGCATTTGTCAATGCCTTTGTTGCTTTCATGAAATCTAAAGGTTCCACCCATCTTTCTTATGTGACCTCCATGTTTGAGTTCTTGCGAGTTCAGGTGTCCTCCGTTTCAGAACTCAACAATGTTAGGGAGACCATAAGAACCATGCTGAAAAAGCAGTGTGTTGTGCATTATGAATCTTTTTCTGATGATGAATGGGTTTTCTGTGTGCCTACCAATGCAAGAAGACTGCTGCCTGCTTTCCGGAAACTCCTTGATCGGGCAAAGGAAGAAGGGATATCTTTGAAGAATATTTACTCCAGCAGGAAGCTTGTTTTGCATTCTTCCCTTGATCTCACGCAATACAATACGGTTCTGCATTTTCTTGGAGTGGTACCTTCAGATTCTGAATGTAATTGGTACGCGAAATGCATCGAAGGCTGTGAACTTGCGCAGAAAGCTTCTGCAGAAGTTTACATGGAGCTACTTTGCTTTATTGCTGATAACTGGAACCTTCTTGGTGCTAAAAATGTAATTGGTGTTAAAAATGAGGTAAGAAGCATCCCTCTTATCGGATACATTACCCCGGAGAGGAGGCAGATGTTTAGTTCTATTCTTCACACTAACCAGATAGGAAAGGTTCGCTATGCTTTGGACTCTCAGCAACATGCCTGGCTCAATAAGTCGAACACGGAGTTTGGGTGCTCGGATGGTCTGTGTTTCTTGTACAATTCCGTACAGGTAGCTCTTGTAAGCCATGTTAGAAGCCCCTTCCTGCGTATTTGGCTGTCTAATGTTGCGAATGTGGTATCTACTACTGTTTATGATTCCATTTGTCTTGTTCAGGATTTTAAAAGGAGAAAAGGTGACAAAAATCTTGTGAAGTCACTTGCCCACTTTCTGTATCACACCCATGTGAAGAATTTAATTAGCGAGTCCCAGGTGTACAGTGTCTGCGAGTCCATGCCCGTAATTGATGGGCATGGCCAAATATGTGTGGAAAGGACTGAAGCTCTTATTCCTGCATCTGGAAGTAACTGGGTGAAGCTTATGGGTTACAATCCATTTATAGAAAAGAAGTACATTGATTTAGGGGAGTCGTATGCTGAAAGCGGTACTTTTGCTGGGGAGCATACACAAAAGGAAGATCTACTCAACTTTCTAACCAAGTATATGAAAGCCAAGGACTTACCGGAACTGCATCCTCCAGATCTGGCATTGCCAGTGGCTTCCTTGCAACTAAAAGCAGATCAGGCACTTTTGCTACTTGAATGGATCCAGACTTTGCATGTTAAGAAAGTTGAGATGCCCGCAACATTCATCAAGAGCATAAGAGTTGGGAAATGGATGAAAACCTGCTCTGGCTTCAATTCACCAAATCGTTGCTTTCTTTTTCATGATGAAGTGGAATGTGTTTTCTTGCAAATGGGTAATGTTCTCAAGGGATTCTCAGTTATAGATGAGCAGTTTTATGGGACGAAGATTAGATTGTATATAGATGAGCTGAAGTTGATTGGGGTGAGGTTTGGTTCAGTGGACGTATGCAGACTAATAATCAATCATGTTACATCTCTTCCTTCATCAAGAATTACTAGCAAACATGGAATTTTACTGCTGCAGTTTATTAGGTACTTAAAGAAGAGAGAGAAAGTCGATGATGATTTTTTGAGAACTCTGAAAAGGGGAGAATGGATGAAGAGCTCTAAAGGGTATGTAACTCCATTTGGGTCGGTTTTCCTTCCATCTATTACAGGAGCTCTTTTACAAATAACAAACCTTCCCGTCATCGATGAAACATTCTATGGAAACAAGTTTAGTTGCTATACTGTTGAGCTCAAGTTGTTGGGAGTTGTGATGGAGATGGAAGAGGTGTACAAATTGATTGCAGATAATTTCACATTTCCTGAAGCTCTATCTACTGTAACTAGAAAAGTGTTCTGCTGGTACTAAGGTGCCTCCGAAATTTGGGTCCTTCGGTTGCTGGGTTGATTGAAAAGATTAGCTGTGAACCTTGGTTGAAAACAAGCTTAGGATTTAAGTCTCCTTCTTCATCTTTTCTTCCTAACTCTGAATACAAACTTTTATTGAATGTCGTAGAGGTTCCCCTTATTGATGAATCCTTTTATGGTAATGAAATTCGCTTGTTTATCTCTGAACTGAAGGCAATTGGGTTGGTCGTAGATTTCGAAAGTTCAATCAAGACAGTTGCCGTTCAGTTCAAGTCACTCTCATCTTCGGGTGGTCTAACTAGTGCCAATGTTCTGTCACTGCTGAATTGCACTAAGAATACGAAAGAAACAGTGCCTTCATTATCGTCAACATTCAGGTCCTTTTTGTTTGGGGAGAACTGGTTGAAGACTCGACACGGCTTCAAATCTCCACCAGGATCAGTTCTGTTTGATGTGAAATGGGGAACGATCTCTCAATATGTTGATCTTCCTCTCATTGACGATGCGTTCTATGGCATTGGTGTCTATGGTTATAGAAAGGAGCTGAAAATGATGGGTGTCGTGGTTGATTTCAAGGACGAATGTGAGTTTGTAGCGAGAGGTCTAAATCTGCCAAAAGAACCAGGACTCATAGAGTGAGAAAGTACCCTCTCTCTACTTGAATGTATTGGATATATGTTAGAAAAATCATCTGATTGGTCTTTACCTGAAGATTTTCTCAAAAATACAAGGGAATCTAAATGGTTGAAGACGCACATGGGTTACAGGTCTGCTGAGGAGTCTCTTCTATTTGATCCAAGCTGGAAATCCATTCTAAGTCCCAAAGATGGGCCTTTCATTGATGAAAGATTCTATGGGGATGACATTTCTTTCTACCGGAACCCATTGAAAGCAATTGGCGTGAAGGTCAATGCAGAGGATGCATGTGAGCTAATTTTGGAGGGTCTACTGTTAAATTCTTGAAATCGCCGTATATTAAGAATCTATAGTTTCCTTAACAAGTTTGGGTGGAAACCAAAATCACATGATAAATCTATAACTCAGGTATGGATTCCCGTCCGACCTCGCAGAGGTGGAAAGTGGGTGAGTTCAAAAGCTTGTGTGATTCATGACAGGGATGGTCTTTTTGGTTCGTGGTTTTATGTTCTTGATAAAGATTACAAAAGTGACTTGCTTCCGATTTTCTCCTCAGCTTTTGGTGTTTCAATGGTTCCCTCAACCAATGACTATGTCAACCTATGGAACGACTGGGAATTAAATGGTCAACATGAAGTGAGTTTGGCAAAGTGTTGCTCCTTTTGGACTCATGTACTTGAAAATTGGAACCCGAAAACTAAAGAGATTCTCAAAGAGAAAATAACCGAGTTGCCCTCCTACACTGTCTCTGGCGATGGAATTCGGTTAGTGGAGAAGGACAAACTCTTTATACTAGATGACCTGCAACTGAAAAAAATGTTTATGGAAGCTAGTGAAGATAGTAGTCTATTTGTTTGGTACCCGTAGTCCAGCTTACAAACCATTGATTCAAGTAAATTGTACAAGGTTTACAGTAATCTTGGAGTGCAAAAAATTTTCAAGTCTGTGCATTTCAGTCCGAGCTCTCTCTCTAATCACGATAGCCTCGAGAGGGTTGATCCAAGAGATGGGTTGATTGCAAAAGGGCTGATTAAAATTATATTGGGTTATCTTGCAGGTCCTCAAATCATTATGCCAGTAAAAGAGAGGCACAAGGCTGCACAAGCTCTTATTGATCTTGTAGTTTTCAAGACAGGAGAATTAGCTGTCGATATCAGTTTAGTATATGGGGAAAAGAGATTAGATGTCCAAACGAGCAGGATGGTTGTATGGGACAAAGATTCCCATAGGATGCTGGTTCATAGTCAGGGCTGCGATGATCGAAGTGTAGGTTTTGCTACTGGTTTTGCTCAAGCAGTCGCTGAAGGACTGCTGCATGAAAGCCCTGGCATGATCGAAGATCTTTGCAGGATAATCCAGATGGGTTTTGTATATAGGTTCAAGGAGGATGCAGTTGATTTTCTGCTGATGAAAGAAAATTTGCAAATTTTTGTTGAAGACGGGCTATTCCTGTCAGCTGCATTCCCTTCTGAAGAAACGGTTTCTTCTTCATCGAAGCGAAAGGCCGTTGAGTTGGAATTATTGCCTTCACAAAAGGATTCTACTTCAAGCAAGAAGACACGATTACAAGAGGAAGCAAGCAATGGACTTCATCTCCGCTGTTTTTGTTGGTGGTCATTTTCTCCTTACATTTCTAGGTATGAGCCTAAGCTGGGAGACAAATGGTGGGACTTTGTAGATAAATTTTGATATTTTCCAAAATGGTGTACTTGAAAATGTGGTATGTATAAAAAGGACCTATCTGGTAATGTAAGTTCTTGTGAAAAAAAAAGAAGTAATTTTGTAATAGAAGTGTTGTCCATACATGGTTCTTATTTTGGGGGTGAACCTCTCTCTCTCTCTATTGAGAGACGGACCCTCGACAGGGAATCTCACTCTCTCTCCATGCCATGGTACTGTTGGTTTGGATTTTGTTTTAGAGACTTGGTTTTGCTTAGATCAGATTCTGCTTTTTAAACTTTTTGAAGTTGACCAAGGAGAGTTTTCTCATCAGGAGTTTTTTTGTTGGCTTTTTTCTTTTTCCCTCTCTCTCTCTCTCTCTCTCTCTCTCTCTCTCTCTCTCTCTCTCTCTCTCTCTCTCTCTCTCTCTCTCTCTCTCTCTCTCTCTCGATGAAGGCGATGTTTTGTTTGATGGGCTGCGAGATTCAAATTGTAAGATGCAAAGATGGTTTAATGTGGTGAGATCATATCTACTTTTATTCGATTATCAGACAGTTCCTAAATGTTTGAGGTGAGTTTGTACAGTACATTCAGGTGAATCAGTTTGTACAAGTTGAGTCCATGGTTCAGTAATCCAAACTTTTGATAGATGGACCTTACGCTGGATGGGCCACACACAGAAGGGTCCTCAGATTGGAAGATCCTAGCTATATAGAATATTTGGCCTTTTCTAGGTTGAATGTGAACCATTGCTGAGTTTTCTTCCTCAAGTGACTCTGTTGGACCACCTATTTAAAGGTTAGGATTTTTCCAACAGTGATTTTTATGCATGAGCTGTGCACTACATGGCCCATAATATTTGTGGCTGGGATCATTGAACTATGGGCTCCCCCATCTGTACAAACTGAAAAAATGGAAATGGCAGAGAACTGTGTAATACCTCAAAATCTATAGTTGTTTAACCAGAAAAATCATCAGTGTAGGCTGTTGGTAAATAACTTCTATAATTTCAAATTGGATGAAAGGCCAAACGGCTTAGATGTACATAGTTTTCAGCATGTATACAGCAGAATCAACAAAAACCAACTTTTTCATGACTTTGATTACATTCTCTGGTTATGACTCTCTCTTTGCATCTTGGATTTCTCGTCGTTGAATCTCCTTGCGAAAAGATATTACATGCCTTGATCTGCTCCGACCATATACAAATGTTAGAAGAGTATGGTTCCTTTCACAATCTTTTATCCTTCCAAATGGGCATTACCGGCATTCTCCTTTGGCTTGAATTCAAAGGACTGCAGCATGGCGGGAACGCATCATTTGAACTATTCAGCATCAGCTCCGACCCCATCAAGCCACAGAGCCACCTGTTCAATAGAGGGCCTGTTCCTCGGATCCTGACTTATGCATTTGCATGCAGTTTCGAGTACTTCTAGGAGCTGCTTCTCCCAAACCTTATTCCATATCAAGGGGTCAAAAATCTGTTCCTCTCTCTTCTCAGATTTCTTCTGAAGCACCCACGAAACCAAGTCACGACACCCTTTTGCTTTGCACACATCTACAGGCCGCCGCCCTGTCAAAAGCTCCAGCAACACCACCCCAAAGCTATAAACATCGCCCTTGAATGTGGCCATCAACGTCTGACTGTATTCAGGTGGGATGTAACCCAAGGTCCCAACCAGATCAGTTGTCACGTGGGTGTCGTACGGACAGAGGAGCCTTGATAGGCCAAAATCAGCCAAATGAGCTTCGAACCATTCATCTAAGAGAATGTTGCTTGATTTCACATCACGGTGAACGATATTCGGTTTACAGACTCTATGCAAGTACGCCAGCCCCCTCGCTGCCCCCTGAGCTATCTTCAGCCGCACATCCCACCTCAGCAACGACCCGCCATCGACCCTCTCATGAAGCCAGTAATCCAAGCTCCCATTCTCCATGTACGAGTAGATCAGCAACCTGTCTGTTCCATGCCTGCAATACCCTTGTAGAGAAACAAGGTTCTTGTGCTGAGCTCTTGATAGTGCCTCCACTTCTGCCCGGAACTCACGTTCCATCTGACCACAGTCGCCCGATAGCCTCTTGATCGCCGCCTTCGTGCCGTCCGGGAAATTGGCTTTGTACACCAGGCCAAAACCCCCGCACCCAATTATGTTCGCCTGGTCGAAATTGTTTGTAGATTTTAAGACATCGCCTATTGTTAGCTCCTTACCTTCTGAATTCTGGAAGAGGACCAACTTCGATCCAAGCACTTCAGACAATCTGCGTGGCCCACTGGTTTCCTCCTCCCCATTGTAGATCGGATCTCCTACTTCCTTTCTTGACATGTTAAGAAGGACAACTGCCAAAAGAACCGCAATCCCCACTCCGATACTGATTGTTATTCCAAGGATGCTGCTTTTTCCAATTTTACTGTCTGGGCCGGGAATGATATCAGGCTTCAGTCCCATAACATCAGATCTCCCACAAGGAGAAAATGGTGTCCCACACAATCCTGGGTTCCCTTCAAAACTCGAGTTTGAGAAGCTGAAGAACTGCCCACCACTGGGAACCTGGCCCCACAAGTGATTATTAGCGACACTGAACCTTGATAAAAAGGTAAGCTTATTCAAAGATGGGGGGATGGATCCGTAGAGTTCGTTGCATGAAAGATCCAAGAATTCCAAATTCTCCATATCAGAAATGCCATCCGGGATGGTCCCGGTGATGTTGTTCCGGCTCAAATCCAAGACATGGAGCGCCTTCAACTGTCCAAACTCGGGCCAAATGGTACCATTGATTCTGTTGTTGCTCAGGTATAACGATGGCGGAAAATTTGACACCTGGTTGTACTGAAGGCCGTTTGCACTTTGGTTGCGTTTTACGTAGAGTGGTATACAGATCGAGGCTGCCGCAGCAGTAGTGTTAGGAGAAAGGAGGCTCTTCAGCCGTGTCAAGCTTTTGGGTATTTCTCCCATTAGCGAATTGTTCGAGATGTCCAAGTAGAACAGATTCTCGAAATCTCCAAGCCATGGGGGGATGGTTCCGCTCAAGTGATTCCAAGACAAGTCCAGGACTTGTAGTTTTGTGCAGTTCAATAACCACATGGGGATTTGGCCACCTAGAGCACAGTTTCCAACTGCAAAAATCATCAAACTCTTGAACCCATTGACATCGTTTGGAATTTCTTCTTCATGGAAGTTCTTGGTCAGGATGAGAGTAGTGAGATTTCCACACTTCCGCAGTATGCTCAATGCCCCCGATATGTTTTGGAAGCTGTTGTTTGATAATGAGAGAAATGAAAGAGAAGTGAGGTTTTCGAAATTCTGGGGGATTTGGCCGGATAACTTGTTCTTAGCAAGACTTAAGGTTTTCAGTTCCCAGCAATTGGATAGAGTAGGAGGAAGAGGACCCATGAAATGGTTAGTAGCAAGATCAAGGCTACTGAGGCGCCCCATTTTGGTGAAATCAAGATCAATCTCACCCAAGAGAGAATTGTTGCGAAGGTCGAGAACCTGAAGCATCGAACAGAATGACAGAGACGAAGGCAATGGGCCGGAGAATGAATTTGAATGTGCGGTGAACTGTTCTAGTTTCGTGAGATTTCCAAATACATTTGGAAGGGGGCCTGAGAGCTTGTTATCGAAAAGAATTAAGGTTTTAAGTTTGGAAAGCTCGCTTACTCTGTCGCTTAGCTCACCGGAGAAATGATTGGCGGAGATTGAGAGCTGCTCCAAAGACGATAATTCGAACAGAGAGTCTGGAAGACGACCCGAAAGTGAATTTGAATTCAGATACAGTTCTTGCAGAGATGTACTGCAATTTGCTAGAGCTTCATTGGAGAGTGGACCCGAGAAATAGTTTGCAGAGAAATCCAAAACCTGAATCGCATTCGAGGCAATGCAGATACTAGTATCGACAGGCCCAGTGAAGGAATTGTTGCTTACATTCAGAATGGCGAGATCAGGAAAAACCCCAAGTTGAAGCAGGCTTCCATTGAAGAAATTGCTCGATATATTAATCGACCGGATGGAATTCAGACCATTGACCTTCAAAATGGGTCCCGCCAACATATTGTAACTGAGATCAAGAAACTCCAGCTGCCGCAAATTCGAGAGCTCCCCAGGAACTCTGCCTTCAAGAAGATTGAGCGAAAGATCAAGCAATTTGAGCTGATCCAACCGACCCAATGAACTCGATATGATCCCTTTCAGGCCTCGATCATGCAAGACCAACTTGGTCACCCGCTTCACAGCCGACCCATGTGGATTCCCACAAAAGACGCCGATCCAATTACAGCAAACCGACTCATTTGACCAATCTGATTTAATCGATCCACCCGTGAGGTTTCCAGAGAATTCAAGCAATGCACGAGAATCCCTTGGATCGCAGACCTGGCCCACAGTGCTGGGCAGCAGTGTGGCAAGAACAAGAGAAACCAAGAACACCCATCTGAAGGAAATCATGAAACAAAACCACCCCATTATCAAATTCAAAACCCCAAAACAAATACCACTGCTTTTTTCTCTCCTCCACCCCAAAAACCCAAATCAAATCAATGCCTGAAACAAGAAACCAACAATCCAAAATCCAATCTTCCACACCACAAAATGAACTACTCCACAAAAGAACAAAAACCCAAATCAATCCACATCCAATCTTCCACACAATAATTCACACAATCCCTTAAAACAGAGAAAAAAACACACATCAAATCAAAAGCCCAAAACAGTAACCCATTCCAAAATCCAGTCTTCCACACTATATTCTACACTGACTAAAAACCCAAATCAGATCAAAGCTCAAAACAAAAACCCAATCTTTTATACTATATTCTACATTTCTCCTCAAAAGAGCAAAACCCATTTAGAAAAAACCCATTCCCAATCCCAAAAAGAGCCTCTAAAACCCAAAACCCAAAGGCACTGAAAATTACTTACAAGTGAAGTAACCGACACCTTCTTCTCAAATTTTTTTTTTCAAATCAGTCTTCTCCAATTTCCAAACTAAAAGGACTCTGAGGCCTCTTTTGTCCCTTTCCTTTGAATAAAAAAGAGAAGGTTGTAGTAGTTTCAAATCAAGAACAGTAGAAAAACACACTACCGAAAAGGAAAATCTCTCTTACTCTGGCATTTTCTGTATCAGATATGAAAAAGAAAGAGCTGACTTTTGACGGCAGAAGCGTTTCTCTCTCACTCGAATATTTCTAAGCTTCTCTCTCTACTCGCTTTGAAAGTGCACTCGCCAACACGTGGGAAGAGTCGCACGTGTGTTGAATGAAGCGGCTCATCAGAAAATCCTAACTATTAAGATTCTATGCATGTAAATATCATCACGTGAGACAAGCATGCACAGAGAAATTAAGCCATTTTTCAATTTTTCTAAACCGTTAATTTCTTTTTGAACCAATGGGGCCCACCTAATACCAATGGTTTTATTTTTTCAAAGTAGTAAAAAATTGTGGACCGTAGACTGATGAATGGATCTGATCTTCCTATAACTATTTTAATCACACGTACAGTGCGAGTGCACTTCAAAGTGCACTCGCGAGTAGAATTAGCAGTTTATCATTCCTCAGTGGCCACTGGGCACTGGGTTGGCGCCGTAGTGCGGTTCGATGAGAAATATGGAGTGTGGTTTGCAGTCGCGCATCTACACGCGCGCTCTCCGTGTGCCAGTTTTTCACACTCGTGATGGATTCGATCTATTATTATTGCGAAAAGATCTGTTAATATACCTAGACGAAAAAAATATGTGGGCCGCACACGTTGGTTAAATGTAGACCATTGGTTTTTTTAGATACAATTACGGCCTTCTAACTAGATAGAAACTTGATTTTGAGATAAGGAAAACTCACGTTAGGGGCCCACCTGATGAAGGGACCGGATCTTCCACAAATATTCCATGTGGGCACATATGTGGCGCTTTTGTTAGACGCGTGCAGACGCGCGGCTGCAAATATGTCTACTCGAGATGGGCGGGTAGGTAAGGTGGGTTCTTTCGGGGGATGAAAGGTCAAAGGGATGAGTGGGATTGGACGGCTGTGATTAGACGGGATTTAAGCGGTGAATTCAGCTGCAGGCGGCGGACGTCACGGGCTGCTGCCGGTGATCAAAGCAAAATCCCTGAGGTTTCGGGTCAACTCACTTTCACGCATGTGAACCCCACCACCATCTGTCTCCTTTTCACTTTTGAGAAAGCTTTTATACTCTGGCTATGTATGATGCTTGATACGCGGGCACTTAGAAATAAATTAGTAATCACGTAAGGAACGAAAATATCCGAACTATGGTTCCCGGATTAGATGTATCAGGAACGAAAAGTTAAGCTTATTTGGGTATCTGACCATCGGATTGGTAGATATTTACTGGACAGTTAAAATGAAAATATCCAATCGTCCTAGAATCATAGATCAGGATTGTTCAATTGATCTGATTTTGGGATTATGTTTTAGATACAGTATTTTCAACAATTTAGTCGGTTTAATTTAAGTCAATGTTTTTCACGTACAATTTCTTAGTGCCTGAGTATGAAGCGTCATACGCAGCCTGAGTATCATAAAACTCCTATTTTACTTGGAGAGAATTACTACTGTACAACCCACTTATGGCCCAGGCACCTTTTTTAGTAAACTTATTTTTACCTTACAAGAATAAGCCCCTCCCGTACGGACAGTATTAGAGGCAGACATATAGCTACGGATTATAACCGTAGCTATAAGTTCCGTCAGCTGATTTAGTGGCCTGCCCGCCCACCTAAGTAGAACCGGAATCAACCGGCACCCCTGCTACTTGTCGGTACCGCCGATTTGGCAGCCCCCTATGGCTACGGATTATAACCATAGCCATAAGTATTGTAAGCCAGTTTAGCAGCCTCCCCCCCCCCCCCACTCCTTTATATATATATATATATATATATATATATATATATATATATATATATATATATATATATATATATATATATATATATATATATACACACACACACACTTTAATATTTACAATCCAACCTATTGATAAGGTCAGAAAGACCTTGATGAAAAGACCACATAAATAATAGGTTGATTTAAAACCTTTATGACCAACAAATTTTTTAATCTACTTTATTTTAGAGTTCATGTCATTAAATGAGCATGTATCATGGTACAGATTAATGTTAAAAGGAAATGGTTCCTTTTCATTAATTATTATGTCAAGCAGGGTGCATATCTTTGTCAAAACTATTTATTTTCAATGGACAAGTTAGGTCCTATCTCTTACATGTTTGTAGTGTACTCATCTTGGTGACATTTCAACCACAGTTAGTTGATCTGTTCATATGCTGATGTATTGGTTCATGTTTCTTAGGACGATTAGCAGTTTTGATTACTTTCTTGGGCCTGATCTCTCTCACTCTCATCGCTTTTTGGGTCTGAAAATGAGCAGGGTAAACAGGAAATTGAGCGGGGCAAACTAGAAATTGAGTGGGGCAAATAGGAAATTAAGCGGGACAAACTTGAAATTGAGTGAGACAAACATGAAATTCAACGGAGCAAACATGAAAATTGAGCGGGGAAAAATGGAAATTGAGTGGGGAAAACAGGAAATTAAGCGGGGCAAACTTGAAATTAAGTGGGGCAAATAGGGAATTGACCATGAAGTGAAGGGGGAATTGACCGTGAAGTGAAGGGGGAATTGACCATGAAGTGAAGGGAATTGACCGTGAAATGCATGGAATTGACCATGAAGTGAAGGGAATTGACTGTGAAATAAATTGAATTGATTGTGAAGTGAAGGGAATTGACCGTAAAGTGAAGCAAATTGCTGGAATTGACCGTGAAATGAATGAAAATGACTGTGAAGTGAAGTGAATTGACTGTGAAATGCATGGAATTGATCGTGAAATGAAGGGAATTGACCGTGAAATGCACTGAATTGACTGTGAAGTAAAGGGAATTGACCGTGAAATGCATGGAAATGACCGTGAAGTGAAGCAAATTAACTATGAAATGCATTGAATTAACCGTGAAGTAAAGGAAATTGACCATGAAGTGAAGGGGAATGCCGGAATTGGCCATGAAATGAATGGAAATGATCGTGAAGTGAAGGAAATTGACCGTGAAATGCATGGAATTGACCGTGAAGTGAAGGGGATCGACCATGAAATGAAGGGAATTGACCGTGAAGTGAAGGGGATTGACCATGAAATGAATTGAATTGACCGTGAAATGCATGGAATTGATCGTGAAGTGAAGGGGATTGACCGTAAAATGAATTGAATTGACCGTGAAGTGAAGGGAATTGACCGTGAAATGCATGAAATTAACCGTGAAGTGAAGGGGATTGACTGTGAAATGAATTGAATTAATCGTGAAGTGAAGGGAATTAACCGTGAAATACATGGAATTAACCGTAAAGTGAAGCGAATTGTCGAAATTGACCATGAAATGAATGGAAATGACTATGAAGTGAAGAGAATTGACCTTGAAGTGAAGGGATTTGATCGTGAAATGCACTGAATTGACCGTGAAGTAAAGGGAATTGACCGTAAAATGCATGAAAATGATCGTGAAGTGAAGCGAATTGATCGTGAAATGCATTGAATTAACCGTGAAGTAAAGGACGGATCCATCAATTAGTTTTTAAAAAAACCGCAAAGTGAAGGGAATTGACCGTGAAATGCATGGAATTGATCGCGAAGTGAAGGGAAATAGCCGGAATTGATCGCGAAGTGAAGGGGAATAGCCGGAATTGACCATGAAATGCATGGAATTGACCATGAAGTGAAGCGAATTGACCGTGAAATGCATGGAAATGACTGTGAAGTGAAGCGAATTGACCGTGAAATGCATTGAATTGACCGTGAAGTAAGGGTGTGTTTGATTTTCCAATTCCTTGGGAAATGCCCCCGTAAATGGTAATAATTATTTCCCTCCGTAATTTCCGTACTCTTCCCCATAATAGATTTGACGACCTACTTTTTCGGTGTAAAAACAACAAATACTGTAAAATATTTATGGGTCCCACGATGATGCGTATCATATATCCACACCGTTCATCCATTATGTCAAATGAATTTATGATATAAGCCAAAAAATTAGGCATATCCAAAGCTCAAGTGGACCACACCATAGAAAAATGTGAATTAAATACTTACAGTTAAAAACTTCCTAGGGCGACTATTTCTTTTGGTATGGGCCAGTTGAGTGTTGGATCTACATCATTTTTACCTCATATCTCAAAATGTTGTGGTAAAATGGATGGACAGGACGGATATGTCATATACATCAAGATGGGGTGCAAAAATTTAAACTACTTCTTTTGAACCAGCTTCCAAGATTGAAATTCCCATGAATATTCAAATAAGTGAACTGGTAATAATCATCCATTTCCAGGATATTTACCGTTTCCAGGTGAAACAGTAAAAATCAAATAGGCCTTAAAGGGAATTGACCATGAAATGCATGGAATTGACCATGAAGTGAAGGGGAGTCGTCGAAATTGACCGTGAAATGAATGGAAATGACTGTGAAGTGAAGGGAATTGACTGTGAAGTGAAGGAATTTAACCATGAAAGGCATGGAATTGACCGTGAAATGCATGGAAATGACTGTGAAGTAAAGGGAATTGACCGTGACATGCATGGAAATGACTGTGAAGTGAAGGGAATTGACTGTGAAATGAATAGAAATGACCGTGAAGTGAAGGGGAATCTCCAGAATTGATCGTAAAATGAATGGAAATGACTGTGAAGTGAAGGGAACCGTGAAATGCATGGAAATGACCACGAAGTGAAGGGAAATGATCGTGAAATGCATTGAATTGACCGTGAAATGCATGTAATTGACCATGACATACATAGAATTGACCGCGAAGTGAAGGTAATTGACTGTGAAATGAATTGAATTGACCATGAAGTGAAGGGGAATCTCTAGAATTGACCGTGAAATGAAGGGAATTGACCGTGAAATGCATGGAATTGACCGCGAAGTGAAGGAAATTGACCATGAAATGCATGGAATTGACCGTGAAGTGAAGGGGAATCACCGGGATTAACCGCGAAGTGAAGGAAATTGACCGTGAAATTATTAAAATTAACCGCGAAGTGAATGAAATTGACTACAAAGTTAATGAAATTCACCACAAACTGATTGAAATTGACCACGAAGTGAATGAAATTGACTACAAAGTGAATGAAATTGACCACGAACTGATTGAAATTGACCGCGAAGTGAATGGAATGGATTTTCGACCATTGACCTGATGGAATCTTGAAAAATAACTAGGTTGGTTGGCTAAAGTAGCTTCTCCTACCCCAAAATCATATATGGTACGTCAAGTAACTAATTTTGGTTTAGAAGATATTCTTGTTAAATGATTAAAGAAAGAAATGAAAAAAAGAGAGAATTTTTTTTATATGCTTATATATAAATATGCGCTAGAGAAAAATGTAGGTAGAATAATGTAACATCCTGGATTTTCGCTGTTTTGAATTTTAAAAAAAATCTTTGAATTTTTTTTATTAATTAATTCATAATATCACTTAATAACCATTAGCATTCAATGTTAGTTTATACAGGGGTGATACCAGTAAAAAACTTTACAAATCCGATTAACCAACCGTAGGGAGCCAACGAATCCGTCCGATCACTTGAACATCAGGTGTAGCCCCATGATTTACACACATAGGAACCAAATCTAACTGACTCATCACTAACTAATCAAGACAAGCATGACTAAATTAAAGATCTAACCGAAGCCAAGTCAGATAAGGCCCGGATCTTAAGTAATAGATTAAATCAAAACCGTTACTCTTTTAGCCTAAAACCGACGGTTTAAAGTAATCATGACTAAATCTCCACTTTCATTAGTTATAAATAGATCATCTTATAAACATAATTAATCCAAACCCTAATCATCGTCCACGAGAAATCTCAATACCTAATTCATTTAAGAAATGCTCCAAATTTTCAAACAAGCTCTACACCGCTCATTGGAGGGTCACTAGTTCCAAAACTATAGAGAAATGTCCGTCTTTGTAATACCCCATACTTTTCAATATGTGTTACCGTATAACCAAGATTTAGGGTAAATGCAAACCTAGCTTTGTAAATATTCTAGCGCAACCTAGTTTAAATCTCACCGTTGAAGGTGATCCCTATCCACATATCAAACCACTCGGTGGTCAAATTAAATATACTAAGTATATTATCTTATTTATTTATTATATTATAAAATTTATACAAAAATAGAAAATATAAATGTATTTTGATAATCAGAAAATATGGAGTGATACGTATGTATCTAACACATATAAAATATTATGAAAATAATATCATATTAAAAAGACATAACGGGTGATAATTTTTCAATGTACAATCAAACTATAAATATAATGTAGTATTAAATATCTGTTTTAGATATGTATATAAAAGAATTATTAGAAAATTTAACAGAATTGTATATTATTAAATAATATTACCAAATACAAGTATGATTTTAATTTAAACATGATATTCTCAATTCAGTCGTGCATGCATTTATTTATAATGTAATACTATGAATTTTGTGTTATTAAATACGTGAGCAATGGCGTGTACATAGTGGTACATTAATATTGAAATTTTAATTATATGTGTGTATGCCATTTTAATAGCCATAACTATAAGTGATGTACAATAATAATGAAAATTTACATTAATCTTAGAATTAGGAAGAAATATATGATGAAAGCCTTAAAAATGGCCCATTAGGATATTTTAACCGTTGACGTCCAATTTCAGAATCATCCGACCACTAGACTAACGAAAATCCACCATTAGGAGTAGAAAGTTAAGTGTGTGGCCCACCTGAGCCGTGTACCCACTTGATCTTCTGTTGAAGTACATATAAGGGCCCACTTAGTGAAATGGACGGTGTGGATTTACCAAGAACATCTCAGTGGACCCCACACTGGGGTGCGTACATCTCAACCACCGTGTACGAAGTGCACCGGACCACACCATGGGTCAAGCGGGCGCTGACCCTCAAGAATTTGAAAAAAATGAGGCAAAGCCTCCCTGTTACATTCGATGGACGAACAACGTCCATTCTTCACGAGTTGTGGCCCACTTTCAGGTACACTACGCGAGATCTAGACCGTTCATCGATCTTATACCTTCTAAAAGACCACTACCATGTCAGTTATTCGGATCTCTATAGTCGTGATCATGCACGGGTAAGTGACGGCAGGAAAACGTCCACTTGGGGCTAGTTGTGACTCTTTTCGAGCCACCCTATGGAAAATCCGAACCGTCCATTGGTTTAGGGATCTCCTGAAGACCAATCCTATACTGACCATCCAAACCCATGCACATGTGCATGCGTGCAACCAACGAACGGTCTCTGATGCATAATTGTCCTCTCCAAAATGTAGCCGATAGGGAACTCTTCATGTCAGCAATCCGTGTCCGAACTTCTCCCTCGATCCCAGCCGTCCCTCAAGTGGAGATCTGGGCCTTCCATCCATTGCCAGAAGTAAACAGGCAACTGCCTGTAGGAGCAAACGGCGTGGGAAACATTCCCACTTCGGGAAGGGTACGCTGGCACAATCCGAAACCTCCACCAGGCCACGTGGAGTGCTCTCCACCGTCCGCTGTAGGGTTGTAACGTTTCTCTCCGCAGAGTCACCCATCTCGCGAGAAAAGCTTTATAGGTGGAATATCTCGCGGGATATTGCACTCAGACGAGTTGCAAGAGAAAAAGTGGGTCCCACACTAATACCATGCCCCATCTGATCCATCCAGATGGGTTAGATGGCCGTTTTAACCGACCAATACAAAAATGCCATTAGAGGCGATGCCATCTTCCCCGTTAAACTGATTAACCCACCATGATCGTGTGGACCCCATCCATTGATCCAGATTACTTTTCCTGTGGGCCTCAGCAGCAGGAATCCATCCCCGTGATTGGATGGACCCCACGTTTAGCGGTCTCTCAAAAATAGCCCTTGTAAAAGATGTTTAAAGCTCAACCGTTGGCTGGGATGAGCTAGGGTTTTCTCTCAGCTATAAAAAGTCGTTGCTGTGTCTTGGGATCCACACCAGAATGAAAGGAAAGAAAGAGAGAGAGTGTGTGAGAAAACGACTGAGCGGGTGAAATTTCTGGTGCCGTACTGCACCGGGTCGAGCCTTCTGAATCGGGTCGAGACAGGTCAGTGCAGCCCGTAATCACCATTGAAAGAGAGAGAATGAGAGGTGTGAGAAGATACAGAGAGAGTGGGAGGAAAGAGAGAAAGAACGATAGGGGAGTGTGACTGTTGCCAGGCGTGGTGCTGCATTGCACTAAGACAACCGTTTGGAAATGGAGTGTGTTGGGTCAGCGCACGCCAGGGGTAACACTGTAGGGAGAAAGAGAGAAGGAAGAAGAGGAAGAAGGATAAGGAGGTTGTGAGGAAGTAGAAAGCTAGGATAAAGGGCAGGTGCGTGCTTGGTGCTGCACTGAGTCGATCCGAATCTTCTAAACTGAGTCGAACTAGTGTGGTCCAGCAGTGTCTCTGAGCGTGCGGGGGAGCCCAAGTAACACCAACAACTCAGCTCCATTAATCCATTGGTTTCCAGTGATAGTATAGTCGTTTGGCTCTTTGAATCGGGCCATATGAGGGTTAAAACTCAGGCCAAAACCAGGCATTGTAACGACTGAAATATGGGCTGTTACTAGGGCTGGAAATGAACGTCCACTGGGCCAAGAAATAGGCTTTCACCAGCTCCGTTTTGGGCTGTAAAAGTCCCAACAGATGGGTCCTAATCCTAGCTGAAAACGGGCCCTTGGTGGGTCATATGTGGGAGGTGAAAACCAGGCTTTTGTTGGGCCGAGATTAGGGTTGAGATCAGGCCCTCTAATATGCTCAAAGTAGGCCACCTTGCATGGCCAAACCAGCCAACCACCTAGGTCACAATCGATCCTAGATGTGGACCAAAAGGTGGGCTGTGAGTGCCTTCCATACAGGCCAAGAGTCTGGCTGAGAGCGTCCTTCAGTCGTGCCCAAATCTGGGCTGAATGTAGCCCACAGGCAAGGCTAAGATTTGGACCTGAACTAGCCTCAATCTCTGGCCCAACCAAATCCTTGTGGGCCATAACCAAGTTGGATCTCAGTGGGCCTCACCATAGATCACAGCTGGACCATCAATGGCCAGCCACCTTCGGCCGCGATCAGGCCCATTTCGGGCCTTGGTGTTGGGAGATTTTGGGCCCAATGTGGGCCACTTATTAGGACAAAATCTGGTGGGCCTGTTCACCCTAATGCTGGCCCCAAATAACCTCATTCATGGGTCCTTTCAAGCCCACACTTGACCCATTTTTATGTATTATTTCCATTATTAATATTAGGATTGTTAATATTAACAAAGATTAGCCATTAGTGGATCGTTGTGCTAAATTAGTTATTATAAATAGATTACATTTTTAAATAGTAGTATCCTGTTTATTATTCTTAAATATTCATTTTTGGTTGGTCATTGGTGTCACTATAATGACTACCTTGCTACATTAACTAATGTTAATTGTAACGCTAATATTAACAACTATTCTCTAATTATTAGATTAACATTGTTACCATTTCCATTGTTAATAGGATTGTTAAATATTAGGATGCATGACCACTAGTAAATTATCTATTCTAGTAATAATTATTATATAGAATAAATTACAATGATATCATTGAGAGATGTTAATGCATTGTCTAATCATAAATAGTATATCATAATATTAATTATCATCATAATGATCATTAACTAATATCAACTATAATACTAATATTAGTAAATATTTTATAACTATTAAATCAACATTTGAAAACTATTACACATCAACTACAATTTAAACCCTAGAGTTAAGGCTATAACTAAGCTCTAAGATAAAACCCCAAACCTTAAAGTAATCCAAACCCTAGGTCGTAGACACTTGGTAGAATATTGATCTCATATACAACTTCACAATCTATGGTAGGACTCAACTTTGAGGGTGCACGCGCTTTCTAATAACGTCAATTAGGAATTCAAGTATAAGGTGATGATTCTTCCCCTTAAGCTTTCCATCTTTTTATTAGCTTAAGTTATAGTTTTTATTTATAATTGATATCTCCCTCTTATAATCACGTGTTAGCTGGTAGAAATTGAATTCCTATATTACATGTTTAATGTTCATCCTGTATATTTGTCATTATTTGTGTATTGCTCATAGACTTTAAACTGGTACATTAGTGGAAAATCCCCACCTATAAATGTACACCCATACTTGGGATGTAACCCGACTGGTTGTGATTAAAATGGGCCTTCGGCTTAGTGGTTATTGAGTGATGGTCTAAATGGATCATGGATGTGGGCCTACCATCCAGGGTTATTGTGTCCAATGGTTTTCAAGGATGGTCTTTTATCCCATGGTTTTAATACTCGCCCTATGAGACATATTTTGATAATTGCCCTATGTGGCTTTGGTCTGCTAATTTTCCTATATGGGTTCGATGTTTTATATCGTGCAACCATGCGATGATAAGTCCCATATATTGTAATATGATTGGTCATTAGTCGACGGGTTTCCATTAAACATCCTAAGATGGTAGTCTCATGGGCCGGGGATGGTGGTAATGGGACACTATGCCCGAGCTGTCCACTGTTCACTCCCCAAGTGCAGGGTTGTGATGTAGTAATAACTCGGTAAGACCGAGGTCGAATCCCAAGGGACTGAAACTTGTACGTTATCTGAAACTAACTGGAAATAGAACTAGAATAAGATGAAATCTAAATTGAGTTGTAATTTGAAGAATGATTATGAAATATTAATCTAAAACTTAGGAAAAATCAGAGGTGAGAAACTAGGGATTCAGAGAATCCACTTGTAGAGATCAGAGAGATCTTATCCCTGCTTCAAGAATCATGGAATTTACTGAACTGTCGTTGATCTAGTTTTCAAAGAGATGAAAGGTATATGAATTAGAATAGATTCCATCACCAAACCATGCCCAAGAGACTATGGCAAACAACAGAATTAAACTAATTACCAACTAATCGTATGCTATGAAAGTTAGGAAGGGTACCGACATTCGACCATGCCCAGGAGACTATGGTGAACAACAGGTCTTCCTGACATCATAAACATAAAGGAGAAAAGAAAATACTCAAGCCATCGCAGACCCACTGTAATTTCAGTCACAACAGACCATTAAAGACTAAAAATATTTCCAATATTAATCAAACTAAAATCATCTTCAATTCATGTATTAAAATTAAATTAAAATCATAAAATCTCCCATCTCACTACAAGCTTTACCTCCTAGCCCTAGCTAAGAGGTTTAGCCCAACATGAATAGGCTAGATATCTCAAAACAAAATAAAATAAAAATAAAAGAAATAAACAAACTCAACTCTCTCTCTTGCAGACGTCCGACCTGAGCCTTCCTTCCCAGCTCTGAATCTTCCTCCCAAGACCTGAATGAATGCTCCTCACGTCCAAAACCTCCTTATATAGCTGCTGGAGTGGTAAAAATCAGATTTGAATCGGATTTGGAAAGCTATGTATGCCCATTGAAAGCTTTTTCGCAGCCAAGTTCAGTGCCTCGAAACACGCCACTTTCCTCACTCAAATTTCAAAGAAACACCGTCCCTTAGTACTTTCTTGGGTTCTCTACATGATAGACGGTTCAGATCTGTCATATGATCAAATATGGTGGGCCAAAACTGCCTGAAAAAGTCAGTTTTTGCGGATGTACGAAACCTTTCGCACCATTTTACTGTTGTGATCGGTGGGCCCCACAGAAGCATTTTCTGGAAAATCCACCCCATCCATTGGATTCAGGACGAAATTTCAGTCAAGAATGGGTAGTTTTGAACGTCCATTGATGTAGCCCAGAGAAGAAATCACAAAAGGATCAGTTTTAAACGTTGTAGGGTAGCCCTTTTATGACCTCTGTATCTCACACGTGTGCACGCATGGATGCAAAAGATCAGCATGGTTTTGTATCTCTCGAAGCCCTCTACATGGTGGACGGTTTGGATTGAGCTTATGGGGCACGTGTGGGGCCCACTATCATCCGCAAAACAGCCAGCGGCCGGTTACGCTGCACGAATTTTTTTTTTTTTTTTCTTTCTTTCGATCAGAGACGGTCAAACCGTCTCTGACGCTTGCCGTGCACGGCTAGTGCATATATGCACTATGCACATTCTGTATATGTGGGGTCCACGATGTTGTATTTCTGAAATCTGATCCAGTCATTCATCTTCTCATATTATTTAAGCCGTCAATACCAAAGTTGAGGCAGTTCCAGATATCAGGTGGGCCCCAAATTGAATATTAATGGGCTGATCTGTCTGTTGGCCCACTTCCCGAGATCTTCAATAGCTGAAATTTGAAATGTACAGTTAATTTATGGCCCTTATCTCATGTATAAAGTTTCGAACCGATCAGATGTCAGAAACCATGTGATCTTGCATTCTGGATGCATTTCAAGCCACTTGAGCTTCAGTTTCTTAGTTTTCTCGGATTTCTGACCGTGTATATCCGTCAATCTTGGTCTTCTGAAGTCCGTCCCTTGCCCTGATGATCATCAGAACGTTAAATCCAAGCTTTTGGCATCCTTTTTCATTCAACTCTCCTAATCACACCCTGCAACCAAAACACGATTAAAACCGGGCGTTAAACAGTATTATGCTCGTAAATCCAAGTAATAAATGGGGTCTAATATGCACTATTTGACCCTCAACATCCACCTATGCTGGACCATGTGCTCCCCGTTGTGACCTTTGAGTTTATCTAAATTGGCTGGTTGTAAATGGACTAATAATGACTTGGCTAATCATGCATTCATGACACGTATTGTTTCGACTGGGTGATGTTTCCTTAGGTTCGATGATTCCGACTGGATGATGTTTCTTAGGTTCGATGATTGCATGGGTGACGGCCCACTGTCCGCACGGATGAGTATCCCCAGGGCGTTGATTGCATTCACGCATCCATGCATCTAATAAGACCTACATCATGTATTGTTTTGTATGCTTTGTTTTATAACTATGTTTACCTGATGCGGCGGTGTGTAATCTTGAGGAGAATTCACACTGAATTGGCCACTCATCCATCAAATATATAACCGTACAGGTAGTATAGGTGGCTTAAGTGATATGCATGTTCAGACTTGATGAGGAGCAGGGTACGATCACCAGGGATGCATGACCGTATTTGCCTAGAGGAGCTGCGTGATCTCGCGGCTTATATTTACATGCTTTCTGCTACTCTCCATGTATTAAGTTCTTATAAATCTTGTATTTGTTAAATTTAGAAACGTTGGTTTGTATAAGTCATTATGGGCAGCTTCTTGTATACTTGAACGATAATGAAATTTTTCTTTATGTCAATTTATCCACACTACGCTCATTTGCTTACTCTGATAAAAGAAAAATAAAATGTACACTCAAATTAGACCATCATTTAAGGTTAACACTTGAGTTTTTGAGAAACGAGTCGTATACTCAGGTCCTGAAAAGTTGGGGCATTACAGTCTTATTGGGCTCGACGTCTATCGTGGGGGTAGGACCTGGGAACGGTCCAGAACCGCTCAACTTGAGCCAAAAGACGAGTGCATGAGAAGTACAAACACCCTAAAGGAAGAAGCTGAAACTTAAGTGAATTGGGTCGTCTGCTCTTATGTAAAGTTGAGAATTTCTGACCATTGGTTTACAACCAAACTTCACATGTATAGTAAGGATTTTTCCCTACTCCTATCTGTATAGCCGCAGGCTCAATCGACCATCGGTAACTGTTGAATAGATTTCTAATCATATATGTCGATCGGCGCATCCAAATGGCAGGCTGATCATATTCATACATAGATCATCATTAGGGATAACTATTTTATGGTGTATATCAATATGTATACCCCATAGTGGGCCCTAGAAGCTAAAAAATCCTCCCATAGGGCTAGTATCGTAAAAATCCAACACTTAGTGCCATTTGCACCAAATCTAACATTATAAAAGGGGCTTCTTTTGGAAACCCCTCTCCCCATACGAATTTACCCTAGAGAAAGGAAAGAGAGAAGAGAGAAAAGGGAGAAAGAAGAAAAGAAGAAAAGGGAAAGGGAGAGTGAAGGAGGGAGAGAAAGTAGGTCATAGTTAAAGTGGGGCCCAAGGGAGCTCAATCTTGCAACTCCCTCCCTTTTCTTCAAGAAAACCCTCTACCACAACCGCAAGAACCGCTTCCATTGATTGTATAGGCAAATCCCTCATCCCTTTTTCTTGAAACTCTTGTGTGAGAGAGGATTCACATAAGATTCTAAAATGCAAGTACATTGTCTTAGGATTTCGGCCGATTGACACCGAGTTCGGCTCTTCTAGATCGTTTCCCAAGACCTCAACAATCCATAGGTGCAGACTATTATTCTTAGGTGGCCTAACACCAATTTTAATATGAGTTTAATGGTTTTTCTTATTTAGTGATGTATTTGTATAATCTAGAAAACATAGACAAAACCTTACACCTTAGATCCCCCAAATCAATATGGAATGATTATGGAATATCTGATGTTTCTCAATATGATTGGGTACGCATTTGATGATTGCTTGTACATTCCTTATTCGATTTCTTGTATGATGTTTCCCCATAACATGTTTAATGCACTAACCCTTATGTATTTTTGTATTATGAGTTATATGAAATGCTTGGCTTCCTCACTAACCCACACAAAACATATGCACCTTTTTATTTAATAGTATTGTTAACATTTGCATTGTAGAAAAATCTAAATTTTTATGTTGAAAATATGAATGTATAATATCGCTTGCGTGAGTTGATAAACCCTGACTGTTGAAGTGTTATTGATTACTATCAAACCCCTGGGTTAGTCAGGAATCTAAGGTGAGAGATGGTGGTCCCGCTGGTAAGACCATCCTGTGGCTAAACCAGCAGGTTTTGGCGGATGCGAATGGGCGACAGTAGTTGGATTATGTGGGTCGCTTGTACCCGATGTCGTCCGACACGTACTCGCCTGGACTCGCATGGTCTAGCCCAATTACTGACCAACTATGATTTTTAACCATGTCTACTCATGCTTGAATGGAACCTGGAACACTCTTTGCCCGCTGAAGCACATTGATAACCATTTGAAACTGATCCACCGCCTTGAGAGTCGGGCATGGTGGAATGGGACACTATGTCCAAGCTGTCGGCCTACGCTGGGGTGACGAACCTCCTCGTAGTGACTGCGAACGATCCCTATCCTAGCACTCCCCATCTGCTTGAAATCGGGGATGGGGAACCCGATGAGATTAAGGATCGTGGGGTCTTGGCCTCGGACGTTGAGGGGCTTTGGCCTTGCAATTAGTTAAGGGCATTGATATCGTGGCGGTGTATCAGTTTTTCTAATCTGCTCGATGAATGAAATTAACTAAATATTTGGTTAATATTATTCATGCATTGCATTAGCTAGGATTTAGCGACTCGGTAATCGAGGTCGCAATGAGGGATTACTGGTCATGTGCAATCGTTAGATAGAGTCGCTCGAGGGAGTGTTGTGGCGAGGTCATGCATCATATCATTTATCATACATATGCATTAACAAAAGTAGCTAATGATTTATGAATGGTTGTCTTTCATTAAATTCATAATATAAATGATGCTTGATATAACTTAAGATTAATAACACCCACTGAGTTGATCACTCACTCCCACTCCGGGACGATGTTTTAAAATACCAACTATACTCTTCAGTAGTTGCAGGTGACGTTGAGTACGAGGAGCCTTTCAGCGCGAGTCTGGATGAGGAGGACGAACTGTCTTATTTCCAGTTGATGGGCGGTTTGCCGTAGATTTCACAGGCGGACTTGAGTAGCTGAGTAGTGGACTCAGCATACTATTCTTTTAGACGCATTATTCTTTTATATTTTTACTGATCTACACCTTGTGTGTCCCATCGATATTTTTGAACATTGTATAAATTTAATCATTTCTCTTCCAGTAGACTAATCGTGAATTGTGATTCATGTTTCTAGTAATTCCATGTTACTCATTAAACCGGATTAAATGCAAAACAGTAAGAATTGGTTTTAAGTAATACCCGAAAACTTAGGAGTCGAGTGCATACACGACCCCCAATTTTCAGGGCATTACAAATAAAGTTCTTGACTGCAAAGTGAATGAAATTGACTGCGAAGTGACTGAAATGAATGAAATTGACCGTGAACTGATTGAAATTGACCACGAAGTGAATGAAATGAATTTTTGACCATCGACTAGATGGAATCTTGGAAAATAACTAGGTTGGTTGGCTAAAGTAGCTTCTCCTACCCCAAAATCATATATGGTATGTCAAGTAACTAATTTGGATTTAGAAGATATTCTTGTTAAATGAATAAAGAAAGAAATGAAAAAAAGAGAATTTTCTTTATATGCTTATATATAAATATACACTAGTGAAAAATGTATGTAGAATAAAATTCTCCATTTTAAAAAATACGAAAAAATTTATAGATTGCGACGGCACTACGGTTATAGCTACGGTTATAATCCATAGCCATAGGATCTGGGCTTTTTTTTTTTTTTTCTTATTGTTATCCCCACCGCTTTTTGTGGGTCCTATTATAAGGTATGTGGTATATTCAAACCGTCCATCTATTTGAAGAACTCATATTAAGGCTTGAGATGAAAAATAAGATAGATCTAGTTATCAAGTGGACTACACTGTAAAAGGTAGTGGAGGATTGAACATCTACCATTGAAACCCTTTTAGGGATCACAGAAGTTTTGGATCGTTATGAAATTTGTTTTTCCTCTTCATCGAGGTCTTTGTGACCTTATGAATAGATTGGATGGAAAATAAATGTTATGGTGGGCCCTACAATATTTTTTACAGTGAAAATCAATTTTCCCACTGCTCTTTGTAGTGTGGTCCGGTTGATCTTTGGATATGATTTTTTTTTTGATAATGCTCCGAAATGATCTCAAAATATGGATGAACGTTGTGGATATAATAAATACATAACTGTGGGGCCCATGTAACTTTGATCTCTTTTGAACCGTTGGTACAACCCAAGAGTTCGAGGAGCGTCAGCGCTCGTCTTCGAGCACCAGCCGACACTCTTGCGGAAGGAAAAGCAGGGGCATTTTCGACGCGTGAAAAGTCGTCCGTACAGATGAGGCATATTCTTGGAACGTAAAAATAAGTATACATTAAAAGGTTAGTGTGCCATAAATGGGTCGTACAGTAGGAAATTTTTCATTTTACTTTTGAGAAAAGTTTTGATACTCTAGCAAAGTATGTGTGTGATATGCAGGCATTGAAAACTGTACATTTGACCAACATTTAACTTAATCTAAACCGTCAAAATCGTGGGTTTAAATTTGGATGGCTTGTGAAACGAAGACTAAACTGATTTAATTCTTAAATGGTTGATTGAAATACAATAAATGGACCGTCGAGATGAGAAGTAGCAGGGTCCTAATTCAAGAAATTAAAGTTTTACGTGTACTCATACGCGTGTTTTCACGTCTCTTATACGGTGGAGATTCATCCTCCGTATGGTTAGTGTAAGTGCACAACGATCTAGGCCGTTCAGTCATGGGCCACATTGTTGAATTTGAAGAGCTGTTCTCCCTCTCATCCCGCGTGGGCTGCTGGATTTAGGCCCACGTATCTGTACTTCAGATGATCCTATCAGTCCATCGGTGAGAGCTAAAGCTGGGCATGGGACAACTCCATGTCATGACTATATGGTCCAACTTGTTCAAATCCGTCTTGACCCACTCTCGAATCGGTCCAAAACGAGTAGGTTTCACCTAATCCAAACTCAAACCAAGTTAAGTCTAACTGAAACCCTAAACTTAATCCAATCATACTTGACTCGATTTGAAACCCGACTCAACTTGGATTCGGATGTGTGTGTATATATATAACCGCAGTTTCTAAGTATCTCTAACTCTATTTGCTGCATCCGACCTCAATTCGAACCCAAACTCTCTCTCTCCCTCCCTTATCCTCCTCTTCCAAGTACAGTAGCCACCCACCACTAGTGCTACCCTCTTCCTCCTCCTCCTCCTCCTCCTCCTCCTCTTCTCTCTCCTCTCCACTCCCTCCATCATCTTTCGGACCGGCTCGGTGTCAACTTGACTCAATTTGATACTTTTGACTGATCCAGACTCGGTCTGATTCGTACACTTGTACAGGGCCTTACAGACTTAGATCGGCCCAGCATGCAGGACTTGGTATCAAGTCAAGTCGAGTTCGAGTCAAGTATATATCAAAACCAGATCGAGTCAGGGCAACCATAACTCGGTCCAACTCAACTCAATGCCAAGCTCTAGTTAGAACTAACGCGAATGGGCCACGGGTGAAAATTCAAGATGTTTGGAAATACAAGTGCCCAAAATTTCCGGTTGAATGTGATCTTTCGATGAGTTCTTATTCAACCATCCATTTCCAAGCCATCATTTCAATGGTCAGTATCTTCTTTTTTCTTTTTCATAGTCCATCATGTCTGCTGCAGATAGACGGAGGGTTCAGATTATCCGACAAACTGCCATACATGCTGGAGTGGCATGAGTTTCTACGCACTCTATTGCACTCAATAATTAGTAGTGACTTTATTCTCTTTCTTTTGCTAATGGGGCCCGGTTTGGTAGCTCGCGGGACAACTTGGATTGGTGATTTGCCCTAACTGGACATTCCACTAAGCATTGGCAATGGGTCAGGATTGGCCCGAAACGTAAAAGACTCAAAAGCCGGAGCCGACCTCAGCCCAAAAATTAATTAAATCCCTAATCCATGGTTGAATGTTTATAACCTATTGTACAGAAAATAAATATTTTAGAGGGGATCCTTGCTCTTGCTCGGGTGGTAGACTCTCAGGAGTTTCAACACCCGGTCAAGGGTTCGTGTATCCATAGGTGGTGAAATTCCAACAGCGCGAGTGTGTGTGTGCGTGTGTAAAAAAAAATAATAAAAAAATAGAGGAAAATTTTATGGGGCCATGCATGTAAGGGCTTGTTTGGGAGCGTGGATTTGGAACCCCCTAGATGTGAAATCCTCTTAGTGTGTTTGGGACCTAGATTGTGAATCAACTTTAATCCAAAAGTAGCTATGAATGGCATATTTATAGGGGTTTGAATTTAATTACCAAATCAATTTTAATATCTCTAATTAATGAGATATGTAATTTTTGACACAATGGTTGTAATAAGCCCGTTGAAAATATGCTTTGCCTGAAAATGATGAAATTTCAAGTCTCGGATGGGGCACAACACAAGATCATGTCTGAGTTGATTTACATGGTCAATATTTGGACGGTGCTGATCATCATATTAAAGTAATTATAGTGATGCAATTGATAATCTAATTATTTTTTGATATTATTAGTGAGCCACGTGCCCAATAGAATGATAGTATGGTGACACACATGTTACACCTGCAACAACTGAAAAGATTTTAGGTGTAATCCAAGCTGAAAAGATTTTAGGTGTAATCCAAGCTCTCACCGTGGATTTGAAACCCCTGTTGCTTTATGCTACCAAACAACCAGGGGATTTTAAATTCCCTCAAACCCCCTCAAATCCACGATGCCAAACAACTCCCAAAGCCAAGTTCAGCTCCCAGGCTAAGCTAGCATGTCCAAATTGTTGAGCCGGTAGGTTACATGGCACATTCACACCCTTATTGACTATTACTTGTGTCAAATAATTAGATCCCAAATGGGTGCAGTTTTAGTCTGAGGCCCTTTTAGTGGGGGGAGCCGGCCACGTCTCACCCGTAATGGTATGACCCTTACCATAAGGACCCACCTTGATGTATGTGTTCTCTATTGACATTGTCCATTCATTTTTCCATATTGTTTTAGGTAGGGCTGAATGTCGGGCGGGTTCAACCCGACCGACCCGGCATTGGGTTGGGCTTGGGCATGATGTATCAGGTTTGGTCTCGAGCTTGGGCTATACAAACACCAACCTGATAAAACTTGGGTCGGGTTCAGGTTGCTCGACCCAACCCGAAACTGATCGATATATAAGTTACTTATAAATAGAGATGAGCATGTCTGACCCGATCCGATGGATTCGACCCGATCAGACCTGAACCGACTCGTTCTGAATCGAACCGACGACATGGATCGATGTGGATCTAGTAGGGCCATTCAGATCTGACAGTTTTTCGGATCGAGATCGGGTCGCAGTCAATTCGGACCGATCTGATCCGAAAACTTGATGCAAATGGATCTGGACCGATCCAATCCGACCCGATCCGAAGTGATTCTTATCAATACTTCTACTTTTTCTTGTTGTATGGTCCACTTGAGCTTTGAATATGCATCAATTTTGGGTTCAACCACCAAAATGATCTGGAAAAAATGAATGGACGGCGTGGATAAACCACATGCATTCATGGAGGGCCCCAACAGAGTTTACTCAATACGATAAGAGCCCACTGGAAAGCGGATTGGCTGGTGTACCACACCCCAGCTATATAGCTATTGTAGCCTATAGCCCGATGCTATAGCCTGTAGCTTGTAGGTACGTGTCGTGCGAAGACGAGCACTGATGCTGTAGCCTGTAGGTACGTGTCGT